>JAGMWU010000042.1:534221-893417 GCA_018697195.1 Certhia americana
AAAATACCACAAGCCAAACATTACATTTACATAGAAAAACACTAATATAATATTTTGAAGCAAAATCAAACGTATCCCAGAAAATATTAATTTAGCCCCTTACTAAAATATTCCATTAGAATTACAATCATTGCATATATTTATTTTTTTACGTGTTTATGATGACTAAGTGCATTCTGCCTTTGCCATAAAGAGATTTGGTTCTGCCACTAATGCCATTTGAGTTTCTAGAATTATGTTAAGCATGCTGCAAAGTGCATTATGTGATATTTCCATTTTGCTGTAGATCATTATTATGAAATGGAAATTATCATGTCCATATTTTGTGCACTTCACAATTTCCAAGCTGATTACATAAACCTTATTTGGGGGCTATCAGAAAATAGTTATCCTTCAAGCATGGAATATTTTATCAGTTACCCTCTTCTCTTACCAACTATACCAATATAACCTCACCAAGCAAAACACACCTCAAGAGCACGTAGGATTCTCTGCTTCTTAGCAAAGCTTCTCAAAAGACAGTAATGATAGTTGGAAATCCAGAAACATGAACAGGTGGAGTAAACCACAAGGTACACACTCAGCAAAATTACTGATGTACAAAGTACTTAAAGAAATCTGGTTTTACACAACGGTAATCCATGCCTCACTGAAAATTCTTGGAAATGTTGAAAGAGGCTATTGGCTTTTTTGCACCATCATCATTTTTTCTTAAACAGTCTTTTTAGATTTAAGCATAATTTGCTTAACAAAAGAGAAACAGCATTAAACACTTATTTCCATGTTTCATTTTTAACCCTCTAAGCTAGAGCACAAAATTCGTATTTACAGTCTGTTTGCAGACATCCTATGCCATAGTATGATGATTTTTAACTGGAACACTTCCAGCTAATATTATTCATAAAAAATTGTTATGATTGTTTTATGTTTTATTATAAAAATTATTAGTGCTTTGGATTTTTTTTTTTCTTTCCAGAAACAATAGTAGTCATTGAACAATGAATAAAGTTACTTGGAAAAACAATTTGTTGTCTACTCATGTATTTCTCTCATGCTGATTATTCCATTACATTCAAAAAACAATATCTTGATACATGAACATATTCAGCTATGTTCTAGCCTAAATATCTTCCAGTAATTTGTATGTATTAATTAAGGTTGTACTACAGGGACTTGAACTTGCATTTCAGATTTGCAAGTGAAATTTAAGCACAGCTACAGAAGTTAGACAAGTATCACTGTAATGAAAGTATGTGCTGAGAATTCCAAAATTAATTCATTCTGAATTAATCTGGCAGTAGTGTTTTTACTTTGAAATTACTGATACAAATCTCATCATTTCCCTGTAACTCAAAAAGATGTTTGTATGTTTAAATTTTGGCAGGAAAGAAAACAGATTACGGAACAGCGGTTCAAGTTTAACTCACGTAATACACCAAGAAGAGAGCTAGTAGTAAGTAAGCATTTAATTTTAAAAATTATTTTTCAAATAAATGATAGGGCTGGAACATTCAAATAAATTCTGTCACACTTTTATAGCAAAGTAGAAAGTCACAAGAGACTCATCCCAGTTTTTACTGCTCTAACAAAACCAGTTCTCTCACATTCCCCATCCTAAACACTAACACATTCATTATTACTTTTTTTAAAAAAATACCTAAAAAAATTTGCTTACCTTTGACCATATATAAAATCACCAGAGCATTGCTGCACAAAAATACTTTACCATACCCCAAAAATGCCTTACCTTGGTGCAGAGCTTCCCCAGGCTCCATGCTTGTCTGTCAAGATGTTGATAATTTTCTGTATTAGTTGTGTTGCAGTCACCTGGTCCCTGTACTTGGCTGCCGTGATCAAATGATGACACATTTTTTCTTCTTCCCGTTTGTCTGCAGAGTACTGGGCACACAGTGACTGGCAAGAAAATAAATACTTTATTACTCTGCATTTTAATTACACTATCCAAAGGAAGTTTGATGCACTTCATAATTAATTACTTATACAAAACCCTTTAGAGAGAAGGATTAACCCCATTTTCCACGTTTGAGAACTGTGCAGCCTCCTACAGGAAATCCATCCAGAGAGCCAAGCAGAGGATCTTGGTTTGCCATGAATCCTTTAACAACATCACATACACTTAAATTTTAGCAAAAGCCAACACATTAGTGGCTAGACTGCATAATAAAACAGTTCTGTTTATTTACATATTAAATAAAAGTGGTTATGCCTATAACAAAGTGAATTGCTTTATAAAAACAATGGCAAATTTCAGAATAATGAATGTCAGCTAGCTGACTGCTCCACTCCCATGACTCTTGATTAGACCTCGGGAGCCAACTGCCTGCTGTTGCTTATATAAATATATATCTATGAAAGTTAAAGGAGAAAAATCCACACTTTTTCAGATATACAGAAAACAAAATGCATGAGGACTTAATCAGTCTTTACCAGGTGGCTTCTCAAAGCTGAGCACATTTGCAGGCCAGCATGGGAAAGTCAGTAACTTCCCCAGCAGTGTCACACCTGTTGTATAAACATCTTCTGCTTGCCAACCTGCTCAAAAGAACATTCTAGCACATGAGAACTGTCAGTCATGCCTACAAACTGAACTCCAAACTATGAGATATTCCTTGTTATAACAGTGTCTCATAGTCTTGGGTTTGTTGACCTCCTGAAAATTTGCCTGTTAATAAAGAACTCAAAAAACATGCATCAAATTTTAATCACCCCCTCACCAAACCCCCATTTTGCTGTACATAGAAGCCCACAAGAAATTCAAACACTGGTAGAAACAATAAAGGCTTTTCCCCACTTCAGCACTCTCTGTAATTTCAGTTTTCATCTGGCAATTCCACAGATCTCATATGCCAGACAAAGCATTTCGGCCTTGGTCAATGATTGGATTATTGTATGATCTAGTTAGCGGAATGGACACAAATGTCTGCCTAACAACAAAAAAAATTGCTTTTTCTTTGTGAACCACAGCTGATGCAGACACTAGTATACAATTATTTCTTAAAGGTTAAATATCAGCACAATATCATATGCTTTTTATGTTTAAAACAGGAGCAACACTTTACATATACATATGTACAAGTTCTAGAAATCTGCTGCAAATAAAAAAAATCAACAGGCTATGAATGCTATTTATATATGTGTATATATAAATACATGTCATATAAAGTAACAGAAAGATAGAAAGAATGTGAAAAAAAACACGAAATAAAATTTGGCCTTGAGTAGATTTTCACAGACACTAGACAACATATATGTACTAACAGATGAATAAATTTTAAAGATCCGTTCAAACAATTTTAACATATTTAGGTATTTCCTCAGAATTTCCCCACACTTTACAGCAATGCTCACCTGATGAGCAGACATCCAGGAGAATAAGCAGCTGACTTTCCTAGTCAATGAGACATCAAAAATTGTCTTTTGTATTCCTACATGAAGCACTCTGCCACCCCTCTTCACAAAAATGTAAGATGACTAAATCATACCCAACACTAAACAGGATTTTTCCAGCTCTTTCTGAACACAGCTGTCTTTTCCAATACATTGAACTATTGTGCACCCACGATGATTCTGATTTCTCTTCAGCAGTTTGTAAATGTTTCACAAGCTGTTATTTTTAAGTTGCTTGAAAGGGCAGAATTCTAAAAACAAGTGAATAAGGTAAGCTAAGTAGTAAAATGTTTTAAAGTGCTCTTTAATGGATCCTCCTTTACAATTTGAACAGCAACTTTTCATATCTGACATAAAATCCATAGATATAAATCACATTAGAGGGTTATTCTTTCCCCATTATCAATCTCTGTCTCTTTATGGAACATTAAAGTCACATTTGACCTTAAAACATGATAAAATGGAAATCAAACTAGAATGTTTTGTAAAAGATATAATGAACTTGTACCTCCTTAAAAAAAGTCTCTTTATGATGTGATTTTGAACACATTCTTTATTAAATACCAGCGAGGATTTTCAAAATGTAGCTGTGGCAAATGAAGAAAAAAAATGGTATTTTACTCTCTTGACAACTTCCATAACCAGCCTGTTATAAACTGGAAATAGAGCTCCACTTTTCAGGAAATTCACCATTTAATATGAATAGAGATTTGCACTTATACACCAAAACTGAGAATCTCCCACAAGCAGCAATTCCACAAAATTATAACATCACTCTAGAAAGAACTCTTAACCCTTGCACATTCTTTGCAATATATATTTTACAAATAAAAAAAGAAAAAAGACACCGTTTCGCCAGATATCTACCAGACATGCATATATAGTTACCAACCCAAAGAAAGTTCTGCAAGAATAACCTCCTCTTTCATCATACAGGTGTCTCACCAGCTGTTCAGTAGTTCAGTTTCTACCCTCAATATATGCCAAATATTCAGCAAAATAGAAGTTGTTTCTCCACCTCTCTCTCTTAAATACTTTGAATACAAGAGTGAAAGAAGACTGGTTCCACCAAAAGAATCAGAAAAAGACCCATCCTAAAGTTGCCAATCACAACTAGACTACTCTGAAAGCCCTAAAAAGTCCCTATTTCTCTTCATTTTACACTTGCCAGATGCAAGGTTCACCTGATACATCTCTTCCAAAGATGCAACACCAGGATAGAGAGTGGTACACAGTCAATACTTCACAGTAAATCCCAGTTGTTCCATTTATGCAAAATGTAAATCTATCTTGATTGCTGTTTGTGTACGATCTCAAAAATGCATTTTTATGGTATTATTTCTTTTCAGTGTTTGAACTCTTCCACCTGCAATGTGCACCCTGTCATGCCAGCATACGCTTTTACAATTAAGACACACAGTAAAACAGAGTTTTCAAAGAGTTGTCAAAGCTTCCTTCCACTGCTGCCTTGGCCTATAAGATTTTTGTCATCTTTTGTTATTTGGACAAGTGAGCAATGAAACTTTAATCACAAAAAAAAAGTATTGCCGTCACACTTAGGATGAAACAAAGTGTTGAAAGGAGAAAAAAATGCATTTTTATATACACAATTCACAGTTATCTCCAAAAAGTCTTCAATTCAGTGATTATTGAATGTTTTACAAAGGGGGAGTGTATAAAGCATGGAATAGAGGCAAGACCCTTATTTTCCAGCCCTTCATCCAGGACGGAACAAAAATCCTTGGCTTTGCCATTATCACAGAACAGGGTTCTTCCTGACTCCCGTTCTCTGCCCAGACAAGACTTCAGGCAATTTAAACACATAGGTTATCTAAAGATTAATTTTTAAGGAACTGGAATTCTGAAGGGCCACAAGGTCGTCCAAGAGGCAAGTTATAGATATGAAAATACAGTACATTCTGTATGCAGGAAATATTCCAGAAATACTGACAGGGTGAGTTAGTCTATTTGGTCTATATTTCAGTGAAGAGCAAGATTAACCTAGTTTTCAGAACTATTTTATCTTTGATCTTTACAAAAATGTCAAGTAAAAGATTTTCTCTGCACGGTACCAGGCTGCATCATGCACCTCTGCAGCCTCAAAATTACAATGTAGTGATTTCTAAAAGTGATTCAAAAGTTTAATAGTGTAGGGTTTTTAAAAGCAATGTTCTACGTTTATACTTTTATTCTTCAGCTCTGAGATCACTGAACACTTTTACATATGCCAGTTCCTTTGTCTAATTTAGCTAAAAGCTATTGGCTTTGTGAAAAGCCTGTCTCGGAGGGTGTCACTTAGGAGGAAAAGTCATCCATAAGATAACGCACAGTCTTGCCACTAATGCAAATTCCCTGCAAATAAGGATATTTTAGTAAATTAAGGAGCTCCTCAGTCCTCTGCTTTCACAAATCTTTGCACTTGACCTCTGACCCGAGGTTTAAAGTCTGGACTAAAAATGCTACCCAGGGAAATCTTACAAAGACTCCTGAATAAGACTTAGAAAAATGAAAGCTTAAAACCTCAACAGCGAACAAAAGTCAACCAATGACAACGTCTGACAGCCACCGTCAATTCTGAAGTGATGCCTCTGTCATCCAACGACTCCAAGTATTGATTTCTCTCAGCATGAAAAAAGCTTAAGCCAATGAAATAGATATAGCATCATCCCCCCGATAATAGCCATCAAGGTTAACACCAGCAGAACACTTATCAAAGTATCTCTTCTATTTCTTCTTGTTTTAATGGACTGAACACAATGCAATGGCTTCTCATCTCTTCAACCCATGGTTTTCCAAACCTCATTTATCCACTTTGCCAGCCTTTTATCTGATTTCAACATTAAAAAGAATCTGCATCTAAATCAACTGTTTGTAATACAAATGGGGCATGGAGGGGGGAAATGAAAAAAAGAAGTAGGTTTATAGCCAGACATTCCTGAGGGGGGAAAAAAATGTGCATTGAAAATAACAAGAGCAGGAAAAAAAGCAAGCAGTTGACTTAGATCACACTGAACATAGACTGGTAAAACTATGGTCATGACCAGAAAAAAAAAACTACCACAATCAATTTGGGTTTGTGATTAGAGAGAAATGCAAGGATCTCAAGAGACATCTGGTTTTAATCTGTGCTGAGTCAACAGCTTTATTTTTTACCTTCAAGTCTCACAGAATTAAGCTTTAGTACACCCAAATAAACACTAGGAAATAGCACTTTTATGCAGATTGCATCTTTCAAACAAACCCAATTTAGGACAGTAAGTAAATGAGACAAACTAGTGTGAGTTCAACAGGAAAAAAAGCAGCTGTCAGAATAAAGTGAAGAGCAGAGACATATAAAATCAGATTACTTTTGCAGTGTCCACTAGCACCACAGACCGTTTTTTTAGCCTTTTCCTTTGATGCTTATCTAATTGATATTATTTGTGCGACAGTAGCATCCTCAGATCAGAATCAAAGACAAAGCTTTGCACAAACAAGATCTCTTCCTTTTTGCTAGAAACTGGGATTTGCTATACTATTCCAATATTCTAACTCGCTAAGAATCACTGCTAACCGCTGACATAAACAACACGCAGGGAACAATGTTCTTTTCAAACCTGAGGACCTGTTTTTACTGTACTTATGTCCAAACATTTTGCATCCAAATCACACACCTAGGATAGGAGCTTTCCTCCCTTGCTCTTTTGCAAGTCAAGTTTGTCAGCATTCCCCTCATGCTGCTCTAGTTTAAAACAGTCTAAGAGCCTAAAAACACTTCAGCAATAAATTTAACATTTTTTGGGTTCATGTCTTCCAAGTACAGGGTATTTTTCAAGCCAGAAAGAATCTAAGTAATACCATTTCCCATGCTCTAGAAATGGTACAGTTCAGCACTCCTGCACAGGTGGCTCTGTGCTCTCAGATTTGATATTAAGCAAAGGAGTCTGGGATGATTTCTTCAGCCATTCCTCAAGCACACTGTATCATCCTTGTGACATTCAGTGGCTTCAACACCACCACAGAGATTAGTGCTGCATTCACTGAAGAACTCCTAGTCCAGTGCAACAAGCAAATCAAATCCACGAGCAACTCCTAGAACTGACACACTACTTTATTTCATAAGGAACATCCACTCTGTCCAAAAAATGACATATACTTACATAATGTAAAGATTCACTACACATTCTTAGTGAGGGCCAAAGGTCACACTGGTGTGTTCTTTCACAGGCTATGGATACTTGGTTTTGCAATCTTTTCATACCATCCTTTCTATGCATTTTAACTTTTAAAAAGGGGGTAAAATACCTTTTAATCAGCTGAAAACATGTAAGCACTGAAGTGGGCCAAATACAAAGCTCTAGAATGTCCTCATATATTCTCTTACTGTGACAACCACCTCTCCAAGTGCCTCTCTCCACTGAGGCACAGTAAGGATTTCCATTGCCTTGAAGGTGGAAACAGAGCAGTTCAGCAGTTTTGGCCCCAGCAGCCAAAGAACTGCTTCCCCAGGATACAGATTTCTGACACCCCATTGCCAGCACAGTTCTTTCACAACTCACAGCACCAAGACTTGGCACAGGAGTGACAGCTGAGCAGATTGAAAGTCACATGCAGTTCAGATGGCACAGCTAAACCTGAAATGAAATCTCTAAGCAGGTAACACACACCAGTGAGGATTTCTGAACAACACAAGTTACTAGTTAAGAAGCACTTAAAGGTACAACATAAAAAGCAGTTTTTCACAAGTTTTGTATCTGATTAATTCTGAATAATTTTTCATACTAGTGGCAAATGTGCATTTCTGTAAACTGGGGAAACAATAATACCTTAAAACATAATAAAAATGGACATTCTCAATGAGTGGGAAAATGTAGCCAGAATGATTCAAACAAGCAGATAAACCAAAGGATGATTTGTACCTTACTACAAAATACTTCATACCACTAGTTCCCCTCGTAAGTGGCACGGAGCATTTTGTAATAAAGGTCCAAATAAAGTCACTTCAAATGTGGCATCAGTCTCTGGCTATAAAAAAAAGTGAAAGGTATTTGCATGACTTAAAATTATTTCATTTCTATAGCTATCAAAGAGACAGCTATAAATACTTAGGTATATCAGTATTTAACACCTGACTTATGTTAATGGTCTCAACACTTACCTTGGAGGACTGTATTTTTTTTATATAGGATTCGTTACTATACAAGAAGTCACATTCATATTGTATGTAGAAACCTAAGCAAAAAAAATCAACATGCCTCTGCTGATTTTGTTTTTTATTGCCTGATATCCCTGCTACATCACACTTACTAAATTTCCTTATAAATTTGCAAAACACACACAAAGAAAATTCATTTCCAGCCAAAAACCTCTTCATAAACAGTTCCCAAGTTTATGTAAAGTTCCAGCTTTGCAAAAGGCAGAAAGATTAGCCCCTTGAGATATCCCTGCAGTCTGTGTGTTTCTGGTTCTATTTTCTACAGAGCTCCCCTCGAGCACTTTTCAGCTTTCTCTGTTTAGTGTCTTGGATTCAGCATACAACTCTGATTTTAATCCAGGAGTTGTTTGGGAATGTATCAAAATCTATCAACTCATGAACAAAGAACAGAGAGATCATATTCATTTAAGATAACAAGCATTGAGGCATAATAATTTCCTATCTTGGCAGGACGGGTTGCACGCCAGTGACAAGCACATCTTTACTAAATATCAGTACTTTAGATACCACATTGTTTTCAGACCTGACTGGGTTCCTAAAGATGCCACGTAAAAGGCTTAGTGGGAAAAGTTAAAAAAAAAAAAAAATTAAAAAATTAAAAACATGTAATTGTCCTTACAAACACAAATTCATTACCCAAAAGGTAACTCATCTGTCCTTCACCAGCTTCTACCATGGTTGCTCCAAGAGGCAATTTACTGGGTTTGATGTCTGACAGTTCAGGACCTTTGCAGCCTCTCACAGAGGAGAATGATCACCCTGCCTGGCATATATCCTTGAGCAACACCACTAAATAGGACAAACACAGGTTTACTGACAAAGTGTTTCCTTCCCACACATGGAAAAAAAACCCTTTAGTTACTGCCATTAAGTCATCTTCATCTGTATCTGCAGAAACATTTAAATTAATTATTAAGGAAAAGTATTAAGGGTGTGTTTTGGTTTCTTGGGATTTTTTTGGTCAGAAAAATTTCAGATTACTGGAGAGTATCTGTGAAAAAAGGAGGATTACATGGAATTTTATTCTAAGTCTATTCAAGAATAACATGTTCAGTGCTGCCAATTTGCAAGTTTCTAACTTACACTCCAAACTTGCTCTTTACCTCTTTGTAAACTAAGATTCTTGAGAGGCTTATTGTTTTGGGACCAAGTATTGTAAAAGCAAGATATTTTGATTAAGAGGATGATGAAATGGCGAAGATGAAGGAAAAAAAACCCCACCAAAAATAATTTTTAAAAACCCAAACTAAACCAAAAAACAAAAGCAAAGAGAAGGATTTTAAAAGTATGGTCTACATGGTCTTTTATAGCCATTTTTCTTTAAAATCATTCCTAGTCACTTACTTTGGAAACATGTTAAGAGTCACAATCCCAGCTTTTGGCTTAACCTCTGCCTTATCTTAAAGCCCCCTGTCAGTGTTCCTGTAGCATCAAACTATGAAAAGCAAATTGGTTTAACTTTATTTTTCCCCTCTACTTTTTTCTAGTATTCTATGTTTTGTGTTTTTGTGCTTCCTTCCGCCTAGAGCATGAGATTTTTCTCTATGATTGGTTCTCATGAATTAAGGTAACATGATTTTTAATTTTAGAACAGCATGAGTTGCATATGAAGTTTTTAAATTAACTTTTTTTTATTCAGAAAAAGCTCTACCACCCCTGAAAGGTTGACATTTGGCTCTACAAATTGTTAGGGGAAGGGTAATTTAATTTCTTTTATAACTGGATGATTTTACTACCCATAAAAAGACAGCATTTGAAATATTCTCATTATTGAAAGCATGAGAAGACAACAGCCTCTGGGCTTTTTACAGCAGTCTTTAGTGGAAAACACTCATTCATTCAACTCTAGATCCCTATACTGAGCATTATGGAACACAGACTGAGAATATTGCTTTAAAATTTGTATTTTTTCTTGCTCTCTTGGTGTAAATGAAAAGACTACAACAATGCAAGAGAGTGCATTGCAACTACCACAGATGCTCCCTTCAGAGAAATTAAGAACTATGTAGCACCAAGCAGTTTCTACTGGCATCATCCTTTATGTTGTCAATTTTAATTAAAAAAAAAAAAAAGTCAATACTTCCTAAACAATTTGTTTACCTTTACATAAGAACATGTAAGAGCCACTTCCTAAATTTTCTGTTTATTTCTCATTTCAATGTTACTTTTCAGAACTTGTGAAATATAGCAATTTCAAGGTTCTGATGTTCTTTTGAGTTTTTATTTTGGCTCTGTTTCATGCCAGCATGCAAGGTTTTTCACTCTGTTTGTTTTGGGTTGGTTTTTTTTCAAATGGTATGAGGGTGATTTCATAGTACCCCTCAATTCAATTATCAGCATTTTCTACCAACAACTGAACTTAGGGGTGTTGGTGTAAGAACACAAAACAGATTAGACATTCCAACTGCACAAATCCTGCTTAACTAGACTTCACTAATTGACTTCAATTCAGGATAAAATAATAAATTCAGTACTTCAAGATATGTTTAGAGCACAATAGCCATGCAGGATTAAAAAAAAAGCAACACAATTTCTGTGGATTTTTAAAACACAAATCTGAGTTTTGGTGTGAATTACAATTCACTCATTAAAACTATAGGTTTTGAAATAAAGTACAGTGGCTAATCAAAATCAGCAGCTTCCACCAAGCACGCACAAAAAAGAAATAAACTACTGAAATCACATAAAACATTATATAAAACACATGTAAAGTGACAGTTTTCGGACATACCAAAGAGCCATGTAACAACATCTCTCACACACTTTAACAGCTTCAGTTACACTCCAGCCAAAAATTACTTCTAATATTCCAAATTTCTGAACAGCTTCAAACAACTTTGATTCAAAAATAACCCAAGAAACATTCCTCCCTCCTCTCATGCTGACCATATGAAATTGCCTTGCAAAACAGCATTGGGCCAGTGCCAAGATGAGTGATGTTGGCTACAGAGCTCTCAACAACTGCTTAGAAATGAGCTATCTGGGGTTCCTAACAGGCAGCACAGGAAAAAATTAATTAACAGTATTTTAAAAGCCAGAATATCTGATTTTTTTTTTTTTTTTTTCCTTTTGTAAATGTTCCCTTGGGACCAAGGGCCAGCACAGAGCCAGCACAGCTGAGGATGACCCAGTCCTGCTGGTGGTAGTGGAGAGAGGCCAGCGCCACCCATGGCCTCTGGTCCCAAGTTACATTTGATCACAAGTTCCACACATTCTCTATAATACAGCAACCCATCCAGTAACTGAGAATTTTGCTTGCTTTATCAGTCAAGGATTGGCATCAGTCACAAAAGATGGAAACTCAAACTACTCTAAGGACAACAGACAATTCAGGATAGTTTTGTAAGACTTAAATCTTGAGCCTCTGCAAGGACAGGCAGGGAAAAGGCTTGAAGCAGCACAAACATATCAAAATCCATTAGGCCATAATCTTGGCATTAGTACTTAGAATTTGTTCCTGTAAATTTTTGACAAAAAATCAAAAAAACAATAAAACAAGCCAGTATCTTGGCACTAACATAAAAAAAAAAAAAAAAGGAGTGATGACCAAAGCACTTTTACTGCTCATCATAGTCACTATCATCACCTTCCAAGCCCTACTTCCAAGAGGTATCTTGGAAAAGCACTTTTCTTTTAAGATGGCCAGAAATCTTGGAAGATGCATTTCTATACAGTGAATGAAAAACAGGGATTTAGAAATTTGAGGAGGAAACAGGTGGGAGGGAGGAGTGTTGAGAAAAGTAACAGGAAACATCTTGTGTGAAGCAGAATAGTGGGGACAGCTTGGTTATCTGATTGGTGAATCTTTCTAAGGATTGACTCTGCTACTTCCAGTTGGACTTGAGACTAACAGTGAAATCCAGAAGTTTCTAAGTCACTGGGAAACTTCCCTAAAAAAATAATTATCAGAAGAGCAACTTAACTGCCTGGCACATCTTCCTTTTCATGACCTAAGACCATCTCAAAGGAACTGTCTCAGCTTTCTCCCATTTAGGTTAAAGAGAAAAATCAGTAGATAGACTCATTGTGTAAACACTTCGATAAAAGAAAAGCATGAAGCAGGAAGGAAAAGATTTTTTAAGTCTGTTATAGTGCTTCCCACTTTAAAGCAAATACAGGGAAGTTAAGATAAAATCTTGCAACACAGTGAGGTAGAAGAGGCAATGTCAAAGGACCTTTCAATTCCAGTTACGAATTCTGATTAGGGCAGTCTTGTTCCCTTTCCTGGAAAGCTGCATAGATCTACTCAGAAATAAAAGGCAACCTTTGTAAAGGATTAGGAATGTCACCCCTGGATGGAGGTGATTTAAGAGTTTTCCACCACTTCCACCTCCCTGGATCACAGACTGCCCCATCTACTAAAAACTACAGATAATTTTATCAATTAAGTTGTAAAATCCTTACTTAAGCAATTGCTGTCTCTTTTCAACCATCACTCATGGAGGTGTTTATTTCTCCACATCACAGTATTTTGCATTCATAATGGAGCATTCTCAGGAGATTTCAACTGAACAAGAAAGTAAAGTATTCCACTAAATGCAACATTTTGTACAATTTTCGCCTCAATAATATACTAATAGATAAAAGAGAAAAATACCCCATGGAAGAAATATAGGTAACAGTAAAAACCTTGACTGTAAGTGCTTTCAGGCACTACTGACAAACACCTTCAAACATTTTCTAAGCATCTCAGTATGTTGTCCCAAAGCAGATTTTCGTAAGTCCCCTTCATGAACATCAAAAAAAAAACCCTGCAGGTGTCAACTTTGTCATGCCTCAATCAGGAGAGCACATTAACTACAAAATGAGACTATTCCTACTTTGATTTTAGTCCAAACAAGAGAATGATGAGGGTAACCACAGCTGACTTAACCAAGTAGCCATAGGTCAAGACAAGTAGGACTCAAATATGGACCAGAATTTCAATTCATTACTCTTTAGGGTCAAGTATGCTGTGTCTTTTAGGCACATCCAAGCCTGGTTTGGGGTTGTAAATCAATCTAACATGAAGATTCTTGTTCTTCCTTTCTTTTACAGAAACATCAGTGTGCACATGCTTGGGTAAATCATCCAGATAAAAAGCACACTTTGCAACCCTAGTAAGGTTCAGAGTTTAAAAAATAAACTTTTTACGTTCGACTCTAGACAGTAGTTTAGTGGGTCAGTAAAAAAGTGTATACTGTAGGTATACAAACTTGTACATGGTTTCTTCTTGTAGATACAGCTGCAGAGTGAGCTGCCTTCATAAACTCACTTCTAAATTTTCATTTCAGCCACCAGACACTACAAAAAATATTTTACAAGTAACACAAATAACAACATCCTAATACCTGTATGTACCAGTCTACCCCAGTAACTTCAGAACTGAAGAATTTTTACATGAAATCCAGCTATAGTCAAGTGGATGGGCTTTAGCCATCCTAAACTCAGGTCAGTCATAAACAGTATTTGTAACTTGGGTGCTCTAGCCAGGAAAAGTCAAATGAGAGAAAAATCATGCAGAGACAGAACTAGAGTATAGGCAATTATTTGACAATTTTGTGACCTCTTTCTTCAATTGCTGTTATAAACAACCTTTTTATATAAAAACAATATTTTTGAAAATGAAATTGTATTTACAATATTCAAGACTACTGCCAAAAGACTGTCAAATAGATCTGGACTACAAATGATAATATGTTGAATCAAAAGCTAACACCCATTTAGCAACCAGACGCATATTTCATCCTTAATGAAGGCCTGAAAAGAAGAGTTCACTTTTTTCTGGATGCAGGTATCAAAGCAGATCTCACTAAGCAACACAGGCGCATCATCTAAGGATCTTTTTCACATTAAGAATCCTATTAGAAGGAAAACACTAAAAGGTAATTGAATTTCCCTCAGTTATCTTCATCTCTGTCAGCTCCTGCTACAATAACTTACTCTCCAGAGCAGAGATAACTCAATTCTGTCCAGCAAGCATATGTTATGAATCTCCAAAGCAAACTTGTCTAAATCATTCTGGTCTTCTATCAAGGTTGGCTATAGATATGAACTCTGACAGAAAGAAAACAAATTTATTTTTATCTTTTCAATAATTCGCTTCCCTGTGCCTTGATGGAAGAATCTTAAAGATATAAATGTTTCCACTAATTCTGGAATTATAAAGACTGGTAGAAAACATTTCATCTGAAAGTTAATGCTATTAAAAACTCTTTGATTCCCTATTCAGTTTTAACAGAAACAAAAAAAGCAGTTTCAGGTTCCTGTAGGCAAACAGAAACTAAATTATCATGATGTAATTAACACTTTTTCCAGAATGGTTCAGGCATTTATATTTTCACCTTCAGTGGAAATGTTAAATCTACAAATAACAAGAGAAGAATGCTCTAACTTTTTTTTTTTTTTCATCCAAGCTCTTAAAACATCAGTAAGCACAAATCCTCCACTCACATAAACAAACTACTTTGATTTAAAAAGTCACATTTTAGGAAGGTATCAGGACTTATCTAGATCAACATCACAAAAGCAAAATAAAAGAAAAAGCAGCCAAAGAAAGGGTATATGACAAGAATCAAGCAGAGCTAATTCCAGAAGGAGAGAATAGAAAATACAAGATAAGAGCCTGGTCCAACTAATATTAATGGTACAACTCCTTGTCAGTTTGTTTCAGGCTCTCCTACATATATATAAAAAACAGTCTGCAGAATGAGTGAATAATGACTTGATAGAGCTCCTTCCTGACACTCAGCTACTCAGAATTGTTTAATCATAAAGGAGATGTGAGGAACTGGAGGGGAAGCTTAGAAGACCAAGTCATCATCATAACAAAACAGCACAGGAGCTTCCCCTTACAGAAAATAATATTATATAGAAAATAATCTAATTTTAGATACAAAATTATGTCCAGTGTGTTCACCTCACTGTGCTCCTTTTTGCTATAATTTGGCAGCTATTGGAACTGATCCTTCATTACACTTGTTGGAGTCAGCCTCCCACCCGTAAGTATTGAGTGTAGTCATCAGCCATTATCAGCAACAGCTTTATTCTATTAATTACAACAGTGTAATGAACAGAAGGAGCTCTAGGAAATACTGGTTGTGATCCATGTCTCCTCATCCAACATGACTCACTACCAGGGAAAAGGCATTTTACAACCCAAGCATCACTTCAAATTGCAGAAGAGTGGGACCGTATTCTGGGAGAGTGTTACTGCATTTTCTCTTTCAATAAACTCTTCCTTAAGAATGCACACTTTGACATGGGGGAATAGGCTTGACAGCAAAGCCCAAAGATAATAAACACATTACAGGAAAGAAATAATGCTAAATGAAAATAAAAATAAGTGCAAGTTTACAACTGAGCAGAGTATTTAAGTCCAATCTACCAGGTGAAATACTGAGAAAAACACCTTCAGGTATACAGACCCTGAAGACCTTCTGTGACCTTGTCAGCTTCAATATCAGAATTATTTTACTGCAACGTCTTTCTCATTTAGATCAAACTGAGTTACAATAAAACACACAGGAGAGACGTGTACTGTCACCCCTGCTTTTTCTTCTAAGGCAAACAATTCCTAACACTGTTCTTAAAAAGGTACATAAGTTATTAAATTTTCTCTGGACAGAAATTTTGGAATAAAATATCCAATCAAACATAAACAGGATGTTTGCTTTGCTAGTGCTAGAAAATTACATTCTATTTACACTCTATTACTTCAGCCTGGATTATTTAAGAATCATTACCTAGCATGAGCTACCATAAAACTCTGTACATGAATAATAAATAAGGTAAACAATACTGATTTATTTTTCATGAATAGGTGAGAACAACAACATTTCTGATGGAAACATCTCATTCGATGCAAGAAATTTCTTACCTAGCTGGCTTAATTTTCATATTATAAATATAAAAAGATGCAGAAAAACATGGAAAATGTTTTAATAGACAACACAAAATCTGTATAAAAAGATAGAATATTAGGGATTCAAAGGAAACATATGCCATCCAAAAGAAGGCTTTTTTTTAAAAAAAACAAGCAAACAAATAGCTGGAATGGTTGAGCTGTAGAAAGAAAATGGCATTCTTCAGTAAGTCTCCCCAAAGAGGAAAAAGAGAAAAATATGTCAACTGTGGCACGATAGTTTTAAAAACAGAATGAAGCAAGTCACAAGAGATGGAGGAACAATTGCATAAAGCCATAAAAGGCAGCCTGAAATTATTTTTCAAACAAATTAGGAGGAGGAAGCCCATTAAGGTGTCTCTGTGGAGCTAATAGAAGATCAAAGGGCAAAAAGCGCTCCTGGAACACATGACCACCACAGAACAGAGATGTTACAAAAGAAAACTGGGAAGAGGACAACTGCTGAGACCAGGCAGCGTCCACTCAGGTGATCCAGAATAACTCAGGGATGAGCACAGTCACCAGCTGCATTGTTCCTGTTCAAACTGCCTCAGTGCCAGAGGGAAGGAATATGCCAAATGGACTCTGGAGGACTGCGGGGAGCAACATGGCAATCAGTCTGAAATTTCTAAAAGGCAAACTTGGAGCTGTGTTTAAAGCAAAAAACAAACAAAGGAATAAACATACTGGCAAGAGCCATCATTGCCTTTGTAAAGGAAGTCAGGCTCCATTAGATTTCTTTCAACAAGCCACTTGAGACATAGACAAGAAAGATTCAAGTCTGAATGCCAAAAAGATATTTAAAGAAAAGCAGCATGAGGTAGATAGGAAGATCTTATGATGGAGTTAAGATGTATTCCCACAGCAAAAGATAAGTTCAAAGACCTACAGAGAGTAGATTATTTAAGCTTATTGATGATTTCTAGTGAATATAATAATCTGTGACAGCACTTAAAAGAAGGTATAAACAGTTTTTAAAAGGAAGTTTATCATTCACGGAAGAAAAAAATAACTAGATTTGTTAAATATGTAAAAGAAGTAAGAAAGGACACAAAAAGTTGAAATCTCAAACATTGTAAAATACTATGCATGACCTTCCTGGATATTTTTTTTCGAAATTACACTGAGTTGTCTCCTTCGTTTCATGAGACAATTAATCCCAAAAATTGCCACCTCAGGAAAAAAATGAAATTTAATCTCCTAGTCCGGGACTTGCCAGCATATTGCAGCAGAAAAAAATTGGTTAATCCTCCCACGGGAAAAAAAAATTCTCCTATGCTCAGAACTCTGTGAAGCATTTATAATACCTCAAAAATATGTTTAGAAATAAAACTCAATTTTTTTCTTCCTTCTACCAACAGACAGATGGTGCTGTAACACCTGAACGTCCCAATGCAAAGTGCAGCATTTAAAAAGCTTATTTAAAAATTTTAATTAAGCATATTTAAAAATTTTAATTTGAGATAGTCAAGCCGATTCATAACAATATGTGTAAAGCCTTATTTTTCAGTGAGGGAACATCTAACTTCCTTCCTGTTGCCCCATTACATTTTTGCAGCCTTAATGACAACACCCTTTGGGTGCATTCCTGCAGCTTGCACTATCCTTTATCTCCATGTGTTCTGTGGAGAGCCATCATTGCTGACCCACTCTAAACAAGAGAATTTCCACTGAAATCACTACAAAATCATTTGTTCTAATTAATAAGGACACCTAGATGCTGAAGAACACTTAATAAAAAAGGATGTTGCAAGTGCCACAGAGGGATTTTTTTTGATGTGCAGGTTCTATAACAAAGCAGCTTTTGTGAACAACACTGGTAAACTGGAGAATATGGACCCAGTCAGGGATTAAAACCTTCTTTCCCACTCTAACTTCTTATGGCACACAGAAGCAACAATCATCCTCGGAAACTACAAAAACACCAAATACTTTTCCATAATTCTTTCAAGGGCTCTCAAACATTCCCTTTGACTTACAGGTATTCTGCCAGAACTGACTTGCAGTAATTTTTAGTCAGTTCCTCTGATACAAATAACGTATTCAGACATTTAATGCTTAGTGCACCAAAGGGGAAAAGATATGGAATACAGAAGATTGTCCATCAAGGGAAGCACTGGATTTTGCCTTCTGCCAAGGAAACAAAAAGCAAACAGCTCCATCCAAGTCACTATTGGAACGCTTGCCTAGCCTTGCATCCCACCTCTGTCAAGGCAATACCAGTTTTAAGATTCATTTTCCAGCATGAGCCATGAAGTAAAACATTGTTTATTACCACAGCCTGTAAATTGACACTGAATAAGAATTAAAACTGTGAGGAAGTCCAAGTCTTCCGCATGAAAAAACATAACTGAACACAAAAGGACAACAAATTTTACAGCAGCTGGAAATGCTAGATTTAATTATTGAAGAGAAATCATGCAGAGAAGTTAGCTGCCTAGCATGATTTATAACAAATGCAAAGGAAAAGTCATGTGAAATTCTCAGTTAATCAACAGAAACAGCCAATAACAGGAATGCCAGTACTTTCTATTTCTATGGATGACAAGAATTTGAAAAAAAAAAAAGACAAAAAATTCAAGGGGATGACACCACACAATCTTTCAAAAATGACACTTTGAGGAGGCAGGTTGGTTTGCCAATTAGAGTAGCAGTAACATTTTACTGAAAAAAATACCAAGGGTGTTCTTCTCCTCAGAATAAAGAATCCTTGTCCACCCATTATAGCAAGTTTTCTGAAAACTATTGTGTGGCACTCTCCACTGCTCTTCTACACACACCATAATGTACAACATTATGAACTGTTTTGTACTGTGTGTTGTCCCCCATTTTCCTAACTTTTCATGTGACTCTTCCATAAAAAAAAAAAAAAAAAAAAAAAAAAGAAAATTAAACAAAACCGTGTTTCTGGAGCAGTCATCAAAAATTTACTTTACCCAAACATTGAGACCTAGTATCCCAGATTTTTGCCTAAATTCAGTAGTGCCATCCAATAGCAAACTAAAGGTTCACTACAAAGATGAAATGCTGAACAGTCCAGGCCTAAAGACCTTGCAGGTTTACTTATTTAGAATTCTATAAATATGTATATTCAGCCAGAAGTACATCAAGAGATTTATATAAGATAGGAGGCATAGCCAAAGCAATGGGCACTCCTGTCATAAATTATAAAATAAAGTCAATTAGAGTACAAAATTCCCTCCCCCTCCTCACACCAAATCCAATTATTCCCACAGGCCTGAATCCACAGCAGTCTGCATAGATAATCTAAGACACAGTGAGAATCACCACATTTTCCAAGGTCATTTCTGGAAAGCAATCTAGGTGGTAGCATGAAACTACCATAAAGGGTTTCCTCTTCAGGATTTTCAACTCTGTCAAACACCAAGAGTGAGATTTTGAAAAATACCTAAGAGACACATACATATAAATCCCAGGGACAATGGGGGAAACTTAAGGTTATAAGGTATATAGAAACACTCACATTCTCACATTCACTGTAAAAAATGTGTGTTTCATTGCTACTTCATTACAGAAATGAGTAGAAAATACCTTCATCAGGCTTCTTTGAGGCTCCATCACACAGTACAATGAGTATGTCTCAAGTTTCCTGGTGACCTCCCCATATGTCTATATGCATAGATGAACTACTCCTTATAGAGGTAGCAGTGAAAAAACACTAAGTTTTTGAAAGAGAAAATTGCCATGCAAAGGCAAAAGTAGAATAGAAAATATTTCTTTTCTATTTTTTCAGTTTAAACCTATCTCCCTGAGGCACTCAGGGTTTACTTCATATCCAAAGTTACAGCACAAACTGGAACAACAAGCCTTAAAAAAAAGAAAACAAAACCCAAAGCTATGCTTGCTTCAGAGACTCTTCCCATATTTTTGGTCATCCCACTGTATGGAAAGGGTTCCTCTCTATGTCCTCACCAATGTAGGGTCCCACCACATGGAGACCGAGCAAACCCCAACCACAACTTACACAGCAAAGTTCACATGTGCTGTGTTTGCTGTTGCTTCTCTGTCTCCTCCTGGATGGGAAAAAAATTCATAGGTGGACATTTTTCAAACCACTTCTGGAAGGAAAACATCTCTCCTGAACTTGCAATGAATTAAGAACCAAACAGGAGGGGCACCCCATGCAACTTTTAAACTATCACCTGTCAAATAATTTCTTGCATCAAATTTCTAAGATGCAGTTTTCAGCACAGCAGTGCATTTCCTGTACTACCTGTTTTCCTAGGCTTTTCCTTCCTCTTACAATGGCCATCCTTACCCCATTTATAATTAGTTCATTATAAATGAAGGCATATATGAATTCATGTACATATTTATAATGAATATATACAATTATATGTAGCTAGAAAGCTTCATTATGAAGCTTGCCTAAATTTCTCATTGTTTTCTCCTGCCTCTACACACTCCAAATACTAGACTTTGGGTTTAAAAAGTAAAAGCCAATTTGTCTTTTACTTTTTAAACTATGTTTGCAACATAGTGCAAACTTCTTCAAAATCTGACTCAGATATTGCAAGGCTCATCTTCATCATGACTTTTAGAAACAGAGAATTACAATCAGGTAGCAGTAAACATATTGAAGTTCTTTAAAAAGAAAATTGGGGGTTGGATCTTTGCTGACCCAGCATTTACATGGATTATTTCATATGCAATATGAAACACCAGACTTGCAAGTCTGAATAAAAAAAAAAAAAATGGGTAATAGTTCTTTCCTTATTTCTCATCTGAGGGCCTTTATCCCTCCTCAACCAGTCTCATCTCCTTTCTCCACAGCACTCAAGAGGGCAAAACTTTCTTCTGGTCTGAACTGCACATGCCCATCCCAACCATTTCTTAAAAAGTCTGCAACTAGTAATTACCAGAAGCACGAAACATTTTTAAATGTGATCAAACCCACATTTTCATATACATTATTTTCCTGGGATAAATCTTACAGGATCACTCCTCTGCTCACTTTCTTCAGCTATCATTTCTTAAGACACAGATGGAACACAGTACATCAGATTTTCTGATTGTTAATGTGGTACCTGCAGACTCAGATGGATATGACTAATGGTTCCTCCTTCCACAAAGGAACAGAACACTGACTGCCACAGACATCAGGTTCTTTATACATTTGGTAGAATCCAACAGTTGCATATCCTCAGTTTCTACACCTGTGGAAGTCATGCTGGATCAGTTTTTCCAACACAGGAACAAAACTAAACTGGATAAACAGACTGCTGATATTTGAGTAAACCATTTTCTGTTTAAGTTCTACCTGATGAGTTAAACCTCTTGAGCCACCACCACCGAGACAGGACAGATTCAAACCAGCATCAGCCTAAAATATCAGCCAACTCTCATCCCAGAGACTTGTCACAGCAGAACCCAGAGCTACATTAAAAATGTAAGTTGATGCTCTGTTTAAATTTCTTCCAGACACCATAAAAGGTATCTTGAGGCTGAACTAGGGCTAAGAGTGCAGCTGTCACTGAACAACTGTATTCACAGAGAGTCTGTATTTATATGACAGAACCCTTCATTTCTCTTATGTTTCCTACATACACACACCCCTTTTTGCAAACAGTTTGCATCTGAAGGAAAGAAGTGGGCTGTTCAACTAATCAATAACACTGTGTCATGCATGGAGCTTCTGCATAAATCCAGAGCAGAAGATGTCAAGCACGTCCCAGTCCAATGATTATCAGGCAATGGAGTAAAAGGATGCACTTTTCATCTCCACAGGACTGTCGCCAAACCCTTGATGTAATAAATGAAACATGCCTGCTATTTCACCATTGCAGAAGGGTACTGTAGATACCTTCCAACATCTCTGTTTGCAGGAGGGGGTAACTAGCTCTAGATGAAGTGCAGATATGTTATTAGACAACGCACAGCTTGAATCCTGGGGCCAACACAGATGACCTCTAGAACATAAGCACTGTCTAAGACAAATATGCTTTCATCTTTGGGGAGGATTTTTTCAAGTAAAGATTTAAGAGGAAAACAGTTTAGAAATACGTTAAGCACAAATGTGCCTTCAATCTCTTAATGCTTCATTTTAAAAACAAAACCACAAGTAATATCACATGTCAAAAGAAAGACAAAGTACTCTTTAAGTAGAATATTAGTGAATTGAGAGAGATTTAGCTTCATTTTCATTTCAATAATTAAAGCACAGGGAAAGCTGATATATAATGTAACTAAGACCCTAAATTGGAGGTATGACCAAAGTGATTCAGAAAACAGGCTCGTATTTTTGCCAGAAGTAATACAAGTTTATTACAAAAACAGAGACTGTCATTTCACTTTAGATTCCCTTAAGTGGGGTGAAAATATGAAAACATAGCTAAACCATACTGAGGCATGTAAAACATAAGGAGAATGGATTTAGAGAGGGATTAGTTAAATAGCAGATGATACAAAAAGAAAAAAGAAAGTAATTTCTCATTTTGCACTTCACAGGCTGTTACCACTTATCTTCAGCAAAGTGGGTTTTTTCAGACCTGTATCTTGACTGTGATGCTAAGCAGCTTTAACACATACAGTGATATTTGCTAAATGGAAAAGAGCAGCATTGGTATGATAAAATTCTTTCCCCTACAATCTATGGTGTGCAGATTTCAACAAGTCCTGAGCTGCTCTGCTCAGCCTGTTGATCCATCAAAATTAGTGACAAACTTATCAAATCACCCTACTTCTGCAAAGCACCTTTCAGAATGGAACCTCCTGAGGTCTGAAAAACCCGTATCACACCCTGGAATCCTCCAACACAGTGGGATGGCCGTGCTTTTGTGTTTTGCTTTTTTTAAACAAGACTTTCTTCCTTACCTCAAATTCAGCATGGCGGTTAATATCCTCTGCCCTCTGTCTGCTCAGGATAAATTCTGCTTCATTAGCCACTCGTACCAGATGCTCCTTCATGGTTTGGCTCAGCAACCTAAAGACAGAGGACGTTTAAGAACTACCTTAAGAGAATGAAGTCCAAAATAAAAATCTGGAAATACAGTATATATATGCAGATATGTTGGGCTCTTATGACTAACTTTATTGTGCTAAGAAAACAGTATAAATAAGGTTGGAGGGTAATTCTCTAGCAACTAGTAAAATTGTATTTCGCTAGTATACCACAGTCAATATTAAACAAAATGTAAACACTCCAGACAGTCATTTGTTTTACATGAAATAGAGACATGTAAAAAAAAAAAATTTCACATCCATCACAATATAAAGGAAGCAGTTTTTGGATATAACTATCCAAAGTTAAAGCTCTAACATAATTGATGTAAAATGTAAATTAAAAAAAAAAAATGCAATGCAATATAGTTTTTTTCTCCATATGCAAAATTGAAATTTTATGGTAAGTATATATTTAAGTAATATTTTCAGGATTATAAAACATTCACAGTCTCACAAATGAAATGCTAAGATATACATTGTTCCAGGTTATGTACAGAATAAAGCTGTAATTCAAACTGAGATTTCTGAGGCCTTCATAAGCCCTGAGTTTATGAATGGCAGCAAAGCTGACAGATTGAATTACAACCCAATTATTTTCTGAGTTCACATATTGTTACTAAAAACATTTCCTTCTTAATTAGCTACATTGGGATTCATGAAGTTAAAACTGGCTATACAGGAGCAATACTGTTTTAGAAGGTGCACATTTCCACAGGATTACTCAAAGATACACCAGATAAATCCATTACATGCTCTACTGATCAATGGTTAAAAATATCTCTTATTAAACCTTTTTGTTTGTAAGGCTTCCAGTTGTAGAGAAAAGCGCAGCAGAACACAAAATCACTTGCTTTCCTTTCACATATAAACTAAAGCACATCTCAACAAGTTCAGAGTATACTGAAAGGCTTTCTTTACAACCACACGATTTATTATGCAGGATGTCTTCTAATGCATCCAATGTTAATTTTAACCAGGATAACTTATTTATCTGAAATAAGGCTCCACCTGTCTCTTACTGTAGGTTTGAAAGAGTGGTGCTCTGCTGTCTCTTCTCCTATGCTTTCAGAATCCCACACTTGCAGGAGACTGGCAGGTCACATGCCTGCTCCCATGAGAAGAAATCCAGAGGCAGAACAACACCTGAAGCTCTTTGTTCACTGCCCATCTCATTCCAAGGCTCAGAAAACTGCAGCACAGCAGCGACATGAGGCCGTAAGCTCAGGAACCAGCCAAGCTGGTGGATTAGTCTCTCCCCATGGATGAAGTCTTGAAGTAAGGAATATGCACAATTTGCTGTTTGAGGCGTGACTTCACCTTCTGTTTGGGGAGACTTGTACAAAAGCTTCTAGTTTACAATCACGTTACAATTCCTTTCATTTTTTTTTTCAATATTCAGTCACTGTTAGAATAGATGTAGCTGTTGTGGAACAAACATGCAATTGTGCCAATTTATCTCATGCATTAGTGACAAACCAGCAACAAGAAACTGTATAAGCAATTGCATAGTCTGGTCAAATTCCAAGTGTTGGACTCTATCTCCATGATCTCCAGTAGCACATTCAAATCTGACACGTAAGTATTTAAATAAACATTTTTTTTTAATTGAACTAAGAAATGTTTAAAAAGTTAAGGGGATCACAAATGCTCACAGACTACAATATCATGTATTACAAGCTGCATGTAACACAGTGGGACAGCATTCCATTATTTTCCCCAAGTTTGTCAATACCAATAACTTCTGCTAGCTTGATCAGAATTTGAAAAACACCAGTTGTCCTCTAAAAGGCCTCCTTTTAATCTAAAACCAATTATACACTCTGAATCCCACTTTTCCTTCATCTGTTTAAGAAATCACCCTATATAATAATGGTTTTAACACTTTACAACAAGTTTTGGGGTTTTTTTAATCGACCAAACACAAGCAGCCCAGCACCTGCTATGCATGCCCAGAAAAGGATGGATGTGTTCCAAACAAAGCAAAGAATTGCATTCCTTCACACAGGAACAATGTTGTCTAAACAGACCAGCAGTGCATCTAGTGAAAATAAACACACTTCATGTTCTAGGAAGAGCTTTGTCTCCTATGGATCAGCTGTCTCTTCTGTCACCCCCAGCTCTCCTCACTAACCCCACACACTTTCCTCACTTTCTCTGTGATACTCCACACAGGGGTAGGCCAGGTAGATGAAACTGAGACATGATTTTTTTTATTTTTTTTTACATTCAAGAAATTTAAATTTTAATCTTTCTTTTCACTTCAACCTTTCCCAAACACTGCACATGCTTGGATTAGCTTTCTTACAACAAACAATTCAAGTTGCATTATCATCTAGGGCAGTTTGGAGTTCCTTTATGAAAACAGTATTCACATACATGGCATACCACTCAGATTTCTATTTTAAATTTAACACTTAAGTATGGAACTTTGAAAAATAAATATATATATATATATATATCTTTATACAAATGTAATGATGGCATTATATAATAGAGGAGTCTGTAGCCATCATTAAAAATCAAAGGCAAATATGAGCTCATAGTATCTGTATAAATGAACACACCACTGCTTATATGTTTGAAATGAAGTTTTAGTCACCAACTAAACACAAATTTTGGGAATCTTGGCAGCTGCTAGTTTTCCATTTAAGGGAAACAAAATGTTGAACAGAAATTTTAAGTGTAGCTCACTTCTCTCAATCAAACAATTCCTCCCAGGCAAGCAGACGACTGCTGAGGCAAGGACAGGACTTGCCTGACTCTTGCTGAAGGATTAGCTCAACTCCAAGCTTCACACAACATATTTTGTACATGTGGGAGAGCCTATGAACTGAATTACCTAGAGCAGGTAACTTTGAGAGACAAACATTTTAGTCTTAAGAAGAAAGTGTTTAGAAACACCTGATTGTCCTCTCTACGACAGTAAGTGGCACTTCATGGATTTAAAGGATCGCAATGGTCCTTGCTGGCTCCTGCTCCAGCCTCCCAGGCAAATTGATCATCAATGTCTTCCTGAAAACTTCATTTCCTCCATCAAGTCTGCACCTTCTGTTTGCACTACAGGAGAGCTTCCAGAAAGCTGCCCCATTTTTTTGTTTGTTTGGGTTTTTTTAAGGCTTGAAGCTTATACAATCAGAAATTGGTTTCAGTTGGAAGGGTCCTTAAGGATCATCTCCAACCCTGTGCCATGGGCAGACACCTTCCACTAGGCCAGGTTGCTCAGAGCTCCACCCATCTTGGCCTTAAACACTTCCAGGGATGGGACATCCACAGCTTCTCTGAGCAACCTGTGCCAGACCAAAAAGGCATTTTACACCATATTATCCCATAAAGTAGTTTTATAATAAAGTAATTACTGTCAATTAAAACAAAGACCAAAAAAATACAAACAAAAATTTCCTAACCATTTGTGTGCTTTTATCCTGATTTTCGCAGCTAGATTCCATTAGTTCTTTTTCAGTTAAATAAAAATTTCATCTAAAATACATTAAATTCTTTTTTTTCACAGCAAAAGGACAGCTTTTCCTTTCTTTGAGTAAACAGTGTGAAATTTTTGTCTTTTCCAAGTATGTGCACCCAAGCTTAAAGATAATCTCATCTAATAATTTTCTTCTTGCTGATGCTTCATAATCTCTGTATGAAGATCCACGGACCATGCTTGCCTGATATTATCTCATATATCTGCTGATATTTTTTCAGTACTATTAAGCACTAAAATGCTGTTGAATGTGCTGATTTACACTCCACCTTCCTGATAGATTCTATTCTCATTTGTTTTTATTCACGACACGCTATTGAATTATTATTTTCCTCATCTTAATACAAGAACAGTGGATGGAGTGTGGATGGACACATTTTGTAGAAGTTAGACATGATTATCTATAAGTGTAAAGATTCTGGATACTGGAGCTACTTTTCTGCTTGCAGAGTACACCAGTTTCAAGGTCTCAGACAGACTTTTCTTCCCAAGCACTTTTTTTCCAGACTGAAATGTTTTAAAACATGTGCTTAACTTTGAAAAGATGACCGGCCTAGTAAAAATAAGCAAGGAGATGGTTTCCATGCTGGAAGTTAAATATATACTTGCATATTTTGCTGGGTCAGGAATGAAGTGCTAAACCACTGAGAGAAGGAGTTCCAGCCAAATACATGAGATAGACTGATTTTCATTGTTATGCTGGAAAACTACGAGACACAAAACTCAAATTCTTCCTCCGATTTCTGGCTGCTGAATGCTTAGATGAGCAAGTAAAAAAGTCAAGCTTCTCCTTAACAACAAGCAAAAATTAAGAGGTACAAGAGGCAAAAAATAAACAGAAAACTATGTGCAAGGCAAAAGCAAGAGAGAGATTGACAAATTCTGGGTTAGTATTACTGATGTCTAACAATTATCAGTTTTAGCGAAAGTATGAAAAAAGCTTCTTAGGTGACACTGACAACAGCTGTTTAGGCACAAATCTATCACAAACTACTGCAGGGAGAGACTAAGTTCCAGGTGCTCCACAACAGAGAACTCTGAGACAGCCAAGCAAGGTAATCTCCCCTATTTGCACTCCTTCCTCATAAACCTGGCATGCAGGAGATTCTCTGACTTCAAAAGGGGGTAGATTCTATGTGGATACACATGGACTTTTATGGAATCAAGACTGCTCAGTGCTAAGTGGTGGAATTACTGTTGCAAGGGTGTTTGACAATTGCTTCGTGGAAACAGATATTTTACAGATACTCTACTGAATTTTCAAAAAATATAGTTACTCCATAAAGTCTTAAAGACTGAAGTTTGAACAAATTTATTGACTTAAAATAGGAGACAAAAAAACCAACCAACCAACCAAACAAACAAACAAACAAAAAAACCCCAAAAAAACTCAACAAAAAAACCACAAAACCCTAAAACTAACCAAAAACCAAAACAGAGCCCCAAAGCTGTGCTGACTCACCAAAATGCTGACTAGGACACACAAAATCATTAAATGAAATAGAACTCTGAAAAGGCAGCTGAGGGGGAGATGCACCAACCCAATATTTTCTATCTAGGAGAGCCTCTCAGGACATGTCAGAGCCCATTGAAAACTGTTGTGTTCACATTTCAGAGCCACTGCAGAGTACCATGAGAGACGATTTCTGAAAATGTCCTATCAGATGGCAATAGCACAAAACATATGCGCACACAATATAGCACAGATACCTTCTTGTTACTCTTGCAATAATTTTTTTTTTTTTTTTTTAAAAGCAGACGTTACCAAAAAGTTCCTACATTAAAAGAAATATATCAGAACTCCCAGGTGCTCGGAAGTGGTTTATGAATTTCCTTTCTCATAGAGTAAATTAATTATGTATTTTCACAAGCAAAACCTATCTCTGTCACGTACATATCCTTCAAAACTCAGCGAAATAAAAGAACTGCTTTAAAAATGGTTGTGTACATCACAGTATACCTCTCTGCACACACATGCACACAAAAAAATTAGGTAGTATCAAGAACCCAACTCAAGTACACCTGTCCATCTCTGAAACATATCCAGGCTACAGTTTCTAATTTTGAGTGCATTTAAAATGCTGTTTTAAGTCTAGCCTGATGATACTATATATTTAAATTCACACATTAACAAAGCTGCTTTCTTTTTTTAAACAAACCAAAACATCAAAAGGAAAGAAATGATCAAAAATCTCTTTTACAAAAGGTACCACTCAAACAGAGAGGGTTGTTAGAAATCAAAAAGCAAGGAAATGTGGAAAATATATCTTTTTTCTTACAAAACTAGACTGAGGTGCAGATTCCATGTCATCAGAATCTCAGGACAAGAAGGCTGCAGCAAGGGGAGCAGACTGGCAGTAATCAATTCTACTTTGGAACTGACTGCATTTATCATTTTTCTCTGGAGCCTTTTTTGGTCAATTATGCACAAAGTCTGTCAGTTATCATCCATTTTTTCATTAATAGCTGTATTTTTCTAACTATTTTTCCATCACAGTAGTTGCTCCTATGGCAACAAAAACCTTCCAACAGTCATTCCTTGAGAGTGACCGCAGCATTGCGAATGAGAGACAATTGAATGGGGCAGCCTACATCTGTCCCCTATTTTCCATTCAGAAAGCATCCAAGA
This sequence comes from Certhia americana, assembly GCA_018697195.1. NCBI lineage: Eukaryota > Metazoa > Chordata > Aves > Passeriformes > Certhiidae > Certhia > Certhia americana. The sequence goes on from JAGMWU010000042.1 coordinate 563,776, forward strand.
AATTGGCCAGCCAGCTTGATTGCCAAGTATTTCAATATTAAAAATATTTGCATCCATGATCACTCAAAAGCAATACACACAATTTCAGACAAGGAACAGCAGGTGACGTATGTTTAAATTTTGTTAGTACAGCTCTTAAATTCCTTCCCCCCACCTCAGCTATAGAAACACAGATGATTACAGCATTCCAGATTTTATACTAGTAGATCTATGTATTGAGGGAATAATACCAGTTGCATTTGGTTGTTTTTGGAGAGGTTAGTGACTTCTTTTTTTCTGTTGGTTGATGGAGTTTTCACTTGCTAAGGATGTTAAATCTGTATTCTGTTTGCTTTCCTTCTTCTCCCAATAACTTTTGAATTAATTGTATAATTCCTACAAATATTTTTAATACAAGGCTATAGTGTCTCAAAAATAATAATTTTAAGTCTCCAAAGGAGCACAAAATCTCTTGCAAGATTCCTTTTGGGGGAAAAAAACAAAACCAAAACAAAACAAAACAAAACAAAAACCAACAAAAAAAAGCTGTTTTCAACTACACTGAAAGACACATTAGAAAATGCTCTGATATAGATGGGAGATTTTTGATTAGGTATCATTCCTCATTAGACAACAAAGAAAGAGGCAATAACAAAAAGCTACAGAGAACCAAAAATGGATACACTTGTGAATCCTTATGTTTTGGGTTTCCTTGTTGGGATAAGGATTTGAAAAAGCAAAGGAAAGGAGAGGAAATTATACATGGATTCTGCTAGTTTTATGATATTGTCTTTAAAATCAAACATTTTGTGACTTTTTTTAGTGAAGATTCATTTACAAGTGCATAAAAATTGTTCTATAATTCTTCAGATGGCCAAGAAAACTGTGCTTGAGAAAATTAAAATTAAGCATCTTCAAGAGCCTCTTCAACTGAAAATTGGAAGGAATAATTGCTGCAGCATGCTTAGGAGACTGATCCCTCAACCCCTGCCATGCCAAACCCATTATCACCCCAAAGGGGATAATAACTGTCATGCCTGGTCTCGAGCTCAAGTACGTTTGTTAGTGCCCTGACTGATACAGAAAACAAGATCCAGCATAAGAGATGCTTCACACTAAAGTGTGCTAATGAATCACAGCGACAGCAGAGAGTTTTAACCTTCACAGAGCACAGGAGCAGCTCACTAACCAGTCAAGTACAGGAAATCAGGCTCTAGCAAAAGAGGCACTTGTACATGCAAGGGAAGAAAACAAAGCTGCACTTGTTTTAGTTCATAAATAATAGCTCCACCAGCTTGTGTGTAAGGAGGAAACATAATTAGTTCCAGGGTGCAAAAAAGGAATCAGTCTGGGCACCTGAGAAGTCTCCAAAGGAGAGGGCTGGCCATGGCAGTGAACTAGATCCCACCTAAAGGATGGTTCTGGTGAACAAATTCCCTCACCAGTAAGTTCTCGTATACAGGCTCCTAAACAAACTCTCCCTAAAGGAGGACCCAAAGGTGAAAGGCAAGCACAAAGAATGAAATCCAGACTGACAGAAGTTCAGCAGGCTAAGGAAAACATTTCACAACCTATCCTTCTGCTGCACAGATGGCTCAGCTCGTGGAGGAGCCTTGGGTACAGGCACCTTTTTAACAAGGTTTCAAAGAGCATTAATAGTGTTCCCAGACACTACAATAACAGAGAACAATACTTACTATGTTTTATTAAAACCAGATCAATGTTAAACATAGCAATGTACTGAAATTGGTGTTTCTTTTACTGCACAGAAAGAGGTTATTCTCCAATACCTGCTCCTGTACCTTTTCACTTACATTCTATAGCTTCCTGGATTTCTACGCAGGCTTTTTTCATTTTACTGTGCTTGTAACCTGAACTCCGAGACTTCAGTTGTGTATTTCAGTTCTAGGCAGGTTTACAGCTCTGTATTTCCACATACCAGCCTCCTGTTTAGAGATTTTCTTGCAGTTCAAGATTCAAAATTTCACTGGGCACGAACTAATTTATTCTGCTCTACACGTGAAGTGGGCGTGGAAAAGCAGGGAGCAACTCCTCTGTAGGACAAATTAGTTACTTGTGAACATGAGGAAATTCAGACCAACACATTCTGAATGCAGCACACACACTGCAGATCTTACGAGTCCCAAAGGCAAACTTTCTGCACATATTTCTGCCCAGGGAATCCTAGCAAAAACATGGCAAGACTAAACATAAAATTTCCAACCGCTGTGAGAGAGAGAGGTACGTTCATACCTTTCACATAAAAGCAAAGAAATACATTTGAAAGCAAGTAGAAGAAGAGATTTACATCTCCCCTTCTTGAATTTTTTCAGAAAGATTTTTTGCTCATCTTATTTGCCCAATTAAAAAAAACCCAAAAAAAACAGTAGAACACACCTCAAGCTGGAATATCCTATAGCATCATTAGTCAAAAAATCTAGTAATAAACACTGGGAATAAAACTCCGGCTTACAAAGATTATAGAGTGGCCAAATTACCCCCACCAAGGCAGCAGACAATAGCAATTCCGTGATTCAACAAATTCTAGGCAGTTCTTCCAGTCCTTGATTTTATTTATTCTAACTCTCATGTCATGGTGCCCTACAGACATCCTTCCTTATGTGCTGAACCAGTTTTCTCTTTTGTACAACTACCTTGACACATTTTCTTGTGCACTTGTAGAAACACCTTAAAATTTAGCTTTTATTATATAATTATTCAGCTAAAGTCTAAATCAGTATCATTCAGATATTTCCTTAAGTTTCAATTAAAAGACTTCAGCTTTTGGAGCTTCTAAGACTATAATGTTATAGCAAAAATACACAAAAAATAGCAAATAGAATAAAATACAACATCTGAGAAGTTTTAGTCCAAGTGTTAGCATATGTGTAAGAAAAATAATGTGCAAACTGCATAAAGAGAAGAGTAGTTCTGGAATACAGTTCCTATCATTTGAGGGATAATAGTTTCATTTTCGTGAATACTGAAAAGCCACAAAGCACTGCAATTCAGCAGTAACTATAAAGGCTCCTATAAGAAACAATGGAAGAAAACAGAGACAGATAAAAGGAGCCATTTTTAAGAAATTAATCCCCTCTCCTCTTCACCATAATGAATGTTACATTCCCACTTTTCTTAAAAAAAACAAACAAAAAAAAAAAAACAAAAAAAAAAAAAAAACAAAAAAAAAAAGAAAAGAAAAGAAAATCCAACTCTGCTACACATCAGAAATGAAATGAAGTAACAATTACACAGACATTTTCTGCTAACCAAAACCACACTTCCCAGTCTTCAAGGGATCATTTGTCCCTGAGACAACCGTTCTGGCTCAGGCTAGACTCTAAGTTATTGATGTTGTTTATGGAGGTGGGGGAGTGATTCCATCTGTCTGTGATAGGCACTGCATGTTTTGAAGAGAAAATAGTCAATTCCAAACAGTTTACTGATAGAAAACTTGACCTGGACAAGCTGAATAGCTACTGGGCGACTGCCATGCACAACTCAGTCTCAGCAACTGATTTGTCCATGATAATCATCTTACACAGATGAACCTTACATTGTGGTTTACATGTGTGTGGGAGCTCTATGTTATCTATGCTAATAAAACATTAATCAAGGGCCAAATTTATAGCAGGCATTTTGTAAGTAAGGTCAAGACAGGTCAGCCTCACATAATAGGAAACAACTATAGGCTAGATCTTAACACTGTAACTGAACACCCTTGTTACTTTACCTTGGCCCTTGGGATCAAGACTAGTAGCAAAATGTTTTTCCTGCCTCAGAATGGTGTTTCCCCTACCATAAACTGAAATGCAACCATTAAAACTCACTAAAATGATCATTATTTTTATGTATCTTGAGAACATCTACATCTTAAGAAAAAAATCTCAAATAGCCATTTCCCCCATTTCTACAATGGCAAAAAGATATTTATATAGCATATTAACTTATCTGATAAATTATTCCAGATTTAGTTCAGTAGCTGTCCTAATCACATAAAATTTATTTTCGATTTGGATTCTTACTTAGCTGAAGTCACTCACTTGACAGAAGTTACATTTAAATAAAAGACATTTCTTATAATACACCTCTGCTAACCCATTAAGGCATCTTTAAGAAAACCCTTTAGAAAAAAAGTAAATATTGCTCTTAGTCTGCCTCAACAATCAATTCATAATGAATAAAATATTGATGGTTCTGAACACAGACTACAAGTCAAAGAGCATGGCCTCATCACCTGCTCTGTCATTTTCTGTAAGTTCCAATAATATACATATAAAGTTATGGATAGAACATTAAACTAATTGGTAATATTAAGAGGGTTTTTCCCTAAGAGGGACTCTCCTCCTTTCTAGTTTAAGAGATAGATCAGAAATAAATGAGCAAACTAGAATCTAATTTTTGAGACAGAGGCTTATCTTACAACTCCTAGCAGTAATGTCTTTCAAATATCAATTGCCTTTCTCAAGAGATTAGCTGAATACAAATTATAGTTTCAACATTAACCAGTACACAAAGACAGGAAGAAAGAAAATCCATGACACGCAGATAAGCAAAGTATTTAAAGAAACTAAAGAGCATTAAAATTCTGCAATATCCCATATTCAGAATTAGAACTGAACCGAAGTACCAAAGAACATGAAACCATGCTGAAAAAACTCAAAGAAAAGTACACAAAAAGGAAGAAAAAAATTATTTTTAAAAAGTTTCCAGGCACATAACTCCCTGAAAGCTAAGGCAGAGGTGCTATCAAATATTGTGACTTACCTTCCCTCATTGACAAGCTCAATAAAGGCCAGGCCAGCATTCTTCTGTATGGAGTTTTGCCACTCCTGAGTAAAGACAAAAAAGAAGAGAAAACTAGCTGTATAAAAACAAAACTTAGAAGAGGCATTTTCAGGGACAAAATCATACACTTCCTTTTCAGCTTTAGCAACTTACAGCACCATCAGCAAACGCACAAAGCATTAATTATGTGCTGATCAGGAAGAAATTACAGCCAGCATGAAGGAACAGGGCAGCATCATTTACTTAAGGTCATATTAAGGGAGAAGAAAATCCAAAAACATCCCACAAAAGATTCCATCATTTTCTTTTGTTATGTCATGTAATCCTGAACTTGCTCTGGTTCACGGATGCTTTTGCCTTATTGAACCACGATAGTGCTAGAAACTGTTTCACATTAAGGCAAGGCTCATTCCTTAGACACAAATTTTTCTTGTAGCTTAAAGCCTAGCAGGCCTATTTCCTAATAATAATCCTCACTTCAGCACCACATAGTCATCTCTACTCATTTAAAAAAATAATCTGTTAACAATCCAAATATTGCACCAATAACACATGATGTTTTAAAAAAATGTAACATTTTTAACACACTGAAACTATCCAAATGGCAGAAGAACATGCACTGCACATTCCTTAAATCCAGCTGAATCTTGAATTAAGCAAAATTCTAAACCTCTTAAGCATGTAGCTGGGTTTTGCCTGGCCCCCAAAAGAGACATGGGGGAAAGTAACCAACTCAGATGACCTATCACTGGTGCTTGTAACCCTCATTTGAAAGATGAGAAGAAAACAAAATTACTTAACAAACACACAAAGCAGACTTTTTAATCCTAGATCACAGAGGAACAGGTTAACCTAGTTCAAAATTAGAGCAATAAATGTGTGCACCTTCTCTTCTGGGGAAAATGCAGAGGCAAATAGAACAGGACAAATACAGCTCTTGATTTAAACTCTTCAACTCTTCTAATCTAATACAAAAGACTGATTCTGCAGCAGACAGATAGTTAAGTTTCATGTGCTTTTCCACATCAACTTCCTTGATTTTTTTTTTTTATTCTTTGTTCTATGAAATAACAATCCTACTAATTATCTACATGAGTATTCTATCACTGTCATTATTTTACAAAAATCTCATCAGCTCCAAGGCAGGCAAAAAGTTCAGAACAGAAAATATGTCTTAAACAAATTTCAGATTTCTGAATGTAAGAGGTTTTTAATACACAGTGACGGAGTACATTTTTTGGTGCTCAGTGTTGCAGAATTACCTCTCAGTCAGTGAGATCAACGTTGAACGAGACACACACTGAAACAGTGTTGTTATTTACAACTTAAATCCTGCCCCTCTGCCCCCACACACAAAAGGAAGAAAAAAGGATCTCCAAATTTCAAATGCAGGGGAGAAAAAGCAACTCTGATTTCTCAATCTGTTTTTCCAGGCCTAACACATGCTTATCATGTTTATCATGCTCATCATGTTTAAGCTGCAACAACGTATTACAATTTTCAAGGAGTCAGAATTAAAAGCAGAATAATTGGAACCTTTGATGTATTATTCATCACCAATTATAAATGTATTCTAGTGGAAAACAAAAAAAGCCTTTTAGTTTCTAATATTCTAAACAAAATAGCAAATGCAAATAATCCTTCTAAGAGGTTTTAAATGTAGTATCAGGTTCTAAATATTTAGCTTTATATAATGATAACTGAAACTATTCTGTTAGCTAAAGTGTGAGAAAACTCAAGAAAAGCAAAATAATTTTTTCCACTTATGACACTGCCCATCTGTTGTTCTGCTCTCTAAAGAGCTCACAACAATACTCAGAAATTTAATTGGTGAAGATGGAGGCTGCCAAAAGTGAAAAGAAAGTGCATTTATCATGATACTTTTCAGCATTTTCTTCTACATCAGACATCATCAAAGAAGGTGTTAGTCTAAACATTTTCATAAATCACAGCTGAACACACCCTAAAGCTTATTTTAATAGCTGAAAGAAAAGACTAATGGTCTTCATCTTTCAAGATCCACTGAATATTTCCCCACAGTATATGTTCACTCTCAAACAATTACACTCAGTATACATATTGCATTATTATATCAGCATCTTAGTTATCCAACTCCCAAAGGTATTATGGAAAAAACATGTTAAAAGCTTCAAACTCAACCACTAATGCAACTACATAACGACAAAACACATTTCAGCACTTTTCTGAGGAAGGGCTGTAAGGGAAGATCAACTGAGTCAATAATTTCATACCTGTTCTAAGCTGTAGGTAATTGACCATCATTTCCCGTGGCTATAAATGTTTAGTGACCAAGAGACATCATCTACTTCTAATGCTTTTGGTCACTGAACACTCAACAGTGAGGCAGGAGAAAAACAAAGACGCACTAGACATAATCTCTAACAACTCCAATAAACAATCACCATGACAAGGAGACAAATAAGAAATCAGATTTTATTCAAATACTGCATCTGATAAGGAAATTTCCTAACTCGTTATTGTGTCACCTATTTCCTTAACAGAAACTAAAAACAGCCCCATAATACCCTAGGCACGGACTCAAGCCTTTCCTGAAACGGTGCTTCAAACCTCATCTGAATTATAATTTTGTATGGAATAGCACATTAATTTCCTTTCTATACAGCACAACTCTGGAGTGAGCAAAAATACATCCCAGTCCTCTACAGCTTTAATTTTATATCATCAACAAGTTTCATTAGCACATTCTTACCGAGTGCAAAAGGGTCATTTAATGAAAACATTAAACAGTAGTGGTCTTAAACCCCTCCTTTCAAAAACTAATAATCTCCCTCAAGGTTGATATCATGACCTGTTGTCCCATTTGAGTAATGCTGGGGTTATTTAATCTCTTTTACAGTGCGGTTTTTAATTAACCTTAACTAATGATCAGTCATATGACAGCACCAAATGCTCTAACAAAACTCATAAATTACTACATTTACTATTTTTCTAGGAAATACTAAGACCAACAGCATGCATTAGACTATAACCAATGACCAAAACATACAAAATACCACAAGCTGGATTAGACCATAAAACAGCAACAAGATTAGTGTAGCAAACAGCCTTTAGTATTTGTACATCCCATTTTATGCCATTGCACCCACACATGTATGTGTAGTTATCTCAGCCTTCAGATGTCTTTCACACTGTCTTCAAAAGTCTCTCATACTATTTGATCCTCATATTTGCTTTCATAAAAGCAAGGAACATATCTCATCACATGGCACGATCAGATAAGTGAAGTTCTTAAAAAATTTCTGCCTTGAATTTGACTTTTTTCCATTTATTATTGGTTTCCTTCCCATTCTGAGTATCCTTGTTCAGATCAAATACTTCATAAACATCTTATTCACACAAAAAGCCTTTTCCTGCAAGCAGCAGATAGCAGGAGCCAGCTTCAAAACAAAGAATGCAGTTGTTTCTTTATACAGTGAGCTAAGAGTCTATTACCAAAAACATGTCATGGTGATTAAAAGTTCAATAGGATCAAGAGGAGATGGAACAAGTACGCATCAAGAAAATAAACACATTAATATCGGCTAAATAAAAAGAAATGGGTCCAATTCAGAAAATACCCAGAGCAAAAGTTGATGGAGACTGGAAGAGTATCACACTTGTCCTGTTTAGTTCTTTTTGAGCAACTCTTTGTGTCTACAGTTAGAGACAGGACAAGAAGCAGAGTGGAGCCTTTATCTAGTCAAATACAACCATTCCTAAACTGTAATCACTCAAATAAATGCCAAAATTTTGATGATACACAATTTTGTTGGTTTGGAATTTGAAGTGTTTGCCTGTAGGCAGCAAATGGACATATCCCTCCTCATCCATACACCCTTGGTAAAGTAATATAATCATACTTTAAACAATTATGACAGGAGCGTTGGACCTAGATGTTTTTTTAGGTCATTTTCAACTCAAACCATTCTACAATTCTATGAATACCCCAAAACATACATTTTTCAAGGTATATACAAACATTTGCAAGACCAACTCATCGACTGGTCTGATGGCTAAGCAGTTAAACCATGGATCTTGAACAGAATATTTTAAACATTTCCAATAGATGAAAACTGCTCTATTTCCAACTGTAGCAAACTGTTCTACTGCCCTCAATCACATATGTACACATGCATGCTTAAAAATTCATTTTTCTCAGAAACTTAAAAAAAAAAAAATCCTTCTAAACAGTTTAATATATTCTACAATTAAGGATTATATCTAGAAGTTGAAACACACACTCATCAAAAAAGAGAAAATTCTTCACTAATCCATCCTTCCCATAAATCTGGCAGAGTTTTGATAATTTATTTTGGTTATGAAACAAAGAAGAAGGATGTCTTTGGTACTGACAACTATGAATGGGGCACTAAGGAGCAGGGTGGGAAAATGTGTTAACATATGACTAAGAGACATATTATATCCTAGAGTAAAGGTCAAATCTGCATGAAAAACTTGTTCATAGAGAGATACACTAATCTTTAAGTGCCTAAAGTAAACTATCAAGAACTTTTCAGCAGTGTTTGCACTTGGTGTCAGCACTCTCTCAGCACCACATCCACTACAGGCTTGAATGAACCCAGCAATAAAGAACATATAGTGAAAAGTAGATTATATCTCAGCTGGGTTCTTCATAATTAAAAAAAGTTAGACTGCATGTTAAGCAGAATCTCCCCAAACATAAATTACTTTTAAAGGTTGAAGTATGCTTCAGTTATTTTAATCTATGAAACTCCATTGAAAAAAATTAAAAGCAACATGGAGTTATGGGAAATCTTATCTAGAAACCACGCAGCAATTTAATATCAAAATTAGCACATGCCAAGTACTTACAAAACAGGAACATTTTGCAAAGATGTGACACAAATTAATATAAAAATGAGAACACATTTGAGATAGTTATCCAGTGTATACACAGATGTACCTGTATGCTCAGATAAAATTCTAAAACAATAAACAAATAATGAAAGAACTATCTGAAACTGAGTAAAAAAAAATTATTTCAATAAATATTTTCATGTCCCTTTCTCTACAGAACATCACCACTGTTGCTGAATCCTGAAACAAAGTGAAAACTTGCAAAAATATTTACTACTAACCTAAAAATTCAGAACCCCGTGTCACCCAAAAAGCCTTATCCAACAGGCTTGGATTTACTGACATTTAAACAAAGGCTTCTCTATGAAAGCTTTAACGTGGCATCTCTGTAACAAGCCGAGCTACCTCACTAATCAATAGCGAGGGTTTGATTTCAATAAGGGTGATAAAAGTTACTCTAACCCTGGCCAGCTACAAGCTCTCAACAGATGATGGTCATTAGGGCTCTAGCAGGGTCCCACGTACTCGGGCTGTACAAATGTGTCCTATTAGTACATGGGCTGTCTGTTTGGCAACTCCGGGCTCAAGACAAATGGCAGCTGCTGCCCTTCCAGGTCTGAAGTCAAGTCCTTCGGGAATCTGAAAGCCCAACTGGAAAAATCAAGGCCTGTTCATTAGAGACTGCTCCAGGGGAAACTTGCAAGGCTGCCATTAGAACTATATAAAAGAGCTAATTATTTTTATAAGACTTTTAAAACTATCAAGCACACCCAGTTATAATAAAAAGTATTTACTGCTGGCATTCCATTAAAAAAGACATTGCTTTCTGTCAAAGAATCCGACAGCGACAGTACACAACTGAAGTCTTTGTATTGAAAATTTTAATGAGTCTTCTAGGAGAAAGTTGTGCAAAAATTAACTAGATGAGAGAGCTTCTCAGGTGAAGGTATAACACCACGCCCACTAATGTAAGAAAATATCCCAAGCACACTCATATTAAACCAATGAACCATACATAAAGGTGGGCTGAGATTGTGTATGTGTGATTACCTACCCCTGAAAAAATAGAAGGAATTCAAGAAACAAACACATTCAGTGTTGCAAAGGTGACTGAAAGGAGCAAACAAAACCCTTGTTTCAAATCTCTGCTGCTGTACATGGGTATTGATAAATCAGTCACAATGGCACAGGACCCATGTGGTATCAGACATTAAGCAGAAAAATGAAAATTAACACTGTTTCAGTATTTTTCCTCTGTTTTATCAAACACCAAAACAAAGATTCTAATAACAATAGCTACTTTCATAAAATATACTCCAGGGAAGAGCTGGAACATGACTTTTTTTTTTTATTCATAACCACAAAATTCTTTACTATTTTAACTATGAAACCGAATCAAAGTTTCTTATACTGAAATATTTTCCCAGCTGCACAGCATGACAACACTGTATTGAGTTCTAATGTTATAACAGATCACCGCTGCAGAATATTTATTACAAATCTTTTAAAAGTGCTATATGAAATTCATTAGTGCTCCTTAATCAATTCTTGGACCAACATGCACATTAGCTTCCGACAGCCTAATTCAAAAAAGCAATTACAACCCTAGTCCTCATGTAAAAGGAAGACAGAAAGAAGCTGTGTTAAACCAGTTTAAAAGAATGAAAATGTAAAGAAAACAGATTAGGAATGATTTATATCAATGCCTAGTGCTGAAGTTAATTACAACTAACCCAATAAAATAGTGCCTTTATTATTGTACAGCAAGTAATAACCTAGACGCAAAAAACAGAACTCTTTGCTGACTTTCGCATGCTCAATTCCACAGCACACTACCATAAGAATTAAAGAAGTAGTAAATAAGCCATACAGAAACAGCAGGTTTTTAACTAAAAGCAGAAGACTCCCCTGCTGTTTAACCATGTGGGTTATTCCATGTAAACAGAGCTTCCTATAAACTAGTATTATGTTGTTAGTGGTAAATGCCTGAAACTATAATGAGAGTTTAATTTCAATACTTAAAAGTTAGAGTTCAAGTCACAGTAAGCTTTTATAGATTCTGAAAATAAATTATACACATGTAGAGCTGGAGTTACATACTTAAGTACTAGATTCTTCAGTAAAAATACCACAGAAAAAATTCTCAGCTTGTCAGACACTGCCTTTTGTGCTATGAGATTACTCTCAAAGTGACAACTGTAGCCTTTTCTACAAAGGACTCAAATCTATCCTAAAAAAATACATTGTTATGAAAGATACACTACATAAAATGTTACAGCATGTAAAATCTTTAACAATTGCACACAGCAAAAAAATCTTGAAATTGGCTGTATTTGCCATAATTTATGGCGATACCAAACATGCTTAAAACAGCAATTAAAACTAACTTAATCCAAAATTCATACAAAATTATAAAACATCATTGCATAAATAAAGTTATATCTGTAATAAATTTAACAGCATAAAAGCTGCATAATCTCTCTGATCAAAACGCATAAACTTCATTTTTGTATCTAGTTTCAAACAAGTATGAAAAACTGGGGGGAAAAAAACCAAACAAGTGGATCAGCGCTTTCAGGTCCCCAGTTTCTGATGGAGGAAGTAATTTCCCTGGGCAGCTTTTCCCTCTCTCTTTCCCACTAGCAGGCTGTTGCCATGACGCCTCGTGAAACAAAATTAGGGGTCAGGTTTGAGTTCATCTAGCAGCAAACCCTCTCCACTGCAGTTTCCTCTCCAGGTTCTTTAACCATCAGCTATTTTCAATGCCAAGATAAAAGACTAGCTTGAGAAAGAATATGAACAGGAATCTTAAAAATTAGCTGAGAAATCAAAGTACCATGCAGTTCTGCAAATAGCAGCAATGGGAAGCACAGAACTCTTAAGTCAAAGGAGATGAGTCAGGAAAACAGACATGAGGAAAAGTGACAACATAAGATGAACAAAGGGAAAAGATACAAATAATTAAGTTGCAGTGCCAGCATCATTTCCATGAACAAAGGCAAACAAATTGAGGAATAGCAGAAGCAGAATGTAACCAACCCTTGATTTCAGTGGTTTTTTGTTTAACTGTGATTGTAATTTGAGATTTTGTAAAACCACTGAACAGGACGGAAAATGCCTTACAAGGTAGACTATAAATTACAAAAACAAGAAAATCACAGCAAATTCAGTGCTGCACAGCAGCACCAGTGGTGCTGGACTGGTCCTGCTGATAGCAATATTCATCATCACCACCAAATAGCAGCAATCTTCCTGCTCAATGTTTTTAGCTTCAAATAAATAAATTTAACTAATAAAGAAATATGACACTGGTTTCAGAACCATAACCTCCCTTTATATGGCAGGGGGTTTGGAACTAAATGATCTTTAAGGATCCTTGCAACCCAAACTTTCTATGATTCCATGATTCTGGTATCACCCTTCTCCCCAAATGCAGCTTGGTTTCCATTTAAACTCTGGCAATGAATATACGCACATGACAAACAAGAGTCTTGCTATCACTGTACCTTTGAGGGAATGAAACTCAAGTATATGAACCAATCCCACCTCTTCACTCTTAACACAGGATGTCTGAACCCATCCTGTGATATTCCCTTAGGCAATCCTGTTCTAATGCAGATCTTTTTCTTAAAAGATTTAGAGAAAATTAAGCTAAATCAATGAAAAAAGCTGAAAAATTAATATCTCTCCCCCTAAACTCCATTTACATACTGTGCTCCCTTCCTCATCCTACATCTATTGTCTTTATTTACACTAAAATATAATATATATATAATTTGCAAAAGAGGTCTCTATTATCATCTCACCACAATAAACATGATAAATAATAATTTTCTGCTCCTTTCACTGCAAATCCTTACCTGCACTGATCAAGCAGACTTACAAAAGAAAAATATAACCATTTTGGTTTCACATAGAAATAAATGTCTTCAGAACTATTCAAAGAGCACTGGAAAATCCAGCTGTTTCTTCTGAATCAAAATTGACTCGGAACTAGGATCTAACACCTAATGGACCTCAATATAATGATTGCTGCATAACCTGTTACAAGATTTTATCACTTAAGTTATCAGAAAATACTCATGGAAAAAATAGTGCATTGCCAAAATCCTTGATGACACAAATGTCTTCCCAGTTGCAGAAATAGGCAAAATGCACAGATGCATCTAAATAAGAGTGCAAGTCAGACAAAAAACTGAACAGCACCACTACACAAAGTTTCTCTGAGTAGAACTTCCAGTAAATAGCACAGCTCCCCAAATCCAAAGTTCCCCAAGCAGTTCTGCTTGGAATCAGAGACACATTATTTGGCTGATTAACACAAACAAAAAAGTCTCCATATTTGTAATTAGTATTAAATCAGCAACAAGCATTGATGCTCACTGAACTTTCCATAATCTCATACCCCTCCCCTGTACTAACCCTCTTTCCATAGTCTCAAATTAAACAGACTGGCTGTAAAACAGCAGGGTGTCAAATTAAAGCACACTTTATTTTCAGAGGTCTCCACACTTCACAGCTGACTTCCTGTCAGGAAGAGTTCCATTTCAGTGCAGAGCCCCACCAGCAGGGAGCTCACAGAATTAAGTGCCAGTTGATATTACTTTGTTTTGCATTTACCACCCATGAGAATATTGTTCAAAGATCTAGTTATAAAGTCAGCGTGGTATCATCCTTCTGACTAGACTGCTAAGCCACAGGGTGTGCTCTTGCTGCACAAAACTCACCTTAAATGCTGGTGTTTTTTTAAGTCCTAGTGTGCTGGTGAAGCAACAGGATGCCTTTTTTCTTCAGAAAAGTCTTGCTTCTGTAGCTAAATTATGTTCCCTTGGTTTTGAACATCTGCAGCCCTGTACATTAATGGAAATGAAGCTGTCCTGTTCCCCTATCCGACTCCCAAGATTCACATTTACATTAGACAATCCACCCTCCTCCCGAGACATAAAAACGCATACATCAATCAAACAAACTCTCAGCAACCCAGCTTTAAGGGCTAATAATTCCAGCTGCAGAGGGTGTGTTTTCCATTAAACTCACACCAACACCATGTCCTAAATTTCTGACCAAATGCAAATAATTTTGAACTCATGACAGAGTTCTTCTTCATATCAGTTTATAACACATGAGAAGTCTATAGAACCACTAAAGACTGTACTTTGAAAAAAGAAAATCAGGGAGGAAAAATGCTCACTTTTGCCACAGAACTGTGATTTGGTAAGAACAACTTAGAAAAGTTCATCTCTCTCCATTTCAGTGTGGCAAACCATTTCAAAAAATGATTTTGTGGTTTGTAACCCTATATTTTATTCATTTCTCTACCAAAAGCCTGCAAGACATTTGGATTGTTCCAAGAATCCAACTGGATTGTTCCAAGAAACACTGCATCACATCACTCCAAAAATGTCCCGGCATGACTACACCTATCCCACTTGTACCTCTCTATACACTTTCTTAGTCTAATATATAGAGCACATCTTGACTTTTTTTCATAGTTCAAAACCACGAAGCTCATCCTTGTAAGCAGGGTTGTGTAGCATAAACCAAAATATGCTAGTTTTTGCTTGTCTTAAAATCTCACATTGTACATTTCGTCTCCAAACTGGAGAATGAATAAACCTTTAAAACATCCTCCTAGACTACGTATTACAGAAAAATATAAGGATCTAAAGCAAACACATTTTAACCACTGAGACCACCACCTGCCAGGATACAACTACCAAGTGCTTACTGCATCACTAAGTCAAAAATAAGTCACTTACTATTTGTGCAAGATTTATTGGCAAATAATTCTCAATACATTCCAACCTATTTTCACGCTTAAGGCAAAAGCAAAATTACAAACTTCTTTGATTTTTACTACTAAGCA
Source organism: Certhia americana (assembly GCA_018697195.1). Classification (NCBI taxonomy): domain Eukaryota; kingdom Metazoa; phylum Chordata; class Aves; order Passeriformes; family Certhiidae; genus Certhia; species Certhia americana. The sequence goes on from JAGMWU010000042.1 coordinate 579,248, forward strand.
AACTGTCAGTATACATCCAGTCACTTCATAGCATAGCATATTGTTTCTTGTACGAGTCCAACACAATTTTTTAATTGCTTTTAAAATTTAGCCAATGATGGACATGGGCATTTTAAATGGCCTATCTATAAGCCATACTAAAAGCACAATATCCCTGAAGCCAGCAATTACACCTAAGAGAAAAGACAGATTTCAGGCAGATCTTAAGTGTAGTTAAGTGTAAACCTTAGCAATTTTAAGAGAAGGAGTTTGAAGAAACTCTTATTTAAACATGCCAGGGTGCTCTCCAAGCAATTCCATGGAAATCAACTGGCAATTAGAGGCGATTAAGCTCAAACAATTTAGAAAGCAACAGGATATCAGAGCAGGGGTGAAGTTCTAATAGACAGGTTGTACATTATCCTGGATTTTCACACAGAATATATTATAATAATATAGTTCTGGAGAGACAAAACCTACATACTGTTTAAGTCAAAGAAAAATATATATATGCAGCTAATTCAAATGTAATTTCAACATACTCCAGTTCAAAGGAAAGGTTTTCCCATCTGTTTCCATTTATTTCAATCTTATCAGATTTGCACTTCAGACAGTTATCTACCAATCTGATCTTCAGACACTTCAAATGTATAACATAGTTCAATGAAGCAAGCAGCAAAATATCCATAGCACATGTAATCCATTTGTAATTACTCCAAGTACTCTGCTCAGTGACAAATACCAAGCATGAAAGTTGTCAATAGATGTTTTCAGCACCCAAACTGAAATCCTCAGATTTCAGAGATGGAAGAAAAATTCCCACTCGGGAAGGAAGGAAGTTACACTATGCAAAAACCCCAGATATATCAGTGTAAGGGAGAACCCAGGTGATCTAGAGAACAGATTTGGTAACCCAACTTTCTGTTTTGTTGGAAGTTGAACTTGCTGACAAGACAATATCTAAAATCCAAACATCAAAGGACCACATTTAAGGAGTATGGATTCCACAGGCAGTGCCCACCCACACCTTCCAGGACTTTCATTCACATTCTCCAGAGTTAATCCTACTGCCAAACAGCTCACTGTGCTGCAATGTCTTGCAATGCAGGAGAATGCAGAAACCCTATATCACAACAAGTAAAGGAAATGGCCATTGAGGACAAACAGATGAATCACAACACTGCTTTTACAAACTTAGAGAGCTTAATTTCTTTCAACACTGGACTCTTCTACACCACTGAATGCTCTTAAGATTCTGGACTAGTAGCTACTTTGTGAAGATATGGTGAAACTTTTCAGACAGACTATTTTACCTGGTGATAATAACTGTTACCTGAAGCATTAATTAAACTTAAACCTCTTCTGCTCCAGGAGAATACTTTGATAGCATGACCTCTGGCTACTGTGGGATCTACCTTTCCCTCTCCCTGGCTCTGACCACAGTCTCCATCCTGCAAAACTAAACCACTGTAGACCAAAACATACATGGCAGGGGAAAAGCAATTTTTGAGGAGAAAACAGTTTATAATGTAAAATCTTTTCACTGAAAATGTCTAAAGTAGCTAAACATAAAGCTAAACATAAACTAAACATAAAGCTCAACAGACATTTCCCAATTACTTTCTATCCGGTTGAATCCTAAAAAAGATTAGTATGAAGAGCTCCTAGTTTTTGTCCAATTACAAGGACCATGTAATATTTGTTACTAAATTACACTTGAAACATCCCTACAGCTGCTTGCATAACAATTATGGCAATCCCATGTTTTCAAATGTTAGGATTTATACAGTTTTATTAATGTGCCTGGACCCACTTGGTATGAAGCAGACCTGAGCAGCTTAAGAATTTAAATAACCCATAGTAGAGTAAGTTAACCTTGAATATTCTCCCTTCCACAGCCACCTCTTCTCTACAAAAAGCTAGGCTAGCAAATATTCTTCCAATTTTCAAATATTTCGAAAGAGCATAAACAATAATTTTTTTTTTTTTTTTTTTTTTTTTTTAAAGAAGACAAAAGTGCACTCTAAAGTTTCTGGCACAACGTTTCAAGGAAAGTTAGCGATACAAGGCACAAGGCAAACACCTATGGGCAAGATTCATGAAAAGTCTTCCCCTGAACTTCTCCATTTAGACTTCAGTAAGTTCTTTTTTCAATATTTGTGTGTTAAGATCTAAATCATTTTCATTTGCCTGATAAAGTTATGTTTCTAACCATTTTATCATGAAGGCAATCTATCACTGAAGCTTTTTAACTCAAGTACAGCTGCATTAATCTTTCATACAGACAAAGATCCTATTGGCAGAAGTTCACACTGTATAAAAAAGAAAACCTTTCCACTCCTGATATCTTTTAAATGGCTTTAAAAAGGAAATTAGAGCATGTATTACAGTTGGTAGAAAATCATCTGACAGCTTACAAAATCCCTACAAAATCTACCCTTTATGCCAAAACACACATATATATATTTTTTGACCACATATCTAAAGGATTATCAACCTTTTTTTAAACTTATTTTCAGCTGATATAACAAAGTGATTAGATGGAAGAACATTATTGTGAAATATCATCATCTAATACTTGAGGCGCACAAAAAGTATTCCAATAGCGTTTATGCTCTTCATATCTAAACCAGTATATTTCTAAAGAGTTTTAATGAATCTGTTGAGTTTAGCTGCCATGGTATCCTAGTGACATTGGTCTTTAGATAAACTATAGTCAATTCAATTAAAACTTCATAGCAATCACTATATTTATCCATCACATCAAATTGCACTTAAAAGTAGATTAGGAACCAGTGCAGATCACAGGGCATCAGCATAATGCATTTTCTCAACCAACACTGAAAACCTGCCACCTTCTACATCAAGTAATATCTCCAAGCAATTCAAAGGCTTGCCACATTTTAGAACACACTGCAGAAAACCTTTGATGAGGTAATGAACTTGGATCAATGATGCAAAGCTTTTTTTCTGAGCAGAGGATCCTCATAAAAGCCTGAAGATCCCACTGCATTCCACAAACACTTAAGCAATGGGGTGGAAGAGGAAGGAGGGTGTGGGAAAACTCTGCTGAAAAAATCTAACTCCTATTACTCTTCCTTAGGGAAAACAATGGAATCATACAGTTTGTATGGGTACAGGGAGCATGTTGGTACAGCTCAATTAAGATTCCTTATCAAAGTAATAGAGATGAGATGACCAAGATGCAGCCCATGCAAGAGATGCACTCTGACTTCTTTATGAGCACCAGAATCCACCAGAAAAGGGATTTGGTAGATAATGAAGTATCATGCTAAAGAAATGTACCAAAAACTTTCCCAGTGTAATTTTTTTTCTGTCTTAATACTACTAAATCAGCCTCTGCTGTATTTTTTAAATGCACGCATAAACCTCCAAAACCTGGCAGAGCTACACATGACATGTTCAATCATGATTATATTTCACTGGGCAATATGAGGAGATGCTATCTCTACACATGAAAAATATTTGTAGTGTTAGGGTTTATGCTTCCCTCTTCCATCTCCCCATGGAAGTAATACTTTATCAAGGTCTGACATACATCTAATAGTAATAGTTATGCAGTCATATTGCAATATAGTGTATTAGTATTTCCAGAAGATAAAATATCTAGCAATTAAATATATTGAAACACTAGGTTTGGTCTTACATACACCATCAGTGACCAAGAATGTCCTTTTGAAAAAACACCGGAAAGAGGAAGGAGGAACCAAGAATCAGAATACCTTAAACAAGCACATGGGGTGCATGTGTGGGCAGTGGAGGGGTCATACAAGTAGCTGCAGTATTCATTAATTTTCAGTTGTAACCTTTTAAATAGGTTGGGTGGCATTCCATCAATTTTAGAAAATTATCCAAGAGCTGAACAGTGTTTGAATCAGTTAGTGTAAGTTTATTTTGTAGTCTAGAACATTTAGATTAAGCAGAAAAATGCTGCTTAGTAGAAGGTGAATCTGAGAACAGCCACCTAATTAGTTCTCTAACACAAACTCCACTAATGATTCAGTTGATTGACTACAGAAAGCAGCATCTTTCAAGAGCCAGAAATTTTGTAAATCCAAAGGCATTCAAGGAAAATCACAGAACCTATTTCACCTACTTCATACTTTTTCACCTTGGAGCTACAATAATTAGACAAATGCCTCATGCACGTGAGCAAGAGACAAATATTTTTAATCCCTTCATGAGAGAGGAGGGAAGACCACAGTTTTTCCTACACAGTCATGCATTTCAAGAAAATATCTGACAAATGAAGGGATGCACAGTAGCATTTATGCTTTATGGACATGCACTGAATTGGTCCATGCCCCTTTGAGTTTTAGGCACAGAGAGATGAAAATGCTTTCTTCAGGGGTGACATCAGTTTCCTTGTGCAGAAGTCTTGTCTCACAACTGCATGTGAGCACCTCCAACATCCTGATGTCACTCATTTAGACAGGAGAACAGAAAGAGAACTTCTCTCTTTTGGCTGGTTTAATTACCCCGACAGGATGCCAGGCCAGACGAGATGGTGCTTCCAGGTTCACTGTACTGTATGCATTTCTGATAAATGGGAAAAGAATAGATGACCTGGCAGAAGGCTCAGACAATAACATGTGATTTACAGGACATGAATGCAGCTACTATAAGATTTATCTGACAGCCCTCTCCGATAGTGGACTGTTGAGTATCCGATGGAATGATTTCTAGTCTGGAAAGTCTGCTACTGAGTAGCCATACACATTATTTATTTATTAGATGTTTTGGGTTGAAACCATTTTTAAATGATGCACTTCACAATGCTCAGCCATAAATTTAGTTTTAAACCCTAGAAGGGAGGTAGTGTTATTGGAATGTGTGTCAGACTGAATTAGGATGAGCAACACAACACTTTTATAAAGTGGCCTTGAATGCAACGTCAATTCCTTCAAAAATGATATTAATGTCAAATAAGCAGGAACACTTTGCAGTAATATTAAATGAAGGATTCTTTATGTTTTGATAGATTTATAGAAATGTAAGTACACACACAGAGACACGTCTCAAAATGTAGCATGTCTATCAAAAAACAACTGTAGAAAAAGCCTTTTGTCTGTGTCTCAAACCACCTGTTTCTCTTCTCACCTTGTGTTAAACAGAAAGCAAAATATCAACATGCAAACACGAAAACATTAAATAAGGGTCTTTTTCCATCTGCCTAAATATATGAATTTTAAACAAGAAAAATTAACCAGGTGTCAAAAATAGTTTCAGAGCATTGTACTTCTTTCATTTTTTTTTAATTACTTCATCCATTAAAGAGCTTTATTTTCACAGTTTTATGAAAAATATTGTGGGATATTATTATTCCATTTTCCATCTTTTCAGGAAGAAAAATATAATTGAGCCACAGATCTAAATGAACATCAGAAAAACACCAGGTGCTTCAGGAAAACAATCCAAGTACTTACATCATATCTTCAATGTTTAAAATAAATTTTGAGAAGAGGGTATCATAAAAAACACCAAAGATTAATCAGAGCAATCTTTCAATTTCATAAAATGATGGCTGACAAATTTGTGAAGTTTTAAATCAAATTTGCAGATACTCACTTCATAACTATGCCACATTATTTATGTGATTAAAAACTGGTTTTTGACCTGATCTTTTGATCTTTGGCACTGCATCCTCTCCATCTCCTCTTAAAAATTAATTAAAATTTTAGCAAAAGGATATCACTTCATTTCCCACCCTATCTTGCAGGGGAAAAAAAGAAAATAAAAAGAAAGGAAAAAAAAAGAAAAAAATCAATCAAGCTCAACCCCATCTCCTCCCAGTATCTGTAAAATGTCGGCTTGAAATTCAATTTCATATCTCTCAAGCTTTCATGTAGCCAAAGACAGTTCACTTCTTAACAAAATAAATCACTTCTGTGATTGCCATGCTGACCTCTTTGAATTAGGAAAATTCAAAGTGAAAAATGTAATTATCACCCCAGAACAATCTGTATACATCTGGAGCTAATTTTAGATTCATTTCTCACATCATTTTTCATATTCTGCCAAAAAATTACAGCTGCTATGTAACTTTTAAAAGACTTTGAGGCCTTTGTGACTTTATTGGTTTATTTCTACTACTCCACAAAGAACCACCTCAGCCTGTGCAACTAAGCAATCACGGTAGCTTCAGTTTGATTAGATTAGCATTAAGTGGCATTGTGACACATATGACAAATAGATGCATTAGGAGCACGTCATTTATTCCTTATCCTTTCCACTTCCCAAAACCAAACAAGTGACGTACAGTAACAGAGCACAACATGATTTTAAGATTAGATTACCTTACCCAGAAAAAAAAGGGAAAGGTCAGGCACTAATTATTGGTAAAAGTAGTATGGATACCAAAAACTAATTTTTCTAAATGGTAATACCAAATTGTCAGACATATATTTAATACTTGGATTAGTTTTTACTTTAACACATTCCTGAATGAACAGTAAAATTTGCTATATGGATTTCTCAGTAGCAAAGATTCTTTTATAATTTAAATCAGCTGCAAGTTCATATTCTAGAAGTTGTGAACAATGTTCACTTCCAGTACTGCCATATGTAAAATAACAATCTCTAAATTCCAAAAGTTCCATAAGGAATATTAAATTCCTTTTGGGTAAAACGATACTTTATTTCCTGGGGAAGATGGAAAACTAGATGAGTAAAGTTCTGGTTACATTCATTAATAATAACCTCACTGGAAAACATAACTACTCTTCACTAGTTCATTGTAAAATCTATTAGGTGTAATCTCCAGAAATAATTGTTCTTATTGCACTTTATTGACAATGTAGACTATTGATTTTTCACACCTTCTATGATTCTTTCATTTGTATTCATGAAATGTCTATCAGCACACTCTAAATAAATTTGGCAATATAGGCACTAAAACGAATAAATCGATGTGAAGAAACATTAATTTTGCATTATCCTTATTCGTCAGGCAAGCAAACCATAGGGGTTGTAAATGAAGGTCAAAGGTTTTGAAATGGGTCAGAACCCTTGACCTCTAGACCAATACCATTCCCATTAAAAAAGGCTATTTTAAAGTTTTAAGTAGGGGAATTTACTACCAGAAAGGTATAATTTTTAAGGCACCAAAAGAAAGGCTCAATAAAAACAGTCTTCCATTTAATTACAAAAAAAAAAAAAAAAAAAAAAAAAAAAAAACAAAAAAAAAAACCTCAAAAAAAATCCAATTAATACTGCACACATAATTTTAAGAAAGTTCCTTCAGCTCTGTCTCTTTTTGAACCACAGGAACAGGCAGTTCTCAAGTTCTTACATATCTAAAATCACTTTGCTTTTAGGAATGTACAATGTCCCAAACTGATGACAACCAGGGCTGCTTTCTTAAATTTTTCTCAAATCCTTAGTACTTGTCAAATCAATTAGGAATGACAGGGTTTCAAGAGTATTTATCACTCATTTCATAACCTCTACACAAAAGGAAAAATTCTATTTATCCCACAGGATTCAGCATGTCGGGATGCAGGAATCAATCTGTTTCTTTAATATTTTATTGATCCTATCTCATCTTACAAAAATGACAGCATAGAACTACCTAGGCACACCATCTTTAATGTTATGTAAATGCTCAATGGCAAGGTAACAAAACCCCACTTGAATAGACACAGTGACTATGATTTGATTTTTTTTTTTAATCATAAGGCCTTGTATCTTTTTACCTATTACACATGAACCTAAATTAAAAGTAAAATTAAAAGTAAAATCTTTTCTGTAATTTCCATTGTGTTCAAGCAGATCAATTTCAGACATGGTGACTTAAATCTCACCTGAGAGCAAAGGAGCATCACCAGCTCCACAACTGAACTGCTAGATTTCATACACACAAGACCTACAAAAGGAAAAAAAGATACATAAATGCATGCTTCTGTGGCACCAGCTATTAAAACAAACAATTCTGAAGTGCAATAGATTAGAAGCATTTTGACAAACAAAAGAAAACCAAAATTTTCATGCCACTTCTAGTTCAATTTTGTACTTTATCAGCAAAAATAAAAGTACATATGTGAGAGGGAAAACATAAATTTCATGCCTTCCATCTAAAGAAGCAGCTAATAGTAATTCCTACCCCCATTACTCACTTTCATAAATGTTTGTACATCAAAATGATCAGAAGTGTGGTTAACATATGTTATATTAATCCACTGTATCTACATTTTGCTCCTTCTCGAAGGATTGGGTCATTATATATGCAGAGAAGGGAAATGGCTTTATGACCTCTGCTTTCTCCATTGCGAGTTTTCCTTTCAGCCCCCAGCTATCAATCAAGTTTCCATTTTGTTTCATGGCAGCAGACATCCCAAACACTCTTATTAGTACTTTGACCCTTAACCCCACACTAAACCTAAGCAGAAGTGCAAGCAGTAACCTATTATATATTTTCAGTTGTTTACAAACTAATTTGAGTATTATTATTTGTATTTGCATTTTGGTTTGGGTTTGTCTGTAACGGGTTTTGAACCAAAAATTGTTTTCAGGTGTTTATTTTTGTCTAGACAGTTCATATGCTCCCAGTGATTATCCTGCTTTTTTTTTTTTTTTTGCTCATCCAATTTATGAAATACTCATCCATGTATATAACTATACTACAGTCAAAATACTTTGGACCAGATTCTCTTTTATCTCCAGAGAAAAAAAAAATTAACTAAAATGGAATATTTAGTTCCTTAGAAAATAAAGCTTTCAGAAAAACTGCTTTTCTGGTTTTTCTTATTAAAATGAATGAAATAAATTTGTTCACAAGGCAGCTTCCATTAAAATGTTTATCAGCTAAAATGATGCCCACATGCATAAACAAAAGTAGAATCCCATCTTTTTGAGTCTCACAGAAAGTAATTCACATACTTCTTCCTTCCATTTCTTCTTACCTCAAATGGTAAGCAAACCAAATAACTTCAATTTGTGAAGTTAAATGAAGTCTCAATTTTGATACCAGCAGTCTTCAGTGAAACACTTTGTAGTGTTTGATACTGTAATTGTGTTTCTGACAAGGTTTATATTCAGCACTACAAACTGGAAGACTGTCCTAATCCAAGAAACGAGCAATTTCAAAAGTGTTTTTAAAAGAACTTTAATTCCCTAGAAAGAAACTAGATCTGTTAGTGCAAACACAGCTCATGTGCAAGTCATCAGCTCACATTAAGCACCCAGCAGATTCTGAGTGCACTTATCACTGGAAGCTGCAAAAAGCTCTTCTTGTCACTTCTTCAACAGGACAATTTCACTCTAAAAATCAGTGGACAAAGAAATTTATATGATATAGCCAAATTTTGAGAAAATTGAAAAATTGGTATTGCTAAATTCAGTCTTCCAATATGCACAGTTTTTAAAATTGAGGACATTAATGTCTGCACTGCAGAACTGAGCCTCATTTTTAAGGAGAGAGAAATCCACCAGTAGAAAGAAGACTTCATCATCTCAATCTCGACCATTTCACCAGGAAGAGCTGTGCTGTGCACAGGAAACCCCATCTTCTCAGGTGTGCCAGAAAATTCTCTGCCATACTGACAATGTATTCCTCTTACCTGTATGACTCCCCTCCACTTAGAAATCAAAAAGTCAGAAGTGTGAGATGGACCAGAACACACTCCACTGACATGGTTCCCTCCTGTTACAACATCCCAGTAAAAGGGTCAGATCTTTGTACCCAACTCACTACACTATACACTTCACTTTGATACAAAGTCTTGACCCTGACACCAAAATTTCTCTTAAAGCTCACAAAACACGTTCTGTATGCCAGACTCTATAGGACAAATGGCCAGGAGAGTTGGAAAACAAAGGAAGATGGACACCAAGAGGCAGCAGAGATGGCAATGATGAGGAGGCAATGATGAGGTGGCAATGACAATGACCTCTGAGGGCTAAAGACAGAAGGAACAGGAGATAGTGAAATCCAGTGGGCAGAACTGTTTGGGAAGGCAAGAAGAAAGCTTCTAAATAAAGAAATTTTCAGCCTCCAAGGTAAAACAAAGAACAAAACCCCCCTTTTTCAAATGGAAACTTACTTGTACCTTCTATCAGCAACTCCTGCCCATGGCTGCCCAAAAGAGTCCGAGAAAGAAAAGGAGCAAAATCCACAAAAATCTCTCGCAGAAGTGGGGCAGCTTTTTCCAAAGCATGCTCAAGTCTGTCTGTAATACTAGTAGAGAGATATGTATGATTAGCAATAAAAAAAGGAAGTTACTGACATTTTGTAAAAAGGAATATAGGCTTTGACAATATTTAAGTGATATACATGTATAAGAATGAATTAATTACACAACACTCAATATTTTCCCAAAACTTCATTAGTTATTGAAAATCAGCAAAAGAACATTCTTAAGTTACATGGTATCAGAATATCATTTGTAATATCAATAACATGAGCCACAGCACAGCTGTTCAGATCAATTGGAGAAGTTACCTCATATTGGAGGCAGAATCCTCAGGCACTGAAGAAACTGCAGGAACAGATGGCAATTTTGAATTAGATGATCCCCTTCCTACAAGAGAAAGTAATAACAAACAAATTTTATGAGAAAACATTCCAGGGATTAGAAAAGCAGACCAGAAACTAAAGCCTTGAGTTTGAGCTCTGAGGAACTATGATTTTCAAGTGTTGTGTGAGGACTAGGTGAAACCCTTTCACCTATTTGTACCTCAAATTTTTTTTTTTTTCCATAGGAGTCCTATTTTACCTGCATTCATATTTACCAGTTATGCCACATGTATGCCATTTTAAATGTGGCTTTAGCAGGGACAGAAAGTAATTCAAGGAAGCGTTGTAGTTTGTTTTGTGAATGAAGTCAGACTAGGCTGCAGTGATTCCTTCTGGTTTTATAAGCCAGGATCCTCTCTGAACAAATTTAGTGACACTTACAACCATAGAAGTGAATACAATGTCTTACACCTTTAATATTCCTATGATATGCTAACATATATAATAATATTCAGCCAAATGGTAAAAGCCATCTCTCTAGGCGGAAGTGTTCACCTAATTTCAAGTAACTTGCACAGAAAACCCTTAATATTTTTGAATTTCAGATTATAACATATATATTTGTGTCAAAACCATGCAGAAAACAATGAGTGGGTATTTTCAACAGCCAGGCTTAAATTTTTGCAAAACTCTGACTCTGACAGAGGCAGCCATGGTAAAATTTTCCATTGCACTGCCAGTGTCATTAGCATGATGGTAGTGGTAAAACCTCATTTATGACTTATTAACTTTGCCACATCAATTATTCAAAGGCTGATAGGGAACACTGGGTCATTTATGTATCCTACACTTACAGAAAAATGAAAAAGCAGTTGTGTTATGTCAAATTGACACTACATGGCTCTCATCAGCACAGGAGGAATCTGTAAATATTAAATTCTGCTGTTCAGTATATAAAGAGAAATACAACCTCCCCATACTGCCGTATGGATTGGTATTAGCAATGATGAACAGAGGGCAAGCAAGACAGCCAGAGACTTCACAGATATTTTCTGCCAGGGTAGGAATGGTGACTCACAAATCTTACACTGCATTCCAAGCTATAGAGAGGAATGAATCTTAGCAGACAGGTTTCTGTGCATTTCCCAGGAGCATGACTGCTCCTAGCCCATCTGCAATCCTATCACTTTCCACCCCAAGACCCTGTCCTATTCTCTTTCCTCTCACCTTGCCAGTTTCAGATTTTTATGTTGCTGGAAAGGAGGGGAGGAAAAAAAAAAGGAAAACAGCCTGAAATAAGAGAGTTTAATCATTTTAGTTCTCACATCTATCTTAGCAAAGACGTGACCCTTCCTAGAACTGTAGCTATAAAAAAATTCCTGCTGGTCCCACCTACAATGGAGTTTGTTGATTCAGTTAAATGCAACCTGTCTGGAAGTCAGCTGCTGAGATCTTGAAACTATCTACCACGATGTGTCAAGGGCAACTTTTCAAAGATTTTTTAACTTGACTGAAGTGGAATAGATTTGGAAAGAGATGGCAGAGATAGATCCCTGGGATAATGAATTTATTTCTCCTATCAAATTTCAAACTTCTGCTCCAAAACTTTGGAACACAGAGACTCCTCCAAGAAATATCAATCGTTTCTGGTGGGTGAGGGTATTTTTGTTTTTTCTATCCAGAGAAGGTGGTTTTCTCCAATCTTGTTTCAAAGGCAGCACAGAAACTAATAAAATAAACTAGAATATAATAACCATGAAAAGTTTTACTCTAATTTCTTTTTCTTTCTTCAGAGACAGGAAATATCTTTGTGAATGTGATTCATTTGTGCTTTTCATAAATTCAGCCTGAAGCCCTTATGCTGACTGCTGTATGGGTATGATAGAACCAGAAGGAAAGCGAGTGGGCTGTACAGAGGGAAGGATAAGAAAGAGGTGAACAAAGTGCTAGCTGAAAGCAAAGTGAAATGTGAACCTTCTGGGCCCTGTATCCTAAATAATTTATCGAAAAACGACAAATCAAATATATATTCCTGAGAGTTTCAATGGTTATGGCAAGATTTTGTAAATGTTCTCAATATTTTCATGGATACAATTTCCTTGGTTTTTTAACAGCTTTATTTTTCACCGGTCAAAGCACCAAAAAGTATTTTGGGCATTCCCAACAGAAAAGCTGTCAAATGATGTGCCGAAAATTAGAACACAGCCTCCTGCACAGAAAAACAAAGCCTACATAAGGCAAGAAAGCCACATGATTCAGTGGTTTCTCAGATAGTTAACAGCTACAATATTTTCTTAAGACTTTAAAACTACTATGTCATTCGCCATGAGAAATTTTATATTTAAATAATTTTACTAGAATACACAGCTTTCTCCCTAAAGCCCAACATCCCTATTCTCATTTAACAAGTCCCTCAAACTTAAAAATCCTCTGAAGTCCACATGTCCAGAAGTGGATTTACAGGCAGATACTGCCCATAAAGGGAAATCAGCACACTGATCTGGGTAGTCCAACACAGTATCAAACTGAAGTGGCACACAAAGCCTTCAAAACAAGAAAGTCCTCTCAACACACAGGTTGTGGGAGCAGCATGTCTTTGTCATATAAAAATGCTCACATGTTTTTTACCACATCTAAAATCTGTCACCAATAATCCACTATTCACTGGGTATGGTTATATAATCAATAGTATATAACTATTAAAGCAAAGACCACTTTATCAGGATAAAATTAAACTTAACAGTGAAGGATAACAGCATGAGTTTTGAAACTAAATGAGAGGAAAATAATTCTGCACAGTATTTGGGCCATCAGCAAAATAACTGAAGGAAAAATGAGGGAAAAAATAAAATCAAGGGAAACATTGGCAAGGAAAATAAGAGGGTATAATAGCCATCATAAGGCTAATAAATAAATACTCTCAGTTTAGGGCAAGCTAGACTGGTTTTTTGTTCTTTATTTTGTTGGGATGCGCTGGGGTTATTTTAGTTTTCCCTTTTTTCAACAAAATTGGCAAAAATACTTTGAGTGGGAGGCAAAGGAAATCACCGACAACACAGGACATGATTATTTTTTGTTCTAGAAATAAAAAAATGCACAAAACAGATTAAGTGTAAATGTAAAACTACAAAATTTTAAATAAATATCAACTTTTAAAAAGACATAATAGAAAAAGCACTGATAATTTGAATTTAACGAAGCATAAGGCAGGCATCTATATAAACTGATATTCTTTTTGAAGATTACAAAAGGATATTTATGGTCTGAATTTCTTCATGCTTATCAACACCTTAAAACACATTCCAGTCTCAGATAGATTTCACTAAAAAAGGTGAAGCTCAGATCTATCCCAGCTAAGAATTTCTGGGGTTTTTCAATGGGATTAGGCACAGTGATTTTTGCATACAGATTTTGTTTTGTGTAAGTACATTTTTTGCTTTATTTAACTCAGAGGTTGTACTTTTTTTCTGCTTTTAGTGAAAAAGATGAAAATACTTCAGTAGCATATTTTCATCCACAACACACATGTGGGTAAGTGCAGTAGCTACTTCAAACATGTGGAACTAAACTGACTTATCTCTTCCTTATCCTTTCACTGATAAACTGGCTCCTTCAAACTGACAGTTTTACAGACATTTGCAAGAACATAAAAGAAAATGCAAATAGATCATCTGTCTAGCACCCTTACAGTGAAACCTTATTGTTTATTCAAGGTCCCCAAGGGTCTAAACAAATAGTCTCTCAAGCAATAAAATATTGTTAAAAAACTCCTTGTGCAAGATCCTCATGCTTTTGCATGCACACTTACAAAGTGCACTTGGCAATGCACAAGCAGTACGTGATAATTTACTTTGTGAGGAGATGGAGATGAGGTATTAAAAAAAAACCAGAGTTGAATTAAATAACCATATCTCCTAATTTTGTACAACGGACCTACCCAACATAAATGCACCAGTTGCCTTGGTGAAAGATGTATCTAGTAAAATAATGAGCTCATTTAAAAATACACTTCCAGGACTGGAAGTGCACAATGCAAGACTACAATGAAAGGTTTTACAAGCTAATATAAGGGATCTGTTACATAAACACATCTGTAGGCTAAACCAAAACAGATTTCATGAAACAATGGTGAAAACATCTCTTAAGAGAAGTGGCTTTAAAACAGTTTTTATACTGACACGGTATCAAGCCATTTCCATTGCATATCATCAGAATCTGAGATTTTTTGAAGTATCATTCTGCTTTGGTAACTAGCCTTCAACTACTGTCACTGTTAAGTTGGAATTCTCTTTGAAATAATTACTATAATCCATTGAATTGCTTGAACAACCTCTGCACTGATGCTAACTCACTTCATGATCATTTTTCTTACTTTAGCTTGTCTCCTGCTAATTTATTTTATTGCATGACTTCAAGTTCATTTTCACCTATGTACAAAAATCAATGAATACCATTCATCTTCGCAAAACAAGCCAACTGTCACAGAAAATTTACATTTTCCTATGTACTGAACTAGAAATCAGGAGTCACGACTCCATTTGTGCCCACTGCTACTGCTTATCCTCATGTTTCTTCCAAGCATCCACTTCCTTTTCCACCTCACCCTTTGACATGGCTTTGTTTACAGCTTTGCAATTTGGGGAACAGCTTGCCTAGAGAAGGAAAAATACTGTAACTAACTCTGTGTGGCTCAGAGGCAAAACTAGTGAAACTCAAAGAACTTCAAGCAGGAAGGGGAGGAGGCAGGCAACAGGAACTGAGTGGAACTTCTCAGTGTTTTTCTACATTCAGAACGTTAGTAAGGACAAGAGAAAATTCACTCCTGCTTCCCTCTGAATTTCATATCCTCTCTTCATAAAAATTGTATTTGAACAACAATTTCGAAACTGAATAGTGAAAGCCTCAATACTGCATTCTTTGGAGTGAAGCATTAATAAAACACATGTGAAATCCTTCAAGTACATAAACAGCGAAACTCAGAGCATCAGAGAAAACAGTGGGAGCGCAAACTGCAAAATATTTTTTTAAATTCTCACCACTTCAGAACATTGTGACTGTAATGGAAACATTTAAAAGGAAAACTAACTGACAAACAAAAATACAGGCGTCCTGCTGGCATGTTCACAATAGCTCAGGCAGCTCTGCCAAGTCCTGCCTGTCCAAATATTAGTCTTGTCTTAGCAGCAGCCCTTCCTGAACACAGCATGTGTAAAACCTCTGCGTCACATTGCACATTCAGTGAGACAACCCAAGGAAGAAACAACTCCAGTGAATTCCCCCTACTTAACATTACAACTAGCAAGGATGCTCCTTTGTCCAACACTACCCTCAGCAGTAGGCATCAAATAATCAGCTCAAGATGGGCCACCAGGTTTATCCTCTCCGTTCATTTCCAAGATTCCAGCAAACCAACAACCCAAACACCAGCCACCAGCAAGAGACAGACAGGAAAGTTCAGACCACAAGGTGCACAGTTGTGTTCAGGAAAGGCTTTTTGTGTGTGAAATACTCTGCAGGTCAATGAGTAAAGGTGAAGACACTTCTGCAAAAAGCCCAGAGTGTCTGAGGCCAAAACATGTTTTCACTCTCTTTTAAATTATCAGAAGAACAGAGTGAGCTTGGGTCAATGCTCTGTCCTCGGTAGGCCAGGGTATATCACAATCCATATGACATGGGAGCATCTTCAGCATCAAACACCCTGAGATGCTTGCAACCCTTGAGCTACAGGCAAGATGTAAACTTCAGAAAAAATTATTGGGGGTGGAAGGAGCCTGATGAATTCTGAGTACACACAAATGGCAATGGAGGCATCTGGAACCACAGAAAGTAATATTTCAAAACAAATCCTACCTTGACCAAGCAATTCTGACATCACACCTACAGGTCGAGGATAATCACGTACGATATAACACTTTTCCAAACTGGGTGTTTGTACACATTACTATTTGAACACTACCACCTGCTATTTAATCCTATTTCAATGTCTGCATACCACTTTCATACCACTGTTTTGGACTAAATCTGTGCAAGTCATCATAAAGCATTGTGTGTTCATATATTTTACATGCTATATATCATATATATTAAAATAAGTTATAGATATATATAATTACTGATATATGCTATCAATTTTAAAAACGTATCAAACAAATCCATATAAAAATGCATATCACTTTAAAAAAAACCAGATGAGATGTGTTTTTTTAATGTAGGAATAATGTTTAACAGCCTTCATATAAAACATGAAATAGCCCCACATTTGTATTCACTACATAAGCCCCTAATCTCAGACCTTTTTTAAAAAAAAGGTTTAATTTATTTCTTAATTATGAAAGTAAACAGACTTATAATGACTGTTAACTGGGAAAATGAGAACAATGTATTGATTCTCTGCTGCATGAAAAAAAAATTAGTAAAAGAATATGTGATTTGAACTCAGAGGAAAATTATATTAATTATATTTTTGTTTTATAGGAAGCTTGCTTATTACTACTTTCATCCTCTAATAAAAAACAAATTAAGGCCTTATAGAGAATTTTATTTCAAACTTCAATGTGTTCAATTTACATGAGCAACACTGGATGCAAACCACTCCAACTCTGCAAGATTTTTGTTTCTATGCCATTATTTTACAGGGGGAAAAAAGAAACAGTCTCATGTTTAAGCTGTTTAAGGCATGATTTCATTTATCCCTTTACTTTTTCTTTCAATTTATTATATTGCCAGTCTAAACAAGTCTATATGTGATCCTGATTAGTTTCTTTTTTATGCATATCAGTTCAGATTACATGTCCAATTTTTGCCAAAACTTCCAGACATGATGGAAGTCACACTGTTACAAACTACATTAGTATTGTTTACTGTCTGGATTTCTCATACATTCTACAGGCACAGGAGCACTTATTTTTTTCTTCTATATGTTCCTAAAAGATTGACTAAATCTGAAAATCAATGTTCATCTGTATTGTTTTTATTAAAAGCGAGTGAATACCTACTTTAGAAATTGTAATTAAACCCACAACTAAGCTGGGTAAAACAGTCAGAAGTTAACAAATTAGCAATTATTTTTAACAATTGCAGTGTAGGTGAGGTTTTACTACTTTTAAAACAGACTTGCTGCTCAGAGCCAATCTTCCCCAAAGAATTGTGACATTTCAAAATACAGCTACTTCAAAACCCCCTACTTCAAATATTACTTCTACACTATTATAATGCTACCTCTTGCAGTTTTGGTGGCAAAACAGATTCTCCCTTTCACAAAGTGTAAAACCATATTATATTTCAATAGACCTTGTTTTCCTTTAAAATGACTGGAACAAAACCTTTTCGATTTTCCCAGGAAATGGAATGAGTAGTTGAAGATGGGAACAAGTACCTTCCAGACACACAAGTACAAGAGGACATGGTAACAGAAGACATTTTTTTTCCCCGGCCTTTGCAGTTTGCATGTAAGTTCATAAAACCAGGAAGTAAGAAACTCAAACATTGAAAAAATATGCCAATAATCAGGCATAGTTTGAGATTTCCTTGATTAAGATCCAAATCACTTCTAAGTCTTGAAGTCAAACTTCATGGGCACAAAGATACTACACAGCCTTGTGATTCAGACATGGATAAGTAGAAAAGCATGCCTTTGACACAGCATTTAAGGTTAAACATCATTTATCTCACACAGAACAACCGGAGAGACCAAGGGTTCAAAGGAACACTTGCTTATAAACAACCTACTCCATTTTGTCCCCACTGAAAAAAACTGTCCAAAGCAATTAGTTTAGCATCAGCACTGAATTTGACCTCAGGCTAAAGCTATTGGAAACATTTGGATATAACTTCCAGTTCTACTTAGCACTAACACATACCCTTGATCAAACACCCCAGAATTTATAAATAAGCTTACACTTTACATTATTAACTTGTAATAAAACATAGTCTTTAGAATGCATATTAATACTAAATACAAGTTAATACAGCATGATTGCTCTATCAAAATAGTGAGAAATCTTGAAATTAAGACAAATATTGTTCAGACAGTTGTATTTGTTGCAACACTGTGTTTTTTCCTAATACAGTACTACTTTTGCAATTTTTTCTAAATTTTTTTTGTATTCAGAGTGAATGGTGATGGAAATAGAAGCCACAGAAAAAAGTGTTGGTATTAAGGTTGTTTAATTTAACCCTTACTTACCTGGAGATTCTCCTGACAAATCTGGGGCTTGGGCTGAATCTAAAGAGGAAACCACACTGACTGCGTTTGTAGGAACACCAATAGCAGCTGCAGAAGAGGAAATGCTTGACTTCTTCGTTGGTACAACAACGCTCCTAGGTGAAGACAAAAAGTTAGTAAATCATACTAACATACATGTGAGGGCTCACACTACTGTGATCCTTGTTTACTTATCTAGCACTGACACTTCTGTGTTCTGCAAAAGTTCCTCTGTTTCCCTACTTCCTTTTTACATCATCTTTTGTAGGCCACCTTAACCTAAAGGGCACTTCACCCTTGTTGATGGTACACTTTTTTTATGCTACACTTTAATGTGTATATCTTATTCACTTCCACAGAGCCCCTGACTAAAACCACAAAGTTAGAAGATCACCAGGGTAAGGGTTCAGCAACGAGGTTTTTCTTTGCACTTCAGTCTGTCGAAGATTTGGCTTTAAACTTCTGGCAACTATTTACAAAAGATGTGGCAGAATTCAACTTCAAGGTGAATTATCAATGCTGAAGGATGCACTGACTGTCTTTTATTACAGGAATTCTATTGCAGAACAGAAGACTGATTGAAGAAGGACAAACCATAGCTAAAAACGCCCTAACACATCTGCATGCACAAACAAATGTTCACACATCTTAAAAATATGGCCAAGGCATGAATTTAAGTATCTCTTGCCAATCAAGTTTTATTTATATAACAAATCAAAAGATTCCTTGGAGTTAAGAGAGAACTTCCATCTTTTATACAAGCTAAATGTCAGGCCTTATAGTCAGCATTAAAGACTACATCAGAGGAAAAGATGCAAGGTGACAAGTTAGGCATGGAAATTTATCTGACGTGTTACAAAGACATGTATTTATGCTATACCAATTTCAATTAAATTGTAGTACTTCATTCCAAATACCTAAAAGGCCTTGTTAAGCATACGTTAAAGGCATTTTTAATTGCAAGTTAGCTCCATAAACATGCAAAACCCCAGCTAATGAGGTAAAGAGTACAGCTGATATATAATGTACTCCCACTGCAGCGCTTACTTTTAATTACCTGGTGTTAACCATAAGCCGAAAATCTTCAACATCCAATTTATTTAATCACATCTTTTGTTGACAGTAATATAACTACACACTTAAAGTATTCCCTTAATAGCTTTAAAATATTCATTTTCTAAATAAAGTAACTCAGAAACTTGACCTAAATTCAGGTATGAGAACAACCAAAGAAGTTATGTCAAATATTTCAAAAACAGTTCTCACTGGAATGGGAAAAGGAAGACTGTATTTGACTCCCTTCTTCAGTCACAGGATGTCAAAGGATGTCACAGAAGTTAGACCACGTTACTCATTAAATCAGCCCTCCTCAATGGCCAGAATAGGCAGGCACCACACTTGGAGGCAGTACATGTCATATCATTATAAGGGTGACTGCTAATGTTAACTAGTCACTAAAAAAATAGAAGCAATAACACCTGAGCCCCAAGTCAAGATATTGTGCCCAAACCATGAATTTTGCTCATATGTTCATGCCTGTTTCCCTGAAACATGAACAATGGGCTAAGAAATAAGTCATATATTTAAAGCGTTTTTAAAATCACTGTCACATTATCAATTAATTTCGCACCACCCAGGTATAAGAAGGGGATCTCTTCACTCAAGATTCTGTGACATTCACTGCCTGGAAACTGTTCCTACTATTCATTCTATAACACACATAACAACTGGAAGGGGTTAGGAAATGAATGCAAGTTTACAGAGTACAAATGCACCCACACACAGTAAATTTTGGGACATTTCTCCAGCCTTTACAATTCAGCACCGTAGCCCAGGTGTATTCCTTTTGAGATTTTAAGTCCTTTGGCTGTATAGATATCCAACTCAAGAAATATTAATCAATAATATTAAACCCAAAAATGTATAACTTCTCATTATAAATTTGAGTCTATTCAGGTGGACTCCCTAAGACTTCAATTCATGATCTGGAAAAATTTCTTTGCACACCCACTAGGTTACAGAAATAATCATCCATTTGCTCCTAACTAACACAGACATAATTATATTGGAGGTAATATATTGCATCTGAGAGAATGTTTAGCGACAAATTTCAGTGCACATATAGATGGAAGTTGTGCACACATAGGTCGTGTCTGTTCAAAAACATCTAATTCATGTAAATAATTCTAAATTGGAAAACATCAAATTACCTTGAGGGTAAAAACAAGTCCTTTAGAGAAGCTTTCTGTTTCCAGGGCTAATAGTCAATGAGAATTCTCTCAAATCATCAAATCAGAACAGGTGTGTCCTCTAAATGTCTATGAATGTTCTGGTTTTATCCTCTGACTCTACTAAGGGCCCCAGGAACTACAAAACAGGTGGTACTTAAGTCATAAAGACTACACCAGAACCACACCTTAAAAAATAAAATATATACATGGCAGAATTTTGACCAAATTTAATATTAGAAAATACTTTTTTCAGATGAAAACCAAGAAATGAATACACTGGAAGGATAGAGACAGAGTTTTAGAGGAGGAGTAAGCTTTAGCACTACTAAAAGCAGCTCTTCTCAGGGAAAGTGACAGCTCTGGAACTGCACAGGAGAAAGGATGCCTGGCCTGGAGCAAGGCTAGCTGTGTGCAGACAGAGCTGTTACCTTAACAGTGCTCATCTGCAGCCAGCAATGAGAGCAGGCAAAAGAAACCCCAGGTCCAAGAGCATTCTGGCACAACACTATGGACTATCATTCCTTCCTGTAAACCCCTACTGACCTTCAGTGTGCTGAAAAGGATGGAGCTGCACTAAGGAAGTAGTTTCAGCAAGTTGGCAGACTCTCTACAGGCACCCAAGGAGAGGTGCAGTCAAGGAAAGAAATTAAGACTTTCTTGAGGTTTTCCCCCTGGGCTGCAACAGACAGCAGTAAATGACCATAACAGTCCCTTTTCAGATCTTTTGTCTACCTCCTCACCTTCAAATCTGTACAAGTTTGGGAATACATGCATAACTGCTACTCTAACCTTCAGTAACTTATTTTCCATGAAGTATATTAAAAAAGGAACTGTGTTCTAACACTCACTTCCAGCATAATTTTCAGCATCTAGCAATGGCACTCACTGCTAGGAAGATACTCAGATTACCAGCACCAGAAATCTGGTGCTTACTCTATTCACAGCTGCAAAGTTGAGCTGCTGCTTTTTTTTTCTTTTTTTTAATTACCCAACATCATTCCTTTTGCTTTGATTCATGGAATTAAAATGAGTAACTACAGGTCTCAGACTTTGAAATACAAGAGAACGTGCTACCTTATAAACAGGACACAGGGAAGTCACCACACGCTTTGAGAAAGCGACACCGACTCTCACAAACTTTTCTGAGAGATACATGATGTTTATTATATCCCACTGAAACAGAAGCTCTAGCTTTTAGCTAAAGAATAAGACTACAACAAATCTACTTCATAAATTCAACAACAATTCAAGGTCCTGTTGGACCTTGGACCCTTGAGAGGGACTAAAAAGAGGCTTTGAACATCTCACCATAGAGCTCAGACTACTTCCGAACAGAATTTATTTTAGAGCGTGATCTGAACAGTCAAGTGAAATTATTGCTATTTTTGAGCCAAAATAAAATAAACAGTATTTCTGGTGAGGAAAGAAGGTCCCTTCCAAGAGCTGTGTCAATCTGATGCATACAGCCAAAAGAAGTGCTGGATATTGTATAAAAGCATGATGCAAGGAAACCTCAAATCATGAATGTTTCTGGTCTTCTGGTCAGCTGCCTTGCATTTTTCTGATGCAAAAAATTCTTTAAGTAGTTCAAGAACCAGAAACCAAAACACCCAAGTATCCTGACATACTGACTTTCTAGCTGTGCTCTGCTGCAGGATTGGTAATGTCACATTTTTTTGCCATGGATATCTTCCCTTTCAACAGGGCAACCCATCAATGTTACAGCTGCAGGACTTGTTTTAAGGAGTTTCCACTTTCAGGCCTTCTTCAAAGGTACGAAAGTACAGCTCAGTACTCATGTACAGATATTCATATTTACCACATACTGGAAAAGCAAACTAAGATTTTTGAAGCATAAACTTCGGTCATGTTTCTTTATTTACATTCCAAAATCCTTACATTTTTCCTTCCTTGGGTAGAAAAATGATATTTTCTTTGAATATTTAGGTGGAATTGCTAATGTATTCCAAAGAAATATTTTTTCCACTAGCTACCAATGTTCCTTTGTGTTCTTGTCTCAAAAGATTATTTAAATGCTAATATAAGAAAAATGAACACAACTGGCATAAAAAATGTGAGACAGTGGAAAATTGAGTTTAAATATTGTAGCAAATAAACTACATAGAAAACATGAAGTGCTCAGCATATTATTAAATCAAGTAAATTTGTCAGAACTGTCTTAAAAATTAATGTGCTTTCAACTTCCCTTAAATAATAGGGCACTTGTTTTTAAAGAGTCCACAGATAAGACAGTCCTTTTTCTGTAGCTAAACTGATAAGTGCTTCCTGAAATAGTTAAGTATTACTATATGTACAAATAAAATATTCATCAACAAGCTGCTTTATGTAATATTTCCTCAGATCTACAAAAATAATATATTTTACAAGACATCTGTAGTCATGCATTAATTTTATCAGAATACATACATTAAGCAACCTCACACAAGGGCAGAGAGGCATCACATGGAAAAAATCATCAATACATTTTACTCCTTAACATTCACACCAATTAAATTAATTTCTGGGTTACATTTGTATATTAAAACATCCATTATATTAAGTTTCACCTACAGGACAAATAAAATTTTAAAACCGTGTAAAAAACATGCCTAGGGTCTCCTTCAAGGAGACCTCAAGCACCATGGTAAGAATGACACTTTAGCTGCCTCATTTACATGACTGTATTAGATGTTTGCCTGGTTTAATTTAAAATCAAATATTTAAGGTTAAAAATAAGAATTTACAGCAGAGGAACTGATAAACATAGGGCAGGCATAGTGAGAACCAGCCACCATAAATACATCTTAGCCAGAAGGTCAGTGTGTTATTAGTCCCAATTATGCTGAAGTGTAAGAAGTCTTCGTGTTGCAGACAATTATTCACTGCTGAATGAGCACAGACCACTGAGCTGAACACTGACTTCCATCACAGACAAAGGCTTACGCAATAATGATCTATTCTGCCAAATTCCATAAGGATTTACTTAGTGAACCCTTCCCTGGTTTCAGTTCACTGATTCTTCTGTTTCAATATAAAGATAGAAAATATCTACATCTCCTAAAATATTAGCGTTTTCTCAAGTATTTACTTTTCATTAAGTTGGCAAGCCCCCATTTCATTTTAAATATATTTCAGGTTACAAATTTTCCTTGGGTGCAAGTCAAATATTCCTAATACAACATGAGGCAGCCCAAACTGATGACCTCACTGTAATTTAAAAATACTTACATGAGCTCTCATGCCTCTTGACATACAAGAATTTATACAGATTCAGTTCTTAGCTTTTTTTTTTTTTTTTTAATACTGAAAAGCAATGCAGGTAACAGTTTGTCTGTAACCCTACAAGATAATGGTTTTAATTCAAAACCAGAAGAAAAACAGCATTGTTCCAGGCTACCAAAACGATGGCCACTGCAAGACTCCTGTGCAAGGAGCAAAAGACCAATAAAGAGGATCAGAGGCTTATTTTTACCTCTATTTTGTGAGCCAGGAAAGCAGCCTGCCATGTCGCTGTCCTTCTATGGGCTCTGCTCTCTGTGGATAATACCCATTCTCTTATGTCTCCCTTGAAATATCCAAGGAGAAAGGAAGAATAAGAGACTCTCAAAACCATGAGAGATCAGAGGACATGGGGAGGGGAAGAGAAGATATGATAGAAAGAATAGAATCAATTTTGCAAGAGAACTTTAAAATCAGCTTGGCAGGGAGGAGACTTCAAATGGTTTGCCTTTTTGGTCCCTGCAGAATACAAATTGTTGGTGTGCTGAAAGAGCTGAGCTTTCCATCACAGCATATGTGCTTTTATCTAAAGATTATCCATTCTCATATTCTGTCCCTACCTACACCTGGCAGATTTAGTGCTGTCAACAAATAGTTTATTCTTTTTGCATTTGAGGCCCAAATCAATGAAGTCTAAGACGTATCCATTCCATATAAAAAGGAACATGGATGAAAATTAACTGAAATTACCACAACCAACCACGACAAAGGCATATGCACATCACTGACTGACAAATGAGTAAACACAGGCTGAGCCAAACTAAGCAGCTTACAGACGATGTTCCAAAAAGATAAACAAGCTTATTAACATATCTCTTCTGCAAGTTACAGCACAGCTGCAGATTTAAGCTGTATGGTACAAGATAATGATTTAAGAGCCTATATTCCTCTGAACCCTCAGCATCAGCTTCCCATAATGACATGGTTATTGAAAGTTTCCACAAAGAGCAGCAGAAGCCAGGAGAGACCGAAGTTTTATTTTAAAGTGTACAGTAAAAATGGCAAGTTATAGGTTATGAGTTCTATTAAACTAACTGAAGAGAAATGTCATCTCTCTTTTTATCTCAAGCTTTGGTTACTTTTATTTCCATTTTATTTGAATTTGCTTGCATTAGTCCCCTCCTCTTTTCCTACACAATTACTACTAAATAAAAAAAACTGCTAGTTTAGAACACACTGAAATCAGAACATTAATTCATGTCCCTGTGGATCTTGGGAAAAAGCCAATGCAAGTCTTGAACTTTATCATGATAAACCCCTGGCACCCACTAATCACAAGATTGTATCTTCCCATAAGATAAGGGGTAGATTTTTGGCATGGGAATGAACACATACACCTAGCTGTTTGCAAAGACTTGCAACCTGGCAGGCTTTCAGTAAGGTTTCACTCACATAGCTGTTACTGTATACTCTCCAGCTATGGCTGGGAAGTTGATAATCCTTAAGATATGAGGAGAGTTTTGATTTCTGACACAGCATTCCTGAGATAAATGCAGGATCAGAGAGATGCTTTGAAATTCCCAGAGATACCTCACTGGTAAACTGCTGCATGGGAACAACTTTTAACAAAGTGCCTTTAAAAAAGGAAAAAAAAAAAAAAAAAAAAAAAAACCAAAAAAAACAAACTCACAGAATTTAAGTTTGCCTTCAAACAATATGTTAAATGTAAACCAGACACAGAAGAGAACATCCCCCCAAAAAAAACTTTCACAACATAACTTAGTATTTTTGCCTACCACAGAGATGAGATCTATTATTTCCAACTCCACACCAGTTTTTTATAAAAAGCGTGAGTTTTTTTACCCCAGCTAAATTCCTACCTACTGTGGTAACTAGGTGTCATTTCAGAGCATAAACTTGTATTTTAAGCAGTCTCACTACGTAAAGATATGGTCACCTTCAAGTGGCCATGAAACTTGCCTGTCCACTTAACTTTTAATGTTCCACACACAGTTATTTTCTCTTTTTAACTTTAGCTAGTCAGCAACACACTTTATCCTATATCAACATATTTACCATAGATGCAAGACTCTGTGTGTCACTACCAGATCATAATTGATTAGCAGTAAGACTTTCATATCATTAAGTGAACTTTCGTCTATCAGAGACACCCACAAAAGCAAAGGAGATGAAAAATTAATCCACCTAGGAGTGGAGAGCCACTGACACGTTGAAGTCATGTAAAACTGCTGAAGGACAAAATATTTTACACTACTTCATAATCTTCTCATCTATTTAGCCCCATCCTACCAAACACAAAGTCTTTAGAAAGTAATGCCCACAAGTTATCACTGAGGAGCAGTCCAGACAGCTCCATAAACCCTACAAAACTCTGCTTTTCCATTCAGAAGCGCAGTGCTGTCTAGTGCTTCAACCCACGCACCCTTTTCATTCCCCTGCTTTGAGCAGTAAGACAGTAATTAGGCCTCAAGGTTAAGAGAAAGAATGTTAAGAGCTGTTAGAAATGGCTGGCACTTTGGAGGTGGAAACAGGACAGTGTCCACAGGGCAGTAAAGGAGCAGGACAGCAAGTAATTCAACTTTTTAGAAAATCACTTTATAAAACACACCACAACTTACGGGGGTTTATTGGTTATTTTTTGAGTGAATTTCTAACTATACAGGAAAAAGGACACAGAACTGCAGGTGACAGAAGTGCTGTTATCAACGTCCAGTATTTCATTAGTGTACATGTTATCAAATTAAATTGTACAGCTTCCTCTGATAAGGTTTTGTTGGTATAATCTACCTATGTCAGCCATCAGGGCTGCAAGTGCCCAATTATTTCCTGTCTAGTTAACCTCCTGTACACCAACTCAAATCAGTACAAGCACCACAAACCTTTGGTGTCCACAATAGCTGGAAAATAATTCATAAATGCAATAGTCACTTCTCCACCAGATCTCCAGACAAATGTTATTTGTGTGGCTGAAACCCTGTAGCAGTGCACACTGAGAATTTCATGAGAAAAAAGCACTACTCACAGAGTAAAACATTATGTTATTTGACATCAGCTGCCCACTTGCAGCAAAGAGCAATGAGAGGCCTTGAAAGGGAAGTGCTAAAATTTCTTGGGTGGCAGCAGAGAGAGAGGCATGGCAAGCTCTAACTCAGTGTCCCCCTTCTACCAATTTTCCCCTTTGCCTCCATCCTCCCCTGCTCCCAGAACAAGTCCTCCTGTTCAGCATCACAAAGAGAACACATTATTTGCTTTGAGACAAGAGCAAGGGGCCAAATGCTGGCGCACCCCATCTGTGTCTCATCTGGCCAGACACCACTGGCTCTTCCCCCAGCAGTGATAGGGCAGTGTGAGTGGAGCAGACAGGCTGTGACAGCTGCACCCACACCCCTGACACCACTGCACTCCTCTCGTGGGGCAGCTGGTATTTTGAACAAGGCAGCCACAGACTGCAAAGACATTAGAGCCAGAGAAAGTTGGGGAATCAGCAGAGGATCAGATACTGGAATGGTAACAAGGGATCCCCTAGCACCACACTGACTGCAGGATTGCTGGAAATAACCAAGGCCTTCCTAGAGGCAGGAATGCAAGTGTTACAGGATTCCTTCTTTTCTTCTCTTTTTTGTTTCCTTTGCAGTTTTTGGGAATCCTGAAGATTCCCAAGATCCCAAGTAAAAAGGCACTAAGTCTAGTAAAAGACAGTTTGGTTTACTATGCTCGGGCAAAGATAATAAGACTGAGACACAAGGGACACCAAAATTATTATCAGGAAAGAGTGACTTCATTCTAAAAGGAAAAATGGCAGGAATTCTCCTTTTTGAATTCACAGCAGCATTTGAGTATTAAGAAATGCAGAAATTTATCCCAATGAAGCAAAAAGCTGTTACAACAAAGCAAATCTAACAGCTTAGGGATAATATCTACCAAACAAATAACAAAGAATTCAAGTAGGCCTTTGGCACCAGAAGGCAGAACACACAGCTATTTTCCTAAATGAATATGGGAATATTCTCTAGGTAGAAAGACACCTAGATTATTACTCTATTGTTTTTGAACCATTTGTAACTATTAGTCAGCCAGCATCCTTTTGTAGGCCCAAAGCAACAGAGATTAGATATAACTTTGTGATGAATACACCTGCTAATCTACATATCATTACTTTAAGTTATTTAATGTCTGTTTTGTTTCTTGAGTTCTTTAAAGCCAACAAAATATGCACAGCAGTCCTCATCTGCCAGTACTACATTTAGTAGCTCTGGAGAAGAGTGGGTTTTCCTGTTCTTTATAAATACCTTACGTAAAATCAAATTTTCAAGTACTTCAGATGTTACATTACCTGTCAAAGGAATGGAACTGCACAGGCTGTTCAGCAGCTCCATCACCAAGAACTCCAAGGAAGGCTGGTGGCAGAAGAGCAGCATCCACTGCAGTCCCATCAGCTGGTGTGCTCACCAGGCTTCTCAAGATATCCTTCACATTGACGTTTTTTGCAGCTGGCACAGAAGCCACAGATTTACTCTCTTCAGTTCCTGTCTCACTTCCACCCTCCTGAGATTTATTGACTTCTAACGAGAGTGTGCACAGGACTTCACTGACAGCATCTGGGCCTGCACTCACACTCAGGGGTCCTGCTTCAGCAGCACCACCCAAATTGTTGGCTTGTGCTGGAGCTGCTTCCTCCCCAAGACCGGAATCCCTTCTCTGCATAGATGCTGTACTCTCTGAGTCTTCAGTAGAGGCTGAAGCACCAAGAGCAGAAGATGGGTTTTCCACAACTGTTTGTACCAAAAGAACAGAAAACACATTTTAAAGTCATTATTGATGGAGAGGCATTCACAACATTGGTCCTAAAGAAGACTTCTACAGCATTTTAAGCCACATTATTTCATTTGGCAAAATATTTAACAGTTCACCTGCAGCAGGAGTCTCATTATTTTCATTTTCTGCTTCCTTGAGTGACTGGCTTTGGTTTGGTGGTCGTCTTTCATTCTGGGGTTCCAGTATATCTCTGTATTTCGAAACCATGAGCACAGAAATAAAATATACAACAGCCAAAGCCAAAAACTGAGCCTGTTTACTATCCTCCTGTAAAAAACAGATACAGACAGATTTTTCCATTACCATTTCAGCGACATGTTTATTTTTCTGTGAAGGATGCCCAGCACTACCATAAACAGACCAAGAGGAAGCAATGGAAGAACAACATTCTCTAGTCAGAGTTTGTCTCACCTATAAAGCTAAGGAATACAGCATTTGTATTAGAGTGGCACTAATCCTTTCATTTTTCATTTATATGACAACTTTGGCTAAAGTTGTGCGTTTTGAATTCATGTTTCAAATTAGTGTAGGGCCTAGGTCCCCTTTATTTGTGGGTGTTTCTTCTGTTGCATTTCCTCAAAAATGCCAAGATATTAACAGTGTTTGCAAGGCAAGCATACTCTACATAACTGGAACAAGTTCCAGAACAAGTGTTAAGGTTTTATTTCATTATCAGAGGGTCCAGATGGATGTAATCTACACATATAATTTAAACAAGAATTGACCAATATGCATTTGCTTTACAACTGTAACTTTATGAAGAGATTTTAAGAAAACCTTGAAAACAAATCTTAATATGAACTATGCCAGATTCCTCCCCAGAGTACTCAGTCACTCCCAGTGAAACAGAGGGAGAACTGGACATCAAGATTTAGCCTAAGCTACCAAAGGAAAAAGAGCTTCATACACTTTGGGGTGACAAGACAATGGAGTATTTGCATCCTCACTGACTAATCAGTAAAAAATGAGCATTTGGAATTTTTTACACCTCATTTACATGAGGGCTCAGGTAACATTAAGTTTTATCCCCTGAGCAGTTCAAGAAACTAAGTTAAACTATAAATCTCATTCTATCACTACTGCAGTGCTCATCAAAGCTTCTTATTCCCTGAAGAGCTCCTTAGTAAATTATTCTGGGAGATGTTTATGAGAAGCTTTCTGTTAAGAACAGGTAACATAGATGGATCCTATCTGTTGCACTGAAAAACCAACCTGTCTTCCCCTTGGCTTAACCCAAAACCTTAACTTTCACAGAATAATCACAGCATGAGATTGAGGAAGGCCACCTACAATGGTAAGAGTTATAAATAATTTTCTTTATAGATGAATATTAAGATGGTTTCTAATTGTACTTAATATAAGTGGTGTTCTAGTGAATTAGAACCGACCCTTCCTTATCTTTTCAGCTATGTTTGAAGAACTGCTTGAAATAAAGCTCATGTACCACTGTAAGTACTGCTACTGGAGGGTAAGTGGATTCCATCAGAGTTCCTGCTGTAGAACTCATAGATGCAAATTATGCCACTCCTGGTTCTAAGTGCTGAATACAATGTAAGAAAAGGCATGCAAATAAAACGTTTAGATCCAAGTGCAACAGCTCAGACAAAAACTACTCCTAACCAGATCTTTCTACTTTCCCCCCACAGCTCAACACCTTTACCAAAATGCAGAGCTACGCATCATTTTATATTTATTGAGAAATAATGAACCTGATGGATTAGATATGCAAAAAAAGCAGAGGTTGTGGGTAGGTGTTGTTTTCGTGGTTTCATATGTGTTAAAGAAAAAGGTTCACAAAATGTGCTTGAAGGAATCATTAGGATTAATTTAATTGCCACCAGTATGGAAAAGTCACTTCCTGTTCTCTCTTGTACACTAATACTGAAATAGGAGTTGAAAGAAGCTTACTTCAATCAAGAATTACTGTAAAGATAAAACTTAAAATCCTTCACTTTTCTGGACAGAAAAAAAACAGTCACTGTATAAATCATTATACTTGCTAAACAATCCAATTATTGTAAACTAAGTTGTGGTGTCCAGGCTTGTGGCCACCAATGACTCACAGCCATTAGAGCTGCTGTATTTGCTTACAGAGGTGCTTTTTTCAAGCAATCAATCTCAATTTCCTCAATATCAGCTATAAAGTTGCTGACACAGGGCAAAGATATTTTTAGTCAATTCAAGACCAAAAAACATATGCATACTTAAGGCACATGCACACAAATTGGTTCCTCTGAGGGGAAGTAAAGAAATTAGAGATGACCTCTAATTTCTAATTACTTAGAAGAATGTGACTTTTTCAAAATGTACAAACATTTTTATGATACATAAATAGCTTGTCTATGTACATATTTGTACTAAACACAACATAATTAATACACAAATATTCCACATAATCAATTCTTAGGAACATGAAGAGCCAGATAAGGAGACAGTTAGGTCTCACCTCTCCCTCTTTCCAATCCCAAACACTAAAACAGCTGCAGAGTATTACCAGTCCCTAATTACTGTGAACAGTATTACCTTTTTGTACATCCAATTTAGCCAAACTCTGTAACACAGAGGAAGTGTTCAGCAAATAGATACAAGCAGAAATGCAACTACAAAGCAAAGGACAGTATTTACTTACTATATCTCTGAACACTACTGCTCGGAGGCGATTAATATCCATATCCTGCAGAAGTCTGTCATGGTCCCGTATTGGAGAAATGCCACCAGTCACAATGTCCACTGGACTCTATTTAAAAAAACCCAATTGTTGAAGATCCTGCTTTTAAAAGCATTCTACCAAGAATCATTAAGTGTGTACAATCATCCACTGTACGTCATATTGTCATAACTAGAGCAGAAAGATCAGATGTACATTTCACCTTTAAAGGAGAAAAAGTCTGATCATTTCTTATGACAGATTTAATTTTCACCATTTGTGCCACCCCACTTCAGGTCTGTTAAAATATCAGTGGTGCAGGTACAAATTTAAAAACTCATCCCTCTGTACAGAGTAATCATTAATGGATTCCTGTGTTTCTGAATGCGATCTTTAACTTGCCTTTGCTGCAGATTTTCCTGATCCTATAAAGCCTTGCACTGCTTTTTGGTTCTTCCCAGTGTCTCCAACAGGCTTCATCTGTGCATGCTGCTGGCACTCCAAGCAATTTCTTACTGCTACTGCACATACTTGAGGGGAAAAGAAACATTAAGAGTTATTCTGAGAAATAGTATTGTTCTATAGTCCCTTACAGAAATACAACTCTGTTTACCATTTAAAACTAAAAAGTTTACACAAATTAGCACAATACTTTGCAAGTTTTAGATAGTTGCAAAACAATGCTCAAAATTCTTTAATAATTTATAACTAATAATGAATGCTAAACTATTAGAACATATATGTGGTGTCTAATGGATACTTCACAGTGAGTAAGTGAGCATCCCTCACTGCAATTTTACCATGCATAAAACCACGGGGTGGGTAGGGTGAGGACAGCTAAATTTCACAAACTTGCAAGGGAGAAGACAAGTGATATACCAGTGAAACAAATGGCAATGTTTGCTTCACAATACTCTGTTACTCTTACACTAAATGTTCTGAAGTTACACAACTTTTTTTTTTAGCTGTACATTTGTGCCTTGTTTCATCTTCTAATATTTATTTTCAAAGGAAAAAAGAACTACCCCACCTCTATACCTGTATGCATCCCATAAATCTTGTTCTACCTGCACAAAGTTTTAATTGCCTAGAAAGGGAGAGGAAGTCTAGTTACTGTTGAGGCTCTGAGCTGCTCTGGCACTCATGCAAATTAAACTTTTCAGTACAAAAAGTCTTAAAGCATGCAACTAAGCATGAATTCTCTCCTCCTGTATTAACTACCTGGATCCTGCTATGATCTCATATGCTCTCATTTTTGGAATATTTGTTACTTTTTTAGGTAACTCACCATTTTCTTTCAATCCAATTTGAAGCAAGCACACTGTAATAATTGGATGCAATTGCTGCCCAATTTGAAACCTTCAGAAATTTACACTTCTAGTTTTCATCATACTTCATATACTGACCTTCAAGTGTTAAATCTCTTATCTAAGTATTGCAAAGGTTCATTTTTATATAGCACAAGATTACTTTTTTAAAGCTGCTATATTTTCAGCCTTGATTATTTGGGGAACTTTGGCAAAAGAAATATCCTCATGGATTAAATAAAAACAGGCTACCAAACTTAATTTATATTATTTAAACTTCTAGAGACAAATATATATATATATATATATATATACACATATATATATGCATTGCAGAATACATTAAAACTGTAAAAGATCTTAATGCTTGACTACATTTAATCTTGATTTAACAAAACAATGGACAGGAAAAAAAAAAAAAAGCTAACAGCTGCTAACTATTTAGTAACTGCAAGCTCATTAAGTGGTCTTATTTGCTTACCCAGACGAAGACATTGTCGCAGAATTCCTCCAGATGACATATTTTTCTCAGACTCAATTTCAGTGAAACCAAGAGAGCTTGCAAAAATTAGCACATCCACAAGGTTGATTAATCGCTGGAGAAAAGTTAAAGATGCTTCTACTGAAAGTCCTTGAGTTGGTTCAATATTCTCCAATTCATGCTACACAGGGAAAAATTGAAAGCAACATTTACTTCTTCACAAATATAATTTTCTCTAAATGAAGAAAAACGTGTGCTGGAAGTCCGCTATCAGTCACATTCAAAAGTAATAATTACTCTTATTCAAGAAACAATCATTAGTATTGGGATTTAAGCCCATTCTAGACCACTGTGGAACAACAAAGGCAGGAAACTTTTTTTTAATGTCTTCAGGCAAAGAAGGCAAGCACCCAATTTATCTTAGGGATAACATGGAGGCAGCAAAGGGAGGAAAGAGATGCCTGTGGAAACACCCCACATGCATTTCCTACTTCCCAAAAGGACACTAATACACTCCATAACTAATACACTCCATAAAGAAAGGCATCCTCCCACAAGTGAGGAATTTTCAAATAAAAATGGAATTTCTTACAGTAGCAGATGTGGCAGCAGAAAGCAATGGCAAGATACCACCACAGGCCATGATCATGTTGTCCATCACTTGAGAGATAAGGTGGATCGTGTTGTGCACAAACACCACATTGTCACTGCTATTCACAAAGTCCATCACAGTTTTTGTAGAATGGCTGCCCAAAAATTAAAAAACAAAACAAAACAAAATCAGAATAGACCTTTATTTTGGAGCCATTTTAAAATATTTCTGTTTTCGCAAAACTAAAACCAGACAATTTTGCAGTGGGGCAGCAAATTACACGTGACTGTAAGGGTAAACTGATGTATCTCAATCTAAACCTAAAACTACATTTCCTTTCTGTTCATAAACTGCTCAAGATCACAGGTTGCTAAAAACACCAAGATGATTGCTAATCCCCATTTGTATAAAGACACCTTATAAGCTGGTCTATGACTGCTTGCTAGCAAAAGTCACTTTATCAGGAAACAGAATAAAGTCTCCTGGAACCGTGAACGAGATTTGAACTTAAATCTTTGGAAAACTAAAGCAAATACTAAGGATTTCTCAGAGAAAATAAAAATGAATAAAGCACAAAAACTTAGACAATAACTTTCCAAAACAGAGGCTAAAAGAGAAATATATTTTAGCTATATCTGATGATGTCTTGATATGTTAATGTCTACATATCCTAAAAATTATAGTCAGATAAAAATTCACCTCAGTTTAAATTGTTTCAATCACTTAACTACTCTATTTCTTCATCCTGACATTCCTTTTCATAAGGTCAGTACAGCTATAAGGTTCTATTTAAATTTGACACTCAACTACTACAAGCTAACAATGGACCCCCCATTATTTCTCTTAATAGTTATTAAACCTTAAAATTAAATTGCAGAATTATTGCTGTTTTCGAAGATCTTCATGATTATGTTCCAGATCCCTATTAGAAGTTAATCTTCAAATTAACATCTCTAGATTCACAGAACCCTATCAAAGCAGCAACTCAGCGTGTGTAAATGAAGAGCAAGAAATACTATTTTGAATATTATCTTTCCTATCCACATTTAGATAAGAATAGAAGACACAGGCCCTTAAATACATTAGGAAAATTTAAACCTTGGTTGAATGAAAATCAACAGCAAGACTGCCTGACTTATATGTAGCCAGGATTTCAGTCCAAATCTATGTGCAGCCTTTGAACCAATACACATTTATGTCTTTAAAGAGTCTTTAAAAAAAATCGGAGCATAATTTGGCATAGGTCACAAAATAAGTCAGGCTACTGAATAATGAGTAAAACACCAGATGTCTGTGAGTTTAAGTCAATGAGCCCCTTATAACTGAACCCAGTCTGGATCATTCCACATAAAGCACAGGATGTACCTTCTCCACATCTGAATATCTGTTTCTATGGAGAAGAGCAGGTCTGTGAGCAGGCGCTGGTGCATCAGTGACCACTTGAACTCGGGAATACGGAACACAGGTGACCTCGTGTCCCTCCTCTGCCCATCCGATGGAGCAGCCAGCTCCTGTCCTGAGGAAACCTGCTGCCTTGAGGGCTGAATGCACAATTTGCAGACAAAAGAGAAAACAAAACACAAAACCCACACTCTGGTTATTATTTCCCATGGTACACACTGAAATGCATTTAACAGACCTGAGATTTTAGATATCCACAAGTCCAGACTTTGCACATGGTTCCAAATACTGCTAAAACTATTACACAAGGGCTATTTAATGGATATACCAAAACTACAAACTAGGCTACAGTTGCACTACCACACCTGCCAGTCTAGGTATTCACAAGCAGCCACCCAACCTTACCAAGGGGGGAGAATATGTTGCTGTAGACAGTGGTTTTCCTCCTTTAAGGAAGAATGGTGCAGATTGAAGAGCATCCATTAGGAGGTATCTCTGCAGAAGGGAAGTACTCAGAGACATGACTATTTAACCATTAAAAGCTGGATTAGAAACTCGAGACTAGATGACTGAAGCACTGCAGCACACGACAGAAGCCCAGTCTTAATTTATACTTGTACAGAAATGGTAGGATGACATGATGTAATGACAAACCTATCAATTTTTATAGCTTGAAACAACTGAGATAAAGTGTCCATCTAGCCAAATACTCAGTTTATATCAGCACTCACATGTGAAAGTACAAAAATCTTGGAGACTTCTCAGTACACAAATTAGAAAGATGGCTATGCTAACCCAGAGTTAAAAGTATTTTATAGATAACTCACAAAAATCACACACACTATAATCCCCAGAATGTTTAGGTATGCTTTCTCAAAAAATTAATTAAAAAAAAAAAAGTCCTTTTATTTTTAAGTTAGACAGATGAAGAACAGGTAGAATTTACCTCAGGCATGGATCTGGGGGGCAGAGGTGTTTCTAGACATGTGTTAGCTTTCAGCTCCAGTCTTTCTGTATCAGATGCAACACTGGAAACATCAAGCTTGGCAATTCTCTTGTCAAAGGCTGCAGCAGGCTCTGCCACGTGTGCATTTACATTTTCCACAGTCCTTTTGGTTTCACTAGTAATTATGTTTCCTTCCTTCAGCTTCTTTTTTCCTGCTGAATCCAGCTGAGTTACTACTTCTGGAACTGCAGAACCCACCGTCTCTGGCAAAGTCAGTTCTTCCTTCTTCTCATCCACCCCTTCAGCACCCTCAGATTTTAAAAGCCCACTTCCAGGCTGCTTCTCTGTTGTTTCTTCCTGCTTTGTCACTTCACTTGCAATAGAGCTACATTCCTTGCTCCTTTCTACAAGCTCTTCTGAAGGTAAAGGCAAACTACTTTCATCTTTCAAATCAACAAAGTCATCTTCATCTTCCACCTCTACCGTTGATTTTTCCAGTCTTTCTGGACTTGCAAGCGTTTCTCCTTCCACAAGAGTTTGCATGGCTAAAGAAGCAACAGTGACAGCAACTGTTTCTTCCACAAGCTCATCAGCTTTGCTAGAATCTTCAATTGCTTCAGCTATTCCAGTACTGATTTCTGAGACACTGGGCTTCACTGTTTCTGGTTCTGGAGAAAATTCCATGCAAGGCACTGCTTTAAAATCCTGTGTAGTACCCATATCCTCTCCCCCTAATTCCTCCTTATGATTAGACACTGAATGAGTTTGTTGGCCACTATCTGATGAGTTTTCTTTCTCTTTTTTTTCAGTTCCGCACTCCGTATCACCATCAGTAATGCAGGAAGGAGCAGCAGCATTTTCTTTTAACTCCATAGATTGTTGTTTTCCCTTGGTTTCAGCTTCTTTGCTGATCCCAGAGATTGTTCTGATTGGAGTCGAAGAATGTACTCCACTCACTTCACCTCCTTTCCCTTGGTACTCCTTGTACATTTGGGAAAGACTCTCTTTGTGCATTTCAAAAGTTACCTAAAAGAACAGAGTTCAAAGGACATTAAGAATTATACATTAATGACTGTTTTCTTGAAAAAAAAAAAAAGAAAAAAAGAAAAACAAAACCAGAATCAACGCTCAAATCACGAATTTATATTGGATACTGTCCTTTTCACTAAAAAAACCCTGCATATTAGACATCACTTCAACTAACAGCAAGTTTTTCTTACATGTACCTGGTTTTCCCAGCTAAATGGAAGAAAACAAAAGTAAAGCCGGCATCAAAAAAACCCCAACTAGACTGATCCAGAGAACATCCTAAGCATAAGATCCACAGAATTACAAAATTTGAAAATCTCAGGTTTTTTGTGAAGGGGGAGGCTGTGACAAGTAGCAGAGCTTTCACATCTTTTTAGCACCTTCAGTATGCTCAAAAATCCACAAAGATACATAAACTTCTGAAAATTTTACACTAAAAGGTACAATCTCACAAAGTCAGAGCAGAGCAAAGCACCTAACAAAGCCAAAATCCTGTGGATCCCCAAATGATAAAATTCTCCAGAGGGTATTTCCTCTGGTGAGTGCAATTCACCCTACCTCAGCCTGAGAAAAGCTACCTCAACTGTTTAAAGGGAAAAAAAGACTTCTCTATTCCTCAGCTGAAAATATTATTGTTGTTTCCAGGCATTTAAAAAAAAAAATCCAGATAGGAAAATTCTTTATATACACACTAATAAATCTAATTTGCCCAAATAAAGAACTGTGTTTTAAAAAATATCACTAGAATAACTTAAGTTTTCATTACACTGTTATTCAATTTAGTTTACCCATACCTTTCCATTTAGGATTTAGATTTATATTCCATAACACAAGTGTTTATATATCTGTAAGTTCAGTTCCCAACATAAGCTCCACCTGAGGGTTGTTTACTTTAAATCATTTTCTGTATCATAAAACTTTTCCATAGGCAAAGCAGAGCAGAGCATTCCACTAAATATACAAACACACATTTCCCTATTCTCTTACATACTCAGCTAATTTATTTGGATCTCATCTAAAAATTCCATGTACGTGGTATTCAAAGTGATGATTAGTCAGTAGGAATATTTTCCCTTAAGATGACACAGAGAAGTCAAAAAATATTTTTTCAGATTAAAAAGATACTAGAAATTACAGTTAACAAATCAGAGAGAAGAGAAGAGCATAAAAGATAAAAGAGAGAGAAGAAGGAGCAAAGACAAAAAGTATTTTTGGCAGGTTCTGATGTCAATATTAGCTTTTTAACATACTACTTTTTCCATCAATTAAGTATGCACTGTTTTAACACAACCTGAAGCATATTATTCATTCGAGTTGATTTAATTGAAACTTTAGTGTCTAGAAACAGAATTGGCATATCTCACACTGCTTGTTTAAAAAAAAAAAAAAAGTTTTTGCATACTAGTTTTCATTCTGTTATGTACCAGAAAAAGAAGTGTGAATGATTACAAGCGATTGAAAGTTCATCCCTCTGTCACAATGGATCTATAAATTATTTGATTCTAGGGGTTTGCTGTAAAGAGCATGTGAGGGGCATTATTACTTTAGAAATACTTTCTGAATTGTACGACAACCAGAATGTCAAAGGCAACACAAAATAGATCATGCTAATAAGCTGTCCCTTGTGCTTTTCACTTGTCTTACAAAACATGATTAGGCAAAGCTACTACTTTAGTTCAAATTGCTACTTTTCTGAAGAGGGAATCTTAACAACTTGAACTTATCTCCAGCTAGCTTTCCCTCTTCTCTCTCTCCCTGTTGCTTCCTCCATTTCCAAAACTACTAAACAGCTTTGTTCCAGCAAGCATGAAAGAGACATTTAACAAATTAAAACGTCATTGTTTGATTTCAGCAAAACTTATATGTACTTCCCAGAAAGCACATTGCCCCACAATATTCAACAGCGTGAATATCTGTATTTTCACACATCATTTCAGTGTAAATCTCATTAAACTCATACGTAGAAGTAAAAGCTACCAAGTATATGCCTTCTCACTTTCCATGAACACAGTCTGTTTCTTCTTTTGGAGAAATGGGCAGTCAGTTGTATCTCAGTTGGTACAACCTGAGATCTACTATTTAACTATAAAGCTTTTTTCTAGTGTGCTACCAAGCCCCACCCCCTTAACAAAAACCTATTGCAGCTTCAGAGTCTTTCCTTACCAGCCAAATTGATTACCTGGTTCATAGCCTTAAATCAACCTTGCTTGAAAATAAGTCAAAATCTGTTCTCCATAAGTCAAGATTGTGAGCTTGCTTTTACTCTCTTCCCTCCCCTCAGAATCCTGAACTCCACCATCTCAAGGTCACTGCAGCCAAGGCTGCCTCTGACCTCCACATTTCCAACCAGGTATGGTCAACGTTTAAAAACACTATGCATGGTACAGGCATGCAATACCATTTCACAACCAATTTCATCTGAAACCTGGAACAGACAATGCTTAGGAAGACATTACAATACTGAAAACGAAACTGCAGGATTTTTAATTGCTACTAAAAGGAAATAGAAACAAAGACCAGCAAGAAGGTCAATACTGACAACTTGTCATCACAGATGGTAGTGTAAACTTATAGGCAAATAAATCCAAGCAAAATCTGATGAGAATCTACACTAATTTCACAACAACACAAGAAACTGGAAGGAGAGAAACACTGGTGAAGAAAATTAGGCAGTACGGAATTAAATGAAAATATCACTCCCAAAAAAACCCCAAACTCCACTCAACAAGGATAACAATTTCTACTTTGACCATAAACATCAACAAGAATTCATGTTACAATGGATTAAATACTGTCCTTTAAATAAAACTCAAATTAAAATACCAAGGCAGAGAATTAGAGAGAGCACATGAAACAGTATTTTGAGTCCAAGAGTTGCTTATATGACAAAAGGATACAAATTTCAGAAATTCTGCTCTGTAAAATCCAACTTTTCAACAAGGCTGTATAAACACTCCTGATCACTGTATCAATCTTGTCATTTGGTTTGACAGGAAACCAAGAGATTGTGATACTACGATAGAGGCACTAGACAATTCTTCCCCCACAACTTCTATTGCATGATGTGGCATTTATGAAGCACACAAGTACACAAAGACAAACTATACATACAGACAAAACACCTAAGGTTAACAAAATCAGTACCAACAAAAATGCAAAATTAAGTAGAAATTATTAATACTAAAAGCAAGAGCACAGAGTGCACAAAGGTAATAAAGATTAGACATTAGGTTCCCTAAGCATGTGACAATTTACAAGACAACTGCTACCTTGAAGAACCTTAAATGTACGTAAGTAATTTTTTCTTTTCCTTAAGGCATTTGCAACTGTAAAGCTGATAATACAAAATTAATTACCAGAAATTGTTCTAAATTAGTGAGCTAAAAGGCCAATCATTAATCTTCACCATCATTTGATGGTTAATCCATAGCTGTCTGCAATGCTTGGAATACATCTCTACGCACTACAAGTTGAAGACACTTGTGAGATAATAACTGCAACGTTTGCCTCTGCCATTAATTTTAACTTAATTTGACATCCAACGTTTACTAATTGCCAAGGAAAAAAATTAGCACACAGCAATGAGAAAGGGTAAGATGATTGACATTTGCACTAAAGAACATGGAGAAAATATTTACATAACTACATATAATATTTACAATAACTACACATTAAGATTTTGGCCTTTTTTCCCATTTTCAGGTGGGCAATTTCAAAGAGAGAGGAAAGGAATATCTTGCCAGACAATTATATATATTGCTGTTTCCTTATAGACTCTGCTCAGTGCAAACCAGCTTCTGTGCTGGTTAAATAAACTCTTCATAATAAATGAATAAACTCTATATAATTCCAAAAAGCATCACAACTTTTTGACTAGGATTTCATTGACCTGCTTTTTCCACTTCACCTCTACTAACACTAACTGTTTCAAAAGTGTAATCTAATCTCCAAACACAAACAGGCCTGTTTAGACAGGAGACACCACTATCAGAGATACCAAAACTAATTTTCAACTCAGCACAGGAATGAATACAAAGATGCTGTGGGTTACAGTCTGCAACCCACTCACTTCAGGGATCTCTGGGCTATTTCTGAGTGGTTCATAAAAGAAAGCTAAGAAAAGTAAGTTAAAATATACTTTGCAGGACACTACATATGAGAGGTTTCTAGGAGTCTAAACTTCCACCAGAAACTCATTCAATGATGTACGAGGTGGGGGAAAACCACTGTTCCAAGATGGTTTCATGTTCCTCTATCTTGCATTTTCATCTAAGTAGCAATAGTTTTCTGCCTTTTTTTTTTAACTCACCTGGAGAATCAAAATAATTTCTAGAATAAGAAAGCAAGTACTAGTCAATATAATTCATAAAAGTCTACTTATCCAAGGGAGAATTTTATGTATGTCAACAGCATTTTACTTCAAATCAAGGTATAGCTTACTGTTACATCATCATACAACAACAAATTCAAAGTGCATGCCAAACATGTATTAGCTCATTTTCACTAAGGAAATTATTGCTTTTCATGATTTTAAATTGCAAGACATGATCACACACAATCATCTCAAGGTATGTATTTTCTCACTAATTCAATCCCTGCCACCATTCCTACAGTTCAAGGGACTGCCAAACTCTATCTTGTAAACACTGGATATTTAGCTTTATTTTTTATTCATTTATATTTAGCTTTATTTTAACAAAAATATTCTGTAACTAAATTCAGCATTTATCACCCCATTGTTGCAATACCCAGCAACAGGTCTTATGCACTGCTCACTTTTGCCATCCTTTTCCAGTATCTCCATATATTGCTGGCAGCCCTACAGCAAAGATTCCACATCCATCATTTCAAATAATGGCCAGGAGACCTAATTCAGGCCTCACAATGTGAACAGAGGTAGCTGCAATTATGGAGGAGGATTGTTTCAAATTGCAGCAACAGCAAAAAAAACCCCACTAACAATTCTCGAGGCTGCAGACACAGGTCCTATCTTCCAATGATTTTTTTATACCAAGTCATACAGATGAGAATCTTCTCTCAAGTCTTCTTTACTTAGGAAGACTATTTCAGAGCTACTTGCCTCTTTACGCATTAGCTCTCTCTGCTGCAAATATTTGTGTAATTCTTCTGTTTGAGAGCTCTGGCACTTAGTAGCAAATCTCTATTACACTCTTCTTTTAAGGCTTCTCTGCAGCTTTATAAAGGTTTTTGCCTGCTTTATAAATACTCAAGTTTACCTTGCTCTATTCTGTCCCCATCTTTTACAGTTTAGATTAGTCAAATGTTAGTCTCCTGCAGCTTTATTCATGACACTGCACTCCCCCAAACCAAGTGAATAATGAGATGGAGGAGCTCCCCATTAACCATACACGCTGCATGTGTAAGAGCCCATCACTGGTACACATCTCTGCCTGCTGAACAACAAAAATGCTTTCCTCTCCCTGGAGCCATTGGTTAGAAAAGCCTTCCCACATACCTACTACAAAAGAAGCTGTAATAAAGAAAGGCCTCATAAAGGTGAGGGACTGCATCATCACAACACATCTTGAGGGGTGCACAGCTCTAAAGGAGGCTGCACGTTCCAGTCTCCAAGCTCCTTCTGCCCTCCATAATTCAGGTGACAAGCTGAGAATCATTTCTATGTAGAATAAGCAATATTTACTAAAAATAACTATTCACACCATTAGAATGAACATAATATTGAATAATTTCAAGGGTACTCCCAGCTTTGCTTCATTGACATACTGAGCATAGCACAAGTGACAACCAAAAACCTGCAGTGGTACAATGACCCTCTGGGCCAGGCACCTCTGCTTCTCCTCAGGGCAATGCAGACCTGTTTTTCAGAGGACTGAAGAACACCTGAAGCTTTCAAAATTCCCTGGAGCTGAAGATCTCTGCTGTGGGAGACCCTCCTGCCCTCATGACAGGGATAAAAAACAGACAACACCACCCTAAGCAAATCCTGGATGCCAACAGGACTTGAGCTCCAGATTCTGATGGTCTCTCACCTTCCCAAACTACTGAGCCACACTCACTTCTCTGCAAATTAGTTTTTTAATTGCCACCATATATTAACTCCTCCACCACCCAAACTCTTCAGCTTTTTCCAGTTTTCCCTCATCAGACAGTACTGAAAACCTGGCAAACACAGCACACATAAATGCTCTGAGGTTCCCTCCCCCCCCCCCTTAAATTAAATGAGTAGGGCACAAAAGAATTTTACTTAACACTCACAATGTTTATTACAACTCTACTTTAGACTGAAAACTGACAATTAGAAATACACTGCACTCTAAAGCCCCACTATTAACATTTTAAGATTATACTTCTCATTCAGATCAGCAAATGAAATTTTTTCACTTAAAGAGCAACAGAACTGCAGCTCACACATATTAACATCTCTGAGTCTTACTGTAAATTTCTTCAGCTACTAAAAACAAAAATCATTCTTCACCTGAATATATTTTCTTTAACAGAAAGGTAACATGAATCAACTTTTAAGTAGTAAAATATACTTAAGGGCCTGAAATAAGCAGGTGTTAGTCTTCCCAGAAGTTTAAAACATTCAGATAATTTAGGAATGTATTATACTGTGTAAATGATTTAATTCTTTTAAAACTTGTGGAAGCTGAAAGGTTAAAAAGGGAAGTTGTCCATCATTCTTTACTTGTTTCCTGTTATTAGGCCCCAAATCATCTGTCCTTTGCAAAAAGCAACAGGATTAGACAGATACA
The DNA here is from genome assembly GCA_018697195.1 of Certhia americana. Lineage (NCBI taxonomy): Eukaryota > Metazoa > Chordata > Aves > Passeriformes > Certhiidae > Certhia > Certhia americana. The sequence goes on from JAGMWU010000042.1 coordinate 623,330, forward strand.
ATCTAAGGCCTAGTTAGCATGGTAGTAATGTTTAAAAAACAGAAGTTCTTAGATGCTTTCATAAATTCAAACTGGCCGGTCAGAACAAACTGGTGGTGTGATTTAATTTTTCCAATAATATTTTCATTGAACTAGAAGCAACAGATTAAACACCTTTGTATACAATGGTTAATATTTGGAAAGCATCAAAAAAATAATACAGGAATTAACAAAATACATGAGCAATACTAAGAAATTTGGCTTTTAAAAGGTTGCACACACACCTACAAACCTTCTAAATTCTGAATGCAAGGAAGCCAGTACAGTGCAATTATGCTGGAGAAGCCACTGCTGCTTATGAAACCCCATGCAGCTGTTGGAGGAGAGGGTTACAGTGACAAACAGCTTCCCTGCTACAAAGGTGGCAGGAAATCTATCAAACTGGACAATAAAATTGCAATTGAGTTTCTTTGGCTTTTTATAGCAGCTGCATGTATCTTGATGTGTAGCTCTGCAAAACCTATCCAATTCTGTAACACTGGTCCTTTATGTACTAGTTCTTTATCATAGAATGGTGTTATAAATTAGTGGCACGAATAGCACAGAGGGTTGTAAAAAGGAAAAATAAGCAGTAACCCAATACAATTAGAGATGAAATAGGAAAAACCCAAATTGGTTATTCTCTTAGCAATGTTAAGGAAATATTTTTGTTCCCATAATTCCCACATTACTTTGAAAGCATGCTAGAAATCAAAAACATCTGAGATGCACTTAACATCAAACAATTTTCCCACTGAATTATGCCTACACCATGTTATGTGTGAATCTCTATGAATCTCAGTAGTAGTATAGCGGGATATAAGACTATTTAAAATAAGTAAAATTAACAGGATTTTAAAATCATTATAATTATCTGTTTATAATGACATTTTTCAAGAGGGGTTTTTTGTGATTTATCCTAATCTATGTTTATGTAATTAACAGGCAGCTCTGAAGTATCATCTAGTTTTACATGGCTAGTTGCATGAATTCTATGTATTACTTACAAAGAAAGCTCAAACGGAAAGTGCATAATAAAGGTGAAATTTCAAAATCTTGATAATGGCATCATCATTCATATCAATATTAGTTAGTTTCTGTCTGCTTTTGCTGTTTAAACATTCTCATTTAGGCTTCTGGAACTAGCATTAGTACTGATGTCCAAACAAACTGAATTCCTTTATGAGTCCTTCAATATTCCACCACAACACTCTGCCAAACTCACACACTTCCAAACTTGCCATCATTCAACTTCTTCTGAAATGGGCCAGAAGAACAAACAGATATTATAGATTGACTGGAAAGTCAATGAAGTTAGACCTGGGAAAACTTACAAGGAGTTACTCCTACAACCAACCACTTCCCTACCACAGCATGGCAGGAACCAAATACGAGAAACACAGATTGAAGTAGGTCATCTGTAAATTCCCCTGTTTTTCTCCTTCACTATGGCATTTCACAAAAATATACAGCCTTTAAAATACAAATTGATAAACCAGACCAACATTATCTATATCTATCTCTTTTTTGGTCTTTGCTAAACCTGCAGGGTTTGTTCTTGACATTTGGTCACTGCATCACAATAAAATCTCTAGGAACTCTAGATCATTGATTAGACACATCAAGTCACTGAAGAGACCAAAAATCCATACAACCTTTCTGATCTAGATGCTGTTTAAACGAAATTTTTGACATTACATTATCTTACAAAAGGAGTCTAGGAGTAGAACTACAGATTATAAGATAATGTGCTAGCTAATTTCTAAATTCAAGACACCAAAGCAAAGAATTAGAAAAGCGATCTTCCTTTATTCACCACTCCATCTCTCCCCAGGGACAATTCCCACTGATCACACACATGCTAAATTATGCCAGTTTTATATAAAAGCACATTAGGGATCTTTACTCTGGCTATAGCTTGCCACTGTACAATTCATCCATCCCCTCTGCATCTTGGGGAAAAAGAGGAACCTGGTATCTGAAGACTGCAAAGCCGACAAAAAAGAAGATTAAGAATGGTCCAACACCAAAAATGTGACCTCTGTAAGGGTTAAAACATGGCCCTGGGTGCTTTGCACCAGAATTCCACTTAGCTAAGTGACTGTTTTCTAAAGTTATTTCACCTATTTTCATTATATAGATTTCTACAATTGTCTCCCCATAGCCCAAGAATGCACCATCTACCTCTGAAAGCAATAGAGCTGCAAAATAACAAGGTTCTTGCTGTCTGCAGAGACCGACCTTTTTTAAGAAAAAAGTTCATTCAAAAACCAAGACCTCAGAAATGCCAACAATTCCTTAGTACCATAAAGTGATCTTTTGGATTCACAAACGTCCTTTTCACACTGCTAAGCTGCACACATTTAGAAATAGGTAATTGATAATTTAACTCATTATGAGTAAATACTCTGATAATCAGAATAATTCTGAGGCCCGCACTGGCCTCACTCTTTCAGAATAAGGCTGTACAAAATACCTTTTGTTCTACTGTGCCTTACTCACAGAACCACTAATAACTTTTATGATGCAGCTCTGGTTGTAACAACAACAAAATTCAGACAGAACAATAACAAAGGGTAATAGTCTCATTCATACTGCAAGGATTTGCACTCTCACCCCATATTCCATGACAGTTTAACAGCTGAAGCATCTGCCTTAACTTGGATTTCTTTGCTCTTTACTCATTTGTTTTACAGCCTTTTGATGTTACTAAAAGGTATTTTTGTTGATGAATAGCTATGGTGCGCCACCTTGTGTTCCTGCTGTTACTAAAAAGCAAGACCAGCAGCCAAATTTTTCCGAAATGCTCCTGAAATTTGATTAATCTCACCTTTGAATGTGTGATTGACAGTGTATCCACCCACACACGCCAGCCACCCCACTCATATTTTATTGCATGGTACAGCAAAATCCGAAATATAGTGTACACCATCTCAGTTATCTTCTGCTCCTCAGAAGTCTTTGGATTAAAACAACAAAGGGAAAGCATCCACTCCTGCCAGACAGAGCACTGTAACAAACTCCTGCAAAAACACACACATGTTATTGAACAATATTTTTAAATATATCTTAGAAAGATATACAACAGCTAAGTCAAGAATCCAACACGCTTTAAAAAATTGCTACATGCAAGCTTCTCTAATTTTTCATACTGAAGACTTTGCTGGAGTACAGAATGTGCTGAAACAGCAATGAAGCTGCGTCTGTCCTCCTGAGTTTAATTTACTAGGAGATCTTGTTATTTATTTTATACACTTGTGCATAGAAGCAAGCCATCTTACCTCCTGTTTTCTCTGCTGTTATTAAACAGTTTAATCATATCCGAGAGAAAGGCTCGCCGGACCTCCAGAGTTTCTGGACACTGTGGAGAATTACGGATCAGGATTGCAATAACCTTCAAAATCTCTGTAAAACAGTTCATGAGTAACAAAATATTAGGACTAAGCACAGCATAAAACACAAGGCATCTTTCAACAGTGTTTGTACAAGGAAAGTGACACCACATAAAGAAGTTTTATACTGAGAAAAAGCACATCTCCATTGGAGAAGATGGTTTAAGTAAAACAAATCCCTTCTTCCAATACTTTCAAACCTAGTCACCCATCAGGGGGATTTGCAGGCCTCTAAAGAAAATGGAATTCATTGAATTTCCATGTTTAAGCAACACAAATATTACTGCATGACAATTCATAAGCTATCAGAACCTGTCAGAACCAATTTTACATTAGGTTCACATAAAAAAGCATCCTTTAGAAAACCAATATATGAGAAAAATGCTCTACTTTAGAGATTTTTCTCTACCGTAATAATACTGAATTTTCAAAGAACATGACCAACTTCCAATTAAACTTAACAGTTTCTGCTGCAAAAGCCTTCCTAATATAAAATTTTCTCTCTTACAATAAAAACGTTTTCTGTATTTTAGGAGGTCATTGCACTTTTTGAAGCAGTGGGGCAATGACTTTTCTTGTTACTTTAAAAGAAGTCAACTTTGTAAATTAATTAAGGTGTAATTTGAACACAGTCACTGTGATAGTTGCAGTTCATCTTGTACAACTTCTTTAAACTTTCTTTAAAGAGAAATTCTTTATTTGATAATAGTAATGCTCTAAAAAAAGGGACTCTAGAAGTGACTCTTCCTACCAGACCTACATAATTTCAGTCCCCATATAGTCTATACTGACCACAGCAGTGACTGTCAGCTTCAAAAATCTTAGGAGAAAGCAACAGATACACGCTCACATTTCTTGCTTCATACAGATTTACCAAAAGGAAAATGGCATAATGCAACCAGGTTTCTTTCCTCCATATCTGTTTCGCTTTCTTTTCTCTGCCCCCACTTTCCACCTGATGTAAACCTACAACTGTGACCTACATTTAAAGACAAAGCAGCTACAAAAGTGAAAAAAATCTGTTATTTCTCCAGAAAACATTTAACTCCCAAAGCTATCATAAGTCCATTGTATTATGTAAAGACACATTAATAATGGATATAATTCAGGAAAGGAAATCAATACTTTTTTTTAAGTTCAAAAGACATCTAAAGTTTCATATCAAGATATTTCTAATAAAGTAAGCTAACCAAAACAGTGAGCAGATACATTTCTCCTATTTTCCATCTAGCATTGTCACACTTGAATGTAATTTAAGATGAAAAGTGTTTCCGTATTTCAGGTAATTTAGTCTGACATCACTAAATAATGCATTCAGAATTTTGCTAGAACCTTAACATGTATTAAATCAAAGTATCCTGTACATACAAGTCTTGAAAAACCATTTCATAACGTGACTGCACTGCCAAAAAAGGTGAGTTATGAACTACAGACATATAAAATGTCCTTCGAAAAGCTGTAGAGACATACTTTGTACATAACTCCAACTAAATACAAATTATCTGTCTTTCAGAGTGAAAAAAAATGTAAAACTGAGATTAGAAGACTGGCAGATGTAATTAATAAGCTTTTTAATTGGTGAGGTTCTTTTAAAGCAGACTTTTCTTAAGATAACACTTCAAAATGTGTTTCATTCTTACGAGGATTTTGTATCTTCACCGTTGAATCTGGGTCAGGATGTTGTTTATGGATTACTTGAGTGCAAATCTGTTCAGTCAGAATCTAGCAAGAAAGAAAAAGATGCCATGTCAATGTACATGACGACAGCTTACTGAAAAATAGTTGGATGCAGCACAATCACCATCATTCTAAAAGTCACCCAAAAATCCCCACTAACTTCCTTGATTATTTATTTCATTCTGTTTCTAAAACTCTATAAGCTACTTTATTATTTTATTTCACTTTTAAGTGTGTACTGTTATTTAAAATACACTGGAAGATGAATGTCAATCTAACCAAAGCAATTATCGTAACACAAGATCATTGCTATAATAAAATTCCACATTTACATGAGCATCTGCTTAAGACATACAGGTTACTCATTATCTAGAATTGTTCATAATGAGCATACCAAGTTAAGGAAGGTACAAACCCAAAGTAGAGAGCTTTAGAGGGTAAAAAAAGCAGCATTCAGCTGCATCACACTAAGGTTTAATGTCATCTGGAACATATCAGCACAAATATGTAAGCAATTTTCTAACAATGTCTTACAAGTAATTAGAAAGATTAGGATCCTAACTACACTGTATGACTACCTCAAACAGGACATTGTATGTGGTCATGGTGAATAAGCTTGTCTGAAGCATCAGCCTTTCAGCCAACAAAGAGAACAATCCATGTCCAAGCATGACTTCAGCTTTTCTCCTAAAATGGTAAAGATAAAATAAACTTATGCATTCCATTTGCTTTAGGGGGACAAAGGTTTAAAATGTGTACCTCAAGAAATAAAAAATCTCTGGTAAGGTATTTTTCTTGTTTATACCTTAAGTTTTTCACTTTCGGTGAAGGAAAAGGGGAAGTGTTCAGATTCTGAAAGGACAAATCATTCCCTGAAAGCAGCCACCTTTCTTCCATAAATGAGGTTCACTCACCCATGGGCCCAAAATGCTGAAAGACAGCCTTGGGGATTTCGTGATAAACACTGAGGAAAGGACACCTTTGCCCTCATTTCACTCAAAAATGGACACCAACCATGGACAGCAATCTCAATAGTTATCTACTATCACAGTCAATTTGAGACATACTAAACCTAGTTCTCAGTAACATGGGGTTCCATCTCACCAGCCTAATTCTTGCTATTGATTTCTCTGGAAAAGGGTCACTTTAAAAAGCAGGAGGCTTTTGTAGCAGGAGGCTACAAGAAACTATTCAATCAGCTTGATAAGGAAGTGACAATGCCTGGACAATGTAGCTGCCAGCAACAAGCAACTCCACCATATCAAAAATACATTTGTGACAAATAGAGGGAGGGGGACTGAAGAAGAGTAGCTCCTATCCAGTGAAGCCTATTTAGTAATTAACCTCCAACAGAGCTTCTTCCCCTTTTACACACAAGTGTGTGGATACACACCCAGTAATTTATACCCAAAATAACATACAGAATGTCTGTGTCACAAACTACCTTTAATCCTTCCTTTCTTGGGAAGTTTAGTTTAAAACCCAAATCAGTACTTACTTTGGAGCAAGATGCTTTAAGAAATATCCCATCACTTTCAGAGCCTGCACCCTGATGCCTTCACTTTGTGATGCTAAAAGCTTGTAGACAACCCTAAGTGGAGAAAACAGGTTGGTCTTCTGTCAGTGTGAAGAATAACAAATGCAGGTTTTTGGTCCTTGTAAACCTCCTATAAAATCTTAAGACATCTAAATGTGTTTATTTATCAGTTACATACAATTTCTTTCATCACTTACTTTTTAGACAATCAAGTGCTTAAGGCCACATTATCTGATTCTAGTTGGACTGCAGTTCATAGTATTCAACAGATCTTTAAGTCTGTGAAATATGATTTAACTTAGCTACATGGACTACTAAGCTCCCTTTGAAAAAATAAAATATTAATTTCCAAATGCTCCTTTAAGTTCTATTGGAACAGAAGGCACAGTGCTTATCCTTTACTATAAATAAGTTACGATAAAATTATTGAAGAAATTTGGATCACTTCACTAGGGGGAAGGAAAAAACCTACCTCATTTAAACAATTTTGGAGAGCCTTTCTAAAACTATGGCATTTTAGATCTGTACGTTTTAAAGAGTTTAGAGGAGTTCAAGCTTTTTAGGTCTTATCCTACATAACTGAGCACTCATCAATAGTTATGTACTTTTATTTTTATATACCAAAAAAAAATTCCCAAGAAACCTGAACTAATACCAAAAAAAAAAAAAAAAATTACTTCTATACCAGATACTAGAATTAAAGGTAAAACCTGAGGGTGATTAAAGAACAGCTACATATAACAAATAATTTATCCTGGAGAATGCTGCAACCACAGAAACTATAGAAGGAAACAAATAAGCAAACTTATGATGCACTGTCCATTCAAGCAACAGAACCCATTTCTCTGCTGCTCTTTACAGAACATAATCAGGGTTTCCTAATTGTATAGAAAAAAGCATTTCCTTTCTCTTTTTTTTTTCCCCACTAGATTGGTTACTTTAACATTTTTAATTTTAAGAGAACTCCAAATATTTATAAAGCTTTAGAAAATTATTTTCAATTTCAAGGATATCATGCTTTAATTACAAAAAATATAAAATATCAAGAAGCATACAAACAATCCATTAAGTGACTGGAGACAATACTGGAGCAAGGAGTGTAACAAATGAGACAGGAAAACAAAGTAATTTCTCGCTGTGGACTCACTATTCATGCTGACTTGCTCATAAAGTTGTTAACAAAAAAGAAAGCACCTACTGCTAGTTGTTAAATAAAACCAAATGTATTGCATTGGAGACCCAACCTGACATTCAAATACTTTATTATTTAGAGTTTTTTATTAGTTTCCCATACGTAATACATTACCATACAAATTAAATCACATCTGATGAAAATGGGTAAAAAACAAAACAAAACAAAACAAAACAGTCTAGCACTAAAAGGGGAGAAAACAATTACAAACATGCCTGAATGCAGTCTCTTGAGAAAGGGCAACTGGAAAAAATATATGTATAAAGAGGGGTTAACCAATAGGTGTAACTAAATGTATGAAATGAGACTCTACCTTTACGCAGTGAGAGAATTACTATTCCCCATATTCATCTAGGAATTGTTCTTACATTTGTTTACCTGTACCAATTTTTTCCCCACTATGTTCAGGCAGATTCCTGTTAAATTAGAAAAGTTCAATACTGTGACCACCCTCTGAGAGCCACAAGACAAAATCAGAGTCACAAGTTAACTCCTCTAGCAGATCTCCTACTTGTAAAAGCGGAATTTGCTATTTCCCCTACTTTTCTCTCACGATAGTGTTAAACACTATTTTTCTGTTTGTTGGGAAAAAGACTGCAAACAGTACATAGCACAAAGTGCTACTTTTAAACAAATACAAAGTTTTTTCTGGAAATGTCTCACAGGAAAGAAAAAAAAAGGGAAGAAAACTAACAAGGATCAGAAGACATCTGAATCAATTTTTGTGAGCCCTCTTCCAGTTCTAAAACATCTGTAAGAGTGGGGCGCTGAAGACAAGAGCTCCAGTAGATGAAGACATCAATGCACAGACTGAAATGGATCTCTCCCTGTTTAAGTGTGACTGGCAGCTTGGAAACATTAAAAAAAAAACACCTCATTGATAATAAATCCAACAGCACCTCTTGTCAAAATGAACACCTGGACCCAAAAATCTCCTAAGATGAGGAGACTATGATTGCAACACACACACTGATGAGAACTGTTCAGATTTCATGGGGATTCCTGAAAACAACAGTATGGTCAAAACACTGGGGCTTTTCTTCCCACTGAGAAAATTCAAACTTACTGTAATCCATTCCTCTGATCAAATGCAGGGATCATAGAACCAGGATGCTCTGACATCAGAGCAACCAGCAACTGCAAGACATCCATTAGATTGTCATCCTGTTGGATAAAAGTTACAAATTTGAATTCACAACACATACACTAGATTATTGTTTTGGCTAAAAGAACCACCACAAAATATTTCAAAAGTATGTGGAAATTAATAATAAACTAAGGATCAAATAATTTTGGGCAGGATCAAAAGAACTACAGCTTTAAAAGGCAAATGCAGGAGAAAGCATTACAAAAAAACATACTTAATTGTTCAGGGTGAAAAGTGATATATCAGTGTCTGGGATGTAAGGATTTGAGGCAATGGAAATTCAGACTATGTTACTTTCTTCCACATACGTGCTCCTCTGTTTGCATGTGTGTTTCCCAATCCTTTCCTGCACAGGAGCTACAAATAAACTGTTGCACATTTTCTGGGGCACAGGGTGGTGTTTAATGAAAAGTTTCTAATCAGAAATGTTCAAACCATGAGGAAAAAAACACTACCACCTGCCACAGACGGTATTTTAAGTGGGTAATTCAAGCTGTTTAGTAAAGTTTTCCATACTTTTAGTCTAAAGCACTCTAAGCTACAATTCATTAATATGTTCCAAGCTCATTTAACAAAGTGCAACTGTCTTTTCCCATAATCTGTAGTATTAAAATGAAAGCTTATTTTTAAACAAAAAGAGCCCACAAATAAAACACTGTCTAACACTTCTGAACAAATACTCTGATTCTTTATTCTAGAGTACTTTGAAAAAAAACTCTAATACTCTATTAGAAAATCAGTTTTACATCCTCCTGAAAAACTCTGTTCACCTGATATTATCAGCTGACATTACAGATGCTATCACTGTTTAGCCATATGAGAAGAATAAATTTTACTTTTTTGTTGATGTTTTTCTGAATTCACAATTAGATTGTGGGATTCAGCATTCATGGATCTTTTACACTTGAGTATGCAAACTGCTAAGATATTTAAAACATCACATCCTCATCTGAATGCTATATAAAGTTTCTGCTATTTTAGTTCACTCCTAGATGTCACCAAGAGTCTTATTTTTAGCTTCTCCACATGAAGTAGAATTGCTTGGTACTACCAAGTAGTAGTAACCAGCACAGAGAAGAAAAGGAAAATATAGGTGTAAGCAAATTTAAAAAAAAAAAAATAAATCTATACCGCTTGAAATGAACTTCAATTAATTCCTTATTTTACCCATTTTAAGCACCCTTACAGAGATGAGATCAGTTAGATTTATGTCCCCATTTCCCTTGTCTTTGATGTTGCATCTGGCATAAAGTGCCTTTTCCTGGTGCTAAAATATGAAGATGCAGATGTATCAGTGGTAACCAACATTTTCTCCCAATTAAGTTTATATGCTTCTCTTGGATGCCATTAACATACATCTTTATTTTTTTAATGCATGTTTTCAATTTTATTGCTTTATTTAAGAAGCAAAATAAAAAGGAGAGGAAAACAAACCAAAAAATATTACTTAGGCAGCCTAAAACAAGGCTTTTACTTTTTTTTAAAGTCAGTCTCACCATCTGTTTTTCTGCTTGGTAAATTGGTTTGTAGAACAACATAAAGAAACCATTTTGACTTACTGGCTTAATGAACTTCAATCTAACATTGAGCATAGAGCTTAAATCACTGCAAGAATATTGGTATAGCAGCACACTACTCTAAAGAATTGGACACTGTTTGCTACTTCCTCTGCAGAGCCATCTTGTGGCATAAAGGAGGTTATATTTGAAATCAGTCAAACATTTAGTGGTCACAAACAGCACTAGTATGCCACCCTTCAGAAACACATCCCCCAAATTAAAAATTACCTCATGTATAGTAAGCAGGTAATTGAGGATAGCCTGCAATTCATCTTCTTTTATTCCATAGTCCTTTAAAAACAAACAGGCTTTAAGTATCACCTTTCAAGTATAGAATGCTGTTTCCAAAAAAAGCATTGTTACAAGATATGTTTATATCACACAGCAAGTACCACACAACAAATTTGCTTTCTCTTGATCCTGTAATAGCTTCATAGCTGCAAGGTAGCTTCTTCCCAGCCCCCAAAAGCACCCGCTGAATACCATAGAAGTGTTTCAAGGCAATTTCAATGTAGGCATAAGAACAAGATAAATAGCAATATAGTACATGAAACCGTTAGAGTAATACATGATAATTGATAACAGTCAATTTGAACTGAGAGCTTCCTGCAAACAGAAGAATTAAACTGAGGTAGCATAAAGGAATCAAAAGCAGATCTGGAAGTTCAATTATAAGCCTCTTAGCTATACCTCTATCTATGTTTGTTTCTTATTTTCCACTAGAAAAGCCCATCTTCAGTCGCTATCAACTTTGAAGAAATCCCAATCTTTTATGGCACCTATGCCAGCAACATGCTTTGAGGTATTTTTTGTGAAAATAAGATAAAAAACAACAGTTTCTAAGAACAGGATGAGGGTAGACAAAAGCAGACTTCTCCACTTCCAGAGCTGTTATTTTTTTAAAGCAAGTCTTTCATTTCCCAAAATGATCTCACATCACTATGTACAAATAGAAAATTTGCCAAGGGATCAACCTCAACCTTTTACAATGGCGGATGTTCTTTTTGTTGTTGTGCTGTTTTGGTGGGATAGAACTCATTTACAGGAGCAGAACACAACTATGGTTTGGATTTGTGATGGAAACTGTCGTTGATAACATGGAGATGTTTTTGTTATTGCTGAGCAGGAAGGGCTTACACAGAGAGACCAAAAACTTGTGGTAGGAAAAGCTCATGAAGAGCCTATAAGCAACAGAGCTGCTGAATTCCAGTATTCCTCTAATGTCCAAGAAACAGTTGTGAAATTTATTGATAGAGTCCTTCTTATCCTACTCTGTCCCACTGACCCACAGCACACAATATCAAATGTTTCTCTTTAGTCTTTAAGCACTCACGACACAGTTGATATTGTTCAACAAAAAAACACCAAGAAATAAATTATTTCTTATTTCCTCAAATGTAAACATTTCTAAGCTAATAACATCTCCACTTCTGATAAAAAAAGCTTAAAAGGAGAAAAAGAAGCATCCTTAGCACTGCTGTCTGTGGCAAAAGCCATAACAAAAAGAAGCACCTTACATGGGTTTTCTGTTTCTTTACTATCACAATTCAACCTGTTTAAAGCATGTTAGGCAGTTCTTTATGAAAGGAAACTCAAATAAAGCTATCCTACCTTCATCACTAGCTGTTTAATGAACATCAACAAAAATGCTCGCAGGGATAAAATCTCCTTCTGAGTAGGCCGTGGACCATCTACAAAAGAAAAGTAGATATATAAAATACAAATTAACAGTTATTATTAGTACACACTGCATTTCCACAAAAAGAAAAATAAAAGCCATTTCCACAAAAAGCAAAATAAAAGACCTCCCACTCTCTATTTCAGACCACAAAACAGAACTGTGTTTTATCACTTTTTATTAGCAAAATGTCTGATCAGTGAAGTTCCTCTAGGGCTTTATCTAAATTCTGATGATTGTGCTATGAACCAACTTCATGCAAGGAATAAGACTGACACAAGAACTTTATGCCAGAATTTCCAGATTTCAAATTTTTTGCAGTATACAGGGGGTTTTTTAAGTTCTGCCATAGGTCAAAGGAAGGCCTACATGCCATTATTACACACTGGCTAAATACACAAAAACCAATCTTACAATGCTATGTATAAAGAGCACCTTGAAAGGCAAGACTTAATTTGTTAACTCAGGGTCAAAAAGGACTGGCTTCTGCCATCTCTTCCTAAAGCAGACTTTCAAAGAAACATTTTAAATACGCAAACACTCAGTAGTTCCCAGGGGAGGCAAGGTTAAAAAAACAGGTGCAACCAAGTGTCAAAGTCAAGTAAAAGCTCTGGTGGAGAAAGCAAATGAACTGTTGCAAACTGTACATTTTGGGGGATAGTTTTTCCATTTGCCTGTAGGGTCACAGTTCTCATGATCTTAATCATCGCAAAAAAGAAAACCATCTAGAGAATGAAAGTGATCATATGAGTCTGGTTTTATAAAGTATAGGCCCACAGGCATATTTGGTTTAAGCTATTTTCAGTACAAACCAGCCTAGTCAAAATAAGCCATTAAACTGCATTACTAAGACCATCCTACTCATCCACTTGCCTCAGGCTCAATAAATGAGTTATGAAACCAAGTAAATCCACAAGAGACTAAAAAGAAAGGAGAAAACACACATGCTTTGCTTCTTAAAAAATGAAAAATACTACAAAACAATCCTTACAGCCCTCTAACAGGAAGGGCTGGTCATTTTGAGAAGCTGGTGGCAGGAAGTCAGACATATCTAGGAGCACTCACTCCTAGTGCATCTAGCTCTCTCCCATCACCTGCTTCTCTCTCTGAAATTCCAAAAATCACAGAGAAAAACCATGCTCCCAGGCACAGCTCCACAGTTCCAACATCCTACCATTTCTCTGACCACTTCTATCTAGTATCAGTCCACATAGGTATCTGATGACAGAGGATATGACTTCAAAAGACAGTTTGCCATAGGTTGAGAAAAAAAATCATTCAAGGACAACAGCACACCACTCACACTGTTACAGGGAACACACTCCAGTGAAGGGTATTGTTTCTAATGAACTGCTCTATTTTAAACATTGCATACAAAACTTTTTAAAAACAAACATCAGATTGTGAGAAAAAAAATCAATATATATATGTACATACCTATGCCCTTGGGAGTTATCCCACTGCGATCCTGAGGGTTCACCACCCAGTAATAATACTTGAGGGCGTGCATGACCAAAAGAACTGTCCCAACCCGTCGGATTGCTCCATAAATGTTAACAGTGGCAATGAACTCAGTAGACAGGTAAGTGTACAGGGTCAGCTGAACCTACAGCAGTCAGGAAACCAAAACTTGTCACACCTGAATTCCAGCACATCTGACAATTGAATTCTTACATTTCATCTACCAAAACGTCTTAAAGAAATAGATTTTCTCTGCATAGCTTAGTCTTGAAACCTCTACAAACTGATTAAAAAATTCATTATATTTCTGAAACCATATGCTGCTGGTAAGAAGGTTTCAGCTGGCAAGTTTTGATCAAAGTTGTCCACTGTGAGAGAACAGAGATTCACCAAAACAAAAATACTCACTTTCAATTTACATCAAGACATAACAAGATAATTTCATCTTCAAAAATTGCTGAGTTTTTCCCAACTAACCCATCCAAATTTCCTTCCCAGTCTGGGTGAAAAGTCACAACCCTGCTCTGCAGAACACTGCAAGTTTCCCAACTCCCAGAGAACCCTGAGAGTCTGCAAAACTTGACAACTATGTGCAGCAAAGCAGAGCCTGAAGACAATTCCTGGATGATTTCTGTTACAGAGCCAGAACCCATAAGTCTTTGGAGTCAAGGTTTAGTTTGACACTCCCAAATTAACACACCCTAAGATACCTTATTGACAAGAATAAGCAATTTTTTACCTGTGCTGGTATATGAATCCATATTGCAGGATTCAGGAGAACATGATCACACAGCTGTTTCAGCAGGGGCACCCCATTCTGTAAATTGCTCAGGTATTTCGAGAAGGCAAGGCAAAGTTCTAGCACAGCTCTGGTAACGTGGGCTTTGGAAGACTGCAAAAGAAGATCAGCTTGAGGAGAGCCCTGGAACAGTCTAGGTAAAGTATTTAACTCAAAAAAAATCCAACATTATTGTAAGATATCAAAGAAAATTTACTTTACCTTTTCTAGGCTGTATCCTATCACAAGGAAGCCTTTACAGGAAAGCATCTGTTCTTGCATAGCAATAGAGTTCTTTAACAACTCCATGATGAATGCCAGTAAAGTAGAACTGGAAAACATGGTTTAGTAAACAAAAATATGTTAAAGGGCTACAACAAGACAAAGTATTTCCAAATTAACACTCCCACCACACAACCCAGAGATACATATTATGTAAATGATTAATTCAGAACTTCCAAAACAAAAAGCAAAACTAAATTTTGAAAGCTTGTTTCAAAAGGCTTGATTTTGTTAGTGCTTTTCTAACTTGAAATTCTGGATTCTGAGATAAGAATACATACAAAAGCAAAATCCTTCTGAATTCTTGCAAAATGGCAACAATTAAGTCTGTACTTCTCTCTGCTTCATGTTTCCCTTATAAACTTCTGCAAGATCACTTACTACTGCCAGTCTACTTCTTATGGTGTCAGATGAGCAGATATTTTTCTAGACACAGCTTTGCTGTTGTGCTGTTGCCAGAGAGAATATTCCTGACAAGGCACTAGATCCTGTGGATCAAGACTTACACCAGTTGAAAACTCCTGTATTGCTGGGCCAATTTGCAACTGAATCAAATCCCTGACTTATCAAATAAATGTCCAAGTCTGTGTCAGCTCAGGAGACACCCAGACACAAACAGATGGGCTGAAGGAACATTGTGAGCATCCCTTCTAAGCAACAACAGGGATACAGATCATCTTTAAACAGTCATGAAACTACAAATGCAATGAATCAGAGCAAATTACATCAGAATTCTAAAAAGCAACCTCTCTGCTTTTACTGCTGCTCTTTAACTTAGGAGTTCTACCAGCTTCTGTCTGTCTGGGTGTTCAGAAGTTGGATGGAGCTGAAACAGAGCTCAAACCAGAGGAAAAGCCTAGCAGTGACCCTACGTAACAGTATCTTCCAAAAACCTGAAGGCTAAAAAAACATGAAGACATGTTTTTTACTCCAAGGAATGACTTCATGTAGCTGAAAGATTCACCCTTCCTGGAGTTTCTCTTGAAGCCTTCCCTGGGGAAATCTCTCCATGACAGGAATAAGCTCAAGAGAATTATCCATAATTCTGCTATACAAAAAAATAAACTGTCAAATATAAAATAAGTGCACATTTTGATTCTCTGTGACCTTTCACAGAACATTTGGTGCAAACAAATACATCACTTGAAAGTCCTGCTTGTAATCTTTTTGTTGTTAGACATAATTCATTGTTGCACAAGACAATGCAAACTACTCTGCCATTTGATAAAGCAACAGGCAATTTCCTTCACTTCAAAGAAACAAAGCCCAGGATACTGCAAGTTCATGCACTCACCAAACAGTTGTGTCAATGTGGTCTGAGGAATATTGCCTATAGTCCAACTGTGCAAAGAGAGGGAAAAGCACCTGCACTCCTCCAATGGAGTGCAGGGCACTTTGAATTGAGTGTGTCAAGACTGCTTTCACTTCCTGAGAAAAAAGAAACAAGAAATATTGAAATAGCTTTTAATTTCTTCAATATAAAAACTTTATTATTACCAAACAAAAAGAAATAGCAAGAAGGAGAAACTGGCTGCCACAGTCACACTAAATGCTCAGTAAGCCTACCTACTTCTTTAGATACTGATGCTTTTAGATACAGATCTACACTGAAGATCCTCAGGTGAATCTACAGGAGGTAACATTCAAAGCACAGGGAAGAAAAGGATTTCATATCAACAGGGCAAAGGATGAGAGACAGGGAACATGTGTAGGGGAGTGAACATGTCAGTCAGGAGGAAGGATTTTTTTTTCAAAGCTAGCACAGCCTTTGTATTTATTCATAGAATAAACACTTTTCTTAGGATTCTTGTGCACCCTCTTTAGATCAAGCGCAGGCCAACCCAAAAAAACCCCAAACTAGAGGCAATTCCATCTCTTACCCAAATCCCTATAAAACCCAATTTTAGGTTTTTAAACAGAAATCATTTATATCCTCCAAATCTATGAAAATGTTGATTTACCTGCAGCATGAGGGCATGTGGTGAATGAACAAAAATAGAAGGGTTATCTTTAGGGGATGACTCTAGACACAGCTGTGCATCTGTAGCCCTTGGATTGTACATAAAAGCAATAGCACTGGAGAGTTTGCCATCATATAGCAACAATTTGTGATGTTCATCGAGGAAGAGATCACTTTCTGCCTTGAACTTGAACGTTCCCTGGATTGGGAAGCAGGGTTGAGGAAGAAAAGGAGAAAAAAATAGATTAAGCACAATGCAGACACAGATCAGAACAGCTATTGCAAAAAATGATTAAAATATTGCTTCTTTAATTGAGCATTATTTAATAAAGAAAGGTTCTCATAAGAACCAAAGACTCACAAGAGTCAAAGTCAGTTTCACAGCATTAAAATGGCAGAATTTTTTTGGCCCCTGAAGAGTGTCATTGCCAGGATGGTGGGTAGTGTAAAAGAACCACATCAGCCTGAAAACAACAGGACTGTCAGCAATGTTCACTCAGAAGGAACCAATAATTGAGGAGCAGATAGAAAAGGAACCATCTTTTTTGGCGTATGTTTGTACAGCTGCTGGGGAATAACAGCCTTCAATTAGTCCCCCTCAGGCTATGACAAAACAAATACTAAATCACTGCAACAAAACTAATCCTCAGCACTGACTTCACACATTAAAAAAACCCACTAGCACAAGCAACTATAAAGCCACATTTCTAAAACAAATACATCATAACTAATCTAAAGTTTCTAGCCTCAATGAAAAAGTAAACCAAGTGAGAGATAAGTTGTGTTCTCCCTCTCCCAACCACCAACATGGAAATTTTGAGGAGCAAACAGGAGCACCATTCTTTTTGTTTTATAAGAAATCAAGAAACTGAACTAATGCTTATTTGTAGTTTTTAAGGCCAGACACAGGCTTACAGAAGAAACATGGAAGAGTTTATTAAAAATATTACACTGTAAGATCATTTTTTTAGGACACAAAGGAGTCACACCATTCTCAAAAACTACTATAAGAATTAAACTTAGGAAAGTCAATTCTAAGGTACCTTATATCCCAGGCCAAGCTGATAAATGGCAAAGATCTGAGCAGCATTCAGAGCCTCACTAAAAAGGTAAACAGATGTCATCTGCCCACAAAACACTCGATTGGCATCTGCTGTTTCTGAAGAACCCAGGAAACATTTGTCAAATGTCTGAAAACAGAAAACAGAACCCAGTAACAGGGTTTAATCCATGCTACACAAGCAAATCATGCAAAAAATATGCATTTCATCAGGGAATATTTTTACATAAACAAGTACTTGAGGGCCTCAGCAGAAACAAGTATCAAGTTCTGAGATGCATAAAACCATAATTTATTCCTCTACTAAAAACTTACCATTTTTGTTTCAACATTTTTCTAAAAATGCATAAAATGCGGGAGGTTTATGAAGAAAATAGTAAAGAATATCTATGTAATGCTTCAAGATGATCAGCTACAGATAGTATTCAGGGATTACTCACATCACTGGTGTTGACCAACCACGTTATTTCCCCGTAGGATGCCAGTTCCCCGTTCACGTAACACCGGAGTTCGCTGTTCTTCCAGCGGTTATAGATGTGCACTATAGTCACCATGTACCACTAAACAGTAAAAAAAACAATTGATATAACTCTAAAAACACTTGGGAGTAGCTTAAGCATTCAAGTGGGGCCTGGAAGAACAAATTCAACTCTTTGTGTGAATTAAATTAAGACTGACAGATGTATTTTAAGTAGAAAAGATGAATAGGTCACTGGTGAGTTTTCTTGCATTGCTATATCAAAGGATAATACACCGTTTTTTCCACACAAGAGCTTAAAAGGTATTTATGGCACATAACTCCAAAAATCTTTATGACAATGCTGAATCAAATTTACACTGAAACGACTCTGTAAATAAGTTCTAAACTGTGTTACTCTCAGCATGATGGACTACTACAAATGCCATTCCAAAGAGCAAGGATGGCTCCAGACTAAAGCCTCTCAAAGGGTGTGCATGTCAAATTATCACAAACAGAATCCATATTTACAGCAAGGGATTACTGATAAGGAATTCCTGAGGAGGCCTGTTCTCCCACAAGATGTTTACACCAGTTGTTCCAGAAACATTAGCAGGATATCTATGTGAAAAAGGGAACATTCAGCATCTCATAACACTACCTAACAGGCAAGTCAGTCTTGAACACCAGTAATAAAATCAACTCATGTTTTAGTTGTAAAATTAAAAATAAATAAGAATTCAGAACACAAATTTGTTTTGCTCATTCCAGTGTAACTTTTTTCTACAGAAAGATGAGATTAATCAACAGCTACAACACAGATTCATTCCCAGGCTACAATTTTAGACTCATTAAACATGTTTGAAAGATTTTATTATTTTTACTTACCTTTTGTGGCTTGAAATCAAATTTTACACAGTGCTGGAAACCTTTTCCCTTTGATTTTATGGACGTTACAATCAAGCAGCCTCCAACAAAGTGAGCAGAATAACCAAGTCCTTTGTTTGTTCGAAAACTGACAAATCAGAACAAAATCAGCACATACACAGATGGATGCAGAAATCATTGAACAATTAATAGAAACTGAACATCAGCAATATCAGCTTTACTCACCAATATAATACTCACCAATATAAATAAGGCTTATCCTTATCCACATTAATATTATTTACAGGATCCATTCTTAGCCAAGTGTGGAAAGTAAATCCATTCTGGTATGGCCACTTGGCTATAGGAGGTAAGGCAATAGCCTGAAGAAAGCAAGAAATTATTCATGCAGAAAGATCAACACAACAATAAAAGTGTGCAGCTTAAGATACACTCTACAAATATATGCTGATAAACAGAGACATGCTGCAAATATATACATTTCTTCTATGCTAAAGAAAAAAAAAAAACCTGGACTAACCTCTGTTCTCTGTACTTGATTGTTCCAATATTTAATTAACCTAAGTATTTAAAAACTGACCTTTATGCAACAAAAAAGACTATTAACAGTATACCATACTTCAAAATTTAAATGCTTTAGTGAAAGCCTTATGGAATAACAACTTCTCAAAATGCAAATTCAGATTGGTTTGGTTTTATAGTACAGAATAAATAGAATGACAGAATAATCAGTTCTATTTTCACATAGTGTTGGTATTCAGGAAAATAACTGATCATGAAGGGAAAGCTACATTTCACTTCATAAATTATTTTCTCTCCTGAAATTCATATCTGTGTAGGCTTCCAGTGAGATTACACAGAATTACAAACTTCCTCAAAAGAAACACAATACAATCTCCACCAGGCAAAAATCCTCAGATCAAACATTGTGTTTTTAGTGCAAAGCCCTTGCATAGCAGAACCCTTTGTTTCAAACAGCTGGGGTTTATTTTTGGGAGTTTTTCAGTTGGTTGGGATTTTTTAACATTACTATGAACGTTCTGCTGGTTTGCAGCCCAGATTTGCAATACACACTTCAATTAAGATTGCCATAACCTCTGATCAAAGATGCTGCCCAGGTGATCAATAACAATGACTAAAAAAACATCAAAGAACTCAAGTGTCTCCAGACTTGTTATTATGTTCCCATGCTCCATTCAGCTACTCCTGCTCACAGAAAATGCTATAAATCCTCCTGTATACCAGCTAACTAACCAGTCTCCATGTCTTTGCACCCAGCTCTTGGGAATTGCTAGCATTATCACTTGACTAAACTCACAATGGATCACAAAGTAATTATAGCAAATACTTAATTTCTTAAACTTCTTAATTTAAATATATATAAAAATACCTACATAGAGGATACTGAGGCACCTCAATATCATAAAATGCAGTTCAAGCATTCAACATAATGAACAGAAGTTAAATACAAACCAGAAGTTAAATAGAAAACCATGATTAACCAAAATAAACACAAATATGTCTGTCTATTGCCAAGTTCTGTAGCACGTGATAAAACTGCAGGAGCACTTTTCTGGTAGTCTGCATTTTTCTGTCTCCAAAGTTTTCATTCAAAAAAAAAATTCATTGTGTCATCAAGTTGGTGAAATTCAATCTCAAGCCACCAAGGCAGAAAGCTAATGGGTTTATGTGAAGAAAACTGGAAAGAGCCATCTGATAAATCTTATTCAAACCTTATTCTGAATTAAGCATGAAAATCTGAACATAATTTTTCATTCTACAATTGTAGAAGCAAAAGTGTTGACATACTTGAATTCCATCAGAAGATTCTGCACAGGGTTTTCCAACTGCCTATTTAGTTTCAAATTCTTTTTCAAACGAACACCACAAAACTTAGAAATGAGTCACAGGAACAATTACAAAAAGACTAATCGTTGCTAAATTTAATCCTTTTCAATATTTTTCAGACTATAAATGCTTAGGATTAATGCTTTCTCAAAGATTTCTCCTAAGCTTTTAAAGTGAAAAGCCAGTACATTCTCCTTGCAACAAGATTTAACTGAAGCAGTTTGAAAAAAACAAAATACAAAAAAGCAGCCTCATTTGTATCCATTCTTAAGTAACAGTATTTGTCCTTCTGTAGTGATATTGCACATCCGTTATAAACACGATTTATTCAGGCATTAGTGTAGGTGTGAGGCAGAGAAAACATTTGGTTAAAACTCTATGACAATGACAGATGAGACAAAGAACACCACGAATGAAAAAAAAAACAAGGCCCATCATAGAACAATGAAAAAACAAACAAGAAATGTAAAATATCTACATACTGCAGCACTTTTTCCTGGAAAGTTGAAGAAGGCATCAGGCCCATACTTCTGAGGCATGTGTTTTAACACAGACAGTAACTTCCCAGCATGTGGTGGCTGACAAAGAGAATTACTATATTTGTAAATAAATAAAACAAACCACTAAGAAAGAAAAGACTTATACACACAAAATGCAAATTCTAACACATTTTAAAACTTTGCACGTGGTTGAGTGCTAAGGGAGAGGGAAGATCAGCAGAAGGATTATTTTCATCAGGACTACGGTCATATATTAGATAACTGATTTGGTATATATTTCCACGTAAATTCATGGAGAAAGATTCAAGTCCCAAGGGTAGTTTGGAGCATCTAAACTGAGTGTTTAGTGTGAATACTTAGCACTTCTCCACCACACATATCCTGTTGATTTTATTGTAATACTCTGCAACCATAAACTCCAAATCAAGTGTATGAGCTCACAACAACAGAAGAACAGCAAATACTGATCATAGTGACAGGGCAATTTTGTGTGTTGTCTTTCACCACATCATGTCTTTCTGGCAGATCTACTTTTAAACTACAGTTTTATAGTTCTGATATTTTCCTGAAAGAGCCCTTTTCCACCCTGTTGTTAACAGCTGCCCTCTGAAAACTACCCATGATGCTGGAGCATTGCATGATCCATTACAACTATTTCAAATGTAGCAAAGGTGCAGTCAGCTGAGCAGTGCTTCAAGCATCTGCCTTAAAAGTGAGGAGGAAATGCTGAAAGCTGCTTGGATATCTGCAGTGCTATAAAATTTGACCAGGTAAATTGTTATGCAGCAAAATACTTGGTATCTTTACAGTTCTGCTGATTTCAAGATTTATGGAGTTGTACAACTCCTTGGCAATCCAACTGTGGCATTTTTCTCTTGCTTTCCCCTGTATTTGGTCTTTAATAAGGAAAGGAAATTAAATGCAAATAGCAGGGAGACAGGAAATGAAAAAGTTAATGTTACAGAGACAACTTTAATTCACCTACAGTTAAATATACTCTCTATGTTCAATTATTAAGTTTAAACCACCTATAAAGTTTAGAGTATTTTTATTTAAGCAGTTTAAGATCTCCAGCGTTATTTATTTCAAAGGGCCTTTTAAAATCTGCAGTATTATGTGTACATACTTGCTTTTATATGGTATACTCTTTTTTAAAATTATTTGAAGTCAACAGAGACACTGCTACCTTTCCCCTAAACTAGCTAGAGTATTTAGAAGTAACAGGATTTGAATCAAAATCCAAAGCAGGTAAAATGATTGTTAGAACAGTTCCCAAGTCCAGTGAAACAACTGTGTGTTGAAGAAAACTTTATCAGGTGGCCTCTACAATATATGTATTTTTACTTTAGGGAAGGTAGTATCTCAGCTGTAAAAGGGTCCCTTTCTATACCACACAGGAAAAAGAGAAAAATTATAAAATTTTTCATTGGGACTTATTTTCTTCAGTTCAATTTCTGTCAAAATTCTCACTTCCCTAGCTAGAGAATTTTTTTTCATCTTCAGGTAAAGTACAACAGTGTGAAAATGGGAGCAAATAGAACTGCCTATGCATGCATTTTTTATTTATTACTCTCTTGTGATTAAAAAAAAAAAAAAAAAAAAAGTAAGATTTCTCCTTCAATTTCACATAGCTGGAATCAAAAAAATAAAATCATGTCCATAAAAACACTTAAGAGTCACGTTATTGCTCCCAGGTGTTCAACAAGACCAACGTAGTCCACAGGTTCAGGAAGAAATTTAACTTTATTGCTATTCTATTCTCTATATTTTAATTGCTTTCAGGTAAAAAGATTCTTTATATAATACAAGAAAGCTTCCTGTGCTTTTTGGGACATTCAAAATTTGTTTATCATGATGTTTATGGAACAGTCTTAACTTATGAAAATTAGGAAAAATAAAAGCAATACGATAAAAATTGTTTCAGTTTTGTGTTTTCTTTTACCCATCTCCCTTTTTCTCCTTGCAGCTTGCTGAAGAATAACTTCAGCTCTCGAACGGTCAGGTTATAGCTAGCCAACACACCCAGCATGTCCACTAAGAGATCTGAAAAGCAAAAAGAGCAGCGATGTAAGTGTTTAATAAAATGCAGCGTCAGAGTCTTATCATCTAATTAATAACTGTGCCCACGAGATTTTGTGCAGAAGCAGCACAGTGGAGTCCCACACTGAGGGAGGCAGTACCTGCAATCATGCTGTCAGCTCTGCTGATCCTCCTGAGCACTTGTTCCACGAGCCCCACTTCCGTGCAGGCCTGCAGATTCCGTATGCTTTTCTTCAGGATGGCTGTGAACATGCTCCACACCTCAGCCTGGCAGGTGATGTCACACTTATCCAGTAAGTCCACCATGCAGGTGATGCCCTCTGCTTCTTGGATGATAAAGTTCATTTCCAAGTCAAACTGGCCCCCGACAAGCTTTCAGAGAAAAATGTTTCCAAAAACAAAAAAGCTTAAGGCAACTGTATCAAAGTATTGCTCCATGCCTAAAGTTATTAATTCTGTGAGAAGAAAACTATCAAAGATGTAAGGAAAAAAAACCATATTAATTACACATATCAGTGTACCATCTTATTTTTCTTCTGTTTCATGTTCTGTTAAGTAACAAAGGTGCTCTTAAGGTGTCACCTACTATCAGACAATTGCTGCAGAAAAACATTTGTGTGTTTTAGGATAGGGATGTCCCAAGCTGAGCTGAAAAGTGAAGACACCAAGTGAGTGTTCTAAAAAAGGTGAGCTCAACAAAGCAGTCAAGATATCTTAAATAACCTGGAGTGACTCAAAAAGCTTTCCTTTACATTTGCTTAACAAACATCCATTAAGAGGGCAATTCCAGCCAAAAGGAGCTGATGCACATCAGAAACATTGCCACTTACGAACACTTATGAGACATTTCTGAGACAATGACTAAAGCTGGTGAAGAATTACCTGCCAGGTTCATTAGCAGTCCTAGGTACTCAAAGGAAGCAAAGGCTTGCTGTATTTGCAGGAATATGGAACAGCAGCACTGTTCCAAGCCTTTGGCTGTGACACTTAAATCCTGTAATATTTCAGGTCTCCTAGAGGCAAGTTTTGTTTGAACATACACTGAGTAACTAGCCACATATGCCTGTGCAGAGGAGGTGGAGGGGGGAAGGAAATAACCTGCTCCACTCTCACTTCCATACTTCATAAACCAAAAATTCCAGCTGAAGGCAAAATGCATTACACTAAGTTAACTCCGTTATACCAACTTCCTCCGTCCACTCTTTAAAGTTCTCTTGGACTTTAGAGCTGTATTAACCTTAAAAATGTTCCATGCTTACCAAAATATCCATTATATGTCAGCATACAAACAGGAATTCAGAGAGCATTGGCTCAAATTATCAAAATGGACTCATGACCAGAAATATTTCAGCTCATTCTCACTTCTGCAAGTCTGTGTTATTATTTCTCTCCTGTGTGGTGGTGTTCCTTTCACATGCTTTGACCATTAACAGCTTCAGCACTGTCAGCTGCTGAAGTCACACCATGTCAAAATTGCCTCAAAATCATACTAAGTTGCTTCCATATTAGCTCCAACAGCTTCCCTCAGCTAGTCAGGATCCAAAGATCAACTTACCCATGGAACAGAATATATGCTCTTCATTAACCACTGAAATTACCATACATTTTCCTCAAGTGTCTAAACCTTGTCACTTTGAAGAAGCAATCTTTGGACTTCTGGGCATAAATCAGTAGTGCCAAACACCACAGGAAGCAGAGAAAGTTACTGCTTTTATGACAGAATAGACAATGTCTCATGGCAACGATTTCTAAACAGTAATTTACACTTTTCCATTTTCTCCTCTCTGGGTCATGAAAAATAATTATGCAATTTACTATCAGATGCTTCCATAATATCTTGGAAAACAGCAAGAACTGAATGGGGTGACTTGAGTTATATTCCCAGCTTCTCTATATCAACTCATGCTGTCAACTCAAACAAATCTATCAAATCATTACCACCCTCCAAGCCTTAGTTTCCCCCTTCCAAAAGATGGAGCAGAGGCCTAACTCAAGAAAGCTCTGTAGGGTATGCTAGGCAGAACGAATTAACACAGAATTATCTCAAAACAAATGCAAACAAAAATATGCACCCCCCTTAAGAAAACCTCTCAACAGAGCATTTGAAAATGTAAAATACTTAATCAGTGTTATACCTCATTTCACACTGAATTTATCCTCTACAAAACTCAAGCATTCCTCAAGAAGCTGCTCTTCTTAAATTCAAGCTAAGAAACAAAGAAAATACTGTATTCTGTGTAGAGACAGAACAGCTGAAGGTTAAATTCTGTCCATAAACCACCTGCTAATTCTTAACAAGAAATTCAACTCTTTATACATTTGGTTTTAACTATCAGCCAACCATCAATTATCACACCAAAACCATATACAGCCACTGGAGATGACCTTACCTTCACCCTATAGCCTACACCACCAATCTTTCATTTTTGGCTACATACACTATTATCAGAACCCACCCATCCAGGAAGCTGTCAAATTAGGTTTCCAATCTCATCTGCAAACATAAGCATTTCAGCAAGCACGTTCTAGGAATAATATGATACGTTAAAAAATAATTACCATTTTAACACTTCCTGTGAGGGAAGTGAGGACAAAAAAACTGCCAGGGAAAGCAGAATACCCAAGGCAGGGTGCAGCTGATGTACAATATGTATGCACACCCATTAGGTACACACAGGCACACACACCCCCCACACTATGTCATATTAACCCTTTCTAATGGTGATTTGAAACTGATCAACCTTCAAAACACAAATTTGTTTCCAATGACAGGGATCATAATCCATGTCCATGCATTGGCTAGTTATTATCTGAGCTGCAGTAATGGCTGTGCACAGCAAAATGTAATCTTCCCAAATGTCACAGTAAGTTATGAATATCTGAGCAGCTTAATGCACCTTACTAGCCATGAAGTGTGAGAATGTAATCTTATTACCTTTTTTATGGTTGTATTTTTTTGAATAATGTAGCCTTTGAACTGATGTATAGTCTTTCCTTGCACTTTAGCATGATTTGGTCTCCTGTGTCGCACGGTACATTTTTCAAAATTCTCCAATTCAACGTATTTTAAGTCCTACGGCTGAGCTGCATAAACAATCTTTATAGCAACCCACAGGGTGGCATAACGTTTTCTTTCTTCAGCATGTAGAATTAAGTACAAGCTTACAGGAATGGTTTTAAAGGGCAGCCTTCAAATACATCCTCACAAATTTTGGACTTTGCCAGTTATATCCACCTTCAAAAATATGTATAAACTAAAGCAATAGCTCAAGCTTCTCAGTAAAATGGTTCTGCACTTAGCTGACTGAGAACAGAGAGAATACAGCAATTTTTGAATACACATGCAGAGAGTGTATTTTTTCCCCCCTTAGAGAATTAAACTAATGAGAAGTCAACATAGTAGCACTAATTTTTATTATAAAATAGCACTACAACACTTCTAAATAAAACCAAAAAGACAATTAAACACCTTAAGCTTTCTTTGCAATGTAGTGATGTCAGATACAAAAGAAATGGTTCACTGTTTGGCTGAGCATCTACCAAACTACTGCGTGCAGAAGATAGCTCAGAATAAACAGTCAAGCTCCACTTTCCTGAAAGAACATGACCTAGATTATTAATCTAATTTAAATTGTATCTCCCACTAACAGATATAAAATATTTAGAAAGCTTGCAAGACAACCCAAGAAAAATTATTTCAATGACCTATAACACAAAAAGAAGAAACCAAGCTCCAAATCAGCATTTCTCCTGGAAAAGGAAACTTGCTCTATTTGGGAGAACTACAGAGCTGGATTTTCACATTTTCATCTCAAACCTCCAAAACAGTCTTTACTTCCATAGAGTTTCCTCACTCTTCTGGTTGTTAGAGAAGCCACACATCAAGTACTTGCTTTGTTCCCCAAAGCCAGGATGAAGGACTTAACTAAACTGTGATCTCCCTTTTCCTCAAGATGATAATTTCATAATATCAGAATTATTTCTTTAGAGTATGTTCAAAACAAGGAGTATGAACACCTATTCTATGAAGAAAAAAAAAAATGCGGTCAAACAGGCTGGTTCAATCTCAGTGAATATTTTTTAAGTTCATGCTTAATAAGAACCTGAAAAGCTGGGCATATATAATATTCTTTGCCTACATTTATTCTTATCTTCCAGCAAAGAAATAAACCACCTCCCTGACTCTGTTCCCTTTCACATACTCTGAAATATATTTCACATATTCAGAAACTCACTGAATTTAATTGATTGAAATTCATTGATCATCAAAGACAAATACCAAAGATATGGGAAGCATAAGAATTAGGAGCTCTTTAGGGCAAGTGTCTCATAGGATCATGGATGACTCCAAGTTGGTCAAATTCTGAGGGCACACAATAAACAAGTCAGCACCATGATACACATTCATGATGTGATAAAAAGACGGCTGTGGTTTGGAAAGGCTTCTACAGAACACAAGAGGAAAAACATTGGGAAAGAGAGTAACTCAGACATACTAATTTCCATGAATTCTTTTCCATCACTAACACAACACCTGGAGGTGAGAACATTAAAATCTGAGTCCAAAGAAGATTTGGCAGGAAAGCCTGTTGATCAAATTATTAGCATGAATGTCAAGTCAGTGAAACAGGGCTCAGGCCCAGAGAGGTTAATAGGGAGGGCAAGAAAGGGGCAGAAGAAGCCTGAATGTCAACTCTTTTCTTCATTATATTGTTACTGTATATTGTTATATAACGCACTCGAAAAACTAGAGAAAACACAAAGAACTGTGGGAAGGCCCACTCAAGAGAAGTGAGGTCACACCTTCCAGCAAGAGTCAAATGATTCAACATCATTTGTTACCTTCAGTCAAAGATTAAAGTGAGAGCATGAACGTGCAAGTGACTGTTTCACAGAAGGAAAGATTCAGCTCCAACCACTTCTGTAAGCAGCAGAGTCCTCTTGAATCTTACTCCAGTTTTGGACTTGGTTTCTCACATTTTCAAACAAAACCAGAAATGACAAAAAAAAAAAAACAAAAAAACACCCCACAACATTAAAGAGAGCAAACAGGTAATCTTTGCAGAAAATTGCTAACTTTTCCTGCTGATACCTCAAGCTGAAGTCATCAATCTCCCCCATCCAGCACCACCGTACAGTTACACCGCAAAAAAAAGAATACTAATACTAATATCACTAATCTACTCTACTTTCTAAAGGAAAAAGGATAGTAAGACAGGAAGAAAAAAAAAAATCTCCTTAATTAGCTGCTTTCTCTCCTATTGCCAAGTTTATAACTAAGCCTCATTTACCTGGCAAATGAGAAGTCCATTTTAAACCAGGCATATCAAAAGTGGCATTGCACAACAGCATTGCACCCACTTTAACCTTGAGCCTCTGTGGGATTCTGTTCAACACTGTTATTAACTATGATCAAAGCTGGATCATTCAGGGAAAAACCATTCTCAGTGCTTCCCTTCAAAGGGTTGTAATATAAGTGTTTTACATTAAAATTAAATTTCTTCAAGACTGTCTCATTTGGAAAGCTGCCTAAATGTGAATTCAACAGGCACCCACAAGGTATAAAGAGTCTTCTGCTGCCATCTAATGTTGTATTTGAAATCATTAGCCCAGAATTACACATTTTTAATACAGTGTCTCAGCACTGTATCATTCTCTTCCTCCTCCACACACCTCTAGCAGCAGCTTTTATCAGCATTCTTTATCACAATTAAGAATAAAAGCTGTATCTCAAGGAACTAAGACAGGGTAAAATTTCCAAGTAGCAGAAGAGTTTACGTTTAAGCACTGGCTTTTATAAAACCAGAGTTCCATCAATTTCACAAAAGCTAACTATAGAAGACATACAACTTAATCTACCCAGGACAGACTGGCAAATATCTCCTACCCAGATCATCTGAGACATAAACCCATTCATTAAATCTTTTCTTTAAAAATGCACTTAGCCATGCATACATGAGACTTACTCTCTTAGCAAAAATAACAAATGCAAAAAAAGCAAAATGCTTACCCATATAGGTACAACACATCTGGTGTATGGGTTTCTCCTTCCCAAAAGAATGACTTTTGTCATTTGTGGGGGGAGGATAAACAATTTTAAAACATAATTATGCTATAATCAATGATTCCTTATTTACCCTAGTTAATAATCTAGTATTTTCACTCTGTTTGCAAGCATTTTTATGTCAAATTACTTCACTAACACAATTAGTTTAGTTTGTAGCGTGCAGCTGAAAGCCCAGTGAAAACAAAGCAATGCAAGAAAGAATTAACTCTACACCATGCTTTTAAACATGTGGGCTGGGGAAACAGCTCGATGAATAGCAAATTTTATACTTCTTGTGTTTAATCTGCTTTAGAAAGAGCCATTAAATATCTTTTACACATACATACCAAAAACTGAAAATCAGTATCCTATAAAGAGAGCAATCTGTGACACCACCGTGCACTGTCTCTGTCTTCTCTTCCACAAATTCAACAACAGATTCCAAAAATGAAAGGCATGAACAAGCCCAGTATAAAGGATTTTTCCTTTCTCCCAGTCTTTACTGCTCCAGCAAGAGGTGGGACAGCTGATACACAGAGGATTGCCAAGAACACAAAACACAAGTCCCAGGGACCGAGGGACCCACAATGGCACTGACCCAAGAGTGGACAATACCCAGCAAGCCTGCAGCCATTGGAAAAGTTCAGATAGGAAAACAGGAGACAGGATAAAACTAATTCCCAACCAGATTTTGTGCAACACACAACACTGGGTATAAAGGCCCTTTGCCCCTGAGGAGGCTACACCACTGAGCTTTATTTCAAATCCCTCAGGGAATAAGGGACTACCAAGTTGACCTTTTGTAAATCAAACTATTTCAAGACTATATTTCAACGCTCTCCAAACAATGGCTAAAGATGTATTTAAAATACATGGCAGTTTCCCTTGTTCCCTTTTTAAGTATTTCAATAGATATTACCATACAAAATATCCAAATCCAGCTAAAATTGCCATGTTTCCAGTACCTGTATTAATAGCATTAAATTCTCCTTTTGTTTTAATTAACTTTTTTCAGTGTACCTTAACCTATGATCCTGTTCAAGACATACAAGAAAGATATGACTCTGAGAGATCCTTTAATAACATGCAAATTTGTAGCTCCATACAGGAAATGAAATATCCTAAATCTTTACATCACATCAGATTCATATGTACATTGAAAGCAAATAAATCATTTAAACCATGATACAGAGAACCTTTTTAAATTTGCATTTATCTACAGTAAATACTGCCATGTTCTTTAATAGCTTGCTAGTGCAATCATAGCAAACTAATGATTTATGGTTTTGACATTTTAAAAATCAGAAATCTGTCATTTTATGACATCCAGTAGAAAGTCTGCTGGATTTGGAGTTACATTACTCTGAATTTAAACTCAGAGACATGAAACATACATAGCAAAGCACTGTACCAAGTGTCCTTTTCATTATTCCAGCACTTCCCTCCCTAGCTACGTGTCTAGAAGTTATCTAACATTTTTATTTGAAATAATAATAGATTTTTTTATTATTATTTCATCAAGCAAGATGTCTTTTTGTCAGTTTTGAAAATATCACCCATCAGCAGACAAACCCAGTCTGCTGTACACTGAGAATCATACTTCAGTCACCAAGCTGCACCAAGGTCTGCATCATGTCCTACCTTAATCCCTCCCCTCAAGGAAGGAGCCCAAAAGATAACATTTCTAATACCACATTAATCAACAAGTCCAGAGTGGGGAACAAACCCTACAGCCAGAATAGCCCTGCCAGCACCCACTTCCATCAGTCAGGACATTCATGCTGTAAGCAATTTTTTTCTGCCTACAGGCTAAATCAGAAAAAAAACCAACACTGCCCACCACTGACACCATGCCTGAGCAAATATAGCTGCAGTTTACATATACTTAAAAATAAGGATCCACACAGAAGATAGACAGGTAGGTTAAAAAGATCAAGGAGCACTAGGACTGATTCCCACTCCCAGAGAGGAGTCTTTTCTGCCAATGGATAGTGACAGAAAAAAACTTCAACCCTAATAATACATTTAGAGATACCTAAAAAAAACAAAGGACAATTACCTGAAGTCCAAGCTTTCTTGCAATTAAATCACATTTTCTAACGTACTTAGTGTTCACTATCTAAAAAAACCAACAGCCTGCTGCTTTTTTGTTACTTAAATGTAAAATATTACCAAATATATGTTTTCTTTCAACCAAGTTGGTGTGCAAAGACAGCTGCTATTTTTCAACAAGAAAACATTTTAGGATGCTTCATTTAAGTATTAATTTTACTTACGATTTTATGAAATATTATACTTATTTCAATTTGGCAAGGGAAATCACTGGTGTAGTAAACCCCTTTCAATCATAAAAAAATACAAACAATTACAGAATTTTTTGTGTGTGTGCCACTTACAATGAACAGAAATACTTCTAAATATATATAGATAGATACATATCCACAACAAGTAAACAATGCACAAAATGCACTATATTTAAGCTTCTGAAAATTGCAGCTTCCTAAGCTAAGAAAACTAGAAAGAATGTAAATAATTCCCAAAGAGTCTCCCAGTCCATCTGAAGAGAGAGATGTGCACCCATGCAAGACATTCCTCTGAAACAGGAAAGAAAATACTCTTTGAATCATTACCAAAAAAAATTAAAATTAATAAGTTTTTATTTTCTCTTTAGCCCTTTTTAATTCCTATTTTTGTATTTGTTATAATACGATATATTAGTACAGCAGCACGGATATAATTTATAAATAATACATATTTTTATTTTAAAAATAAATATTCATTTTATGAAAGATCTCCTTTTTTTTTTTTTTAGCTGATGGTTTATGCAATTGAAAAGGTTTGAAGACCACTTCCCTAGAGGCCAGAGAACAGACAATGTATCCCCATATTTTTCTCCAGATCAGAACACCTGTCTGATATTTAACAGTGGGTTGAGGGCAGGAAGCCACCACTCGTTACAGAATCTGAAGTTTGCATCCTGCAAGTCTTGCACTAACAACTCTTCACAGAACTGTATAACTTTTGACTAACTTTGTGAAAGTTACAAAGTACATTACTTCAAAAGCATGTAACAACAGAAGTCTACAAGTAAGAACAACGTTATTCTAGAAAATAGGTTTGAAAGTGTTTTGCTAGCCTGTAGAAATAGGGGAATAACAGCTACAAGTAAAGGAGAAAGGTGAAAGAAACAAAGGAAATGGAAGGAAAGTATCAAACCAGATGATGTTCCAAACATGGAATTGTATACCAACAGCAAATAATCTTACAAGAGAAATAAACAGAATCTCAGAAAGCCAAGAAAGAATACAAGATGAAGAGATGAATCAATGTATTTATAAAGCTCTGGCAGGTTTTATCAGATTTAGCAACCACAATGTTAAACACTTCCTCTCCTACTGGAAGGCGCGGCCCCCCCGTAGTTCCTCCACTGCCATCACCTTTCACAGCTCAGCAGGCAAATTGCTGGGAATTTCAGCACAACTAAAGGCACCAGGTTAAAAATTCCAGCAGAAAGCAAGAAGCAGCACATCTGTTTCCACCATTTCTGGCACTGCCTCAATCCAGAACAGCTGGAAAACACCCACCACAGTTGCCTGCTCAGAACTGGCAGAATTTTGCTGCCATGGCTGCAGCAGAGACAGTTATGAGCTGGGATGTAAGGAACACTAAACCATTAAAATATTACAGGAAATGTAACACCCAGCTTGCCCTCTTGCCATTTTTTTACAATTTTCTGTAGCTGTGATCAACATGGGAAAACCTAGAAGACAATCCTGGTTAGAATAGAGGGGGCTTAAGTAACAGCCTTTTGTTTATTCTTACCAAGTAATTTTTTTTTTTTTTTCTTTTCAATTCTGCCATTCCCTTGTTCAGTGTTTTTTAAAAATGGATTACTGGAAGCAAATATATGGAAATATTGCTAAACCAAAGATTTCTACTAACCAGGAAATAAAGTGCCTTTGTGAGAACAGGTACATCAGCAAAGCCTCCACAACTAAACCATTTTTACTTTTATTTCTTTCAATGTCCATAAGGCAATACTGAAAGCAAGGACAGAATTGTGACCCTGACACTTAATGTTTGTTACAAGTGGCTTACATTTCTATGTTTGCAAAATTATCTTAAAGCTTTCCCTCCTCCCTGATTTGCCACAGCACTGTTTTTTGGTTGGCTGGGTTTTTTTACCTCCTGGTATAGAAACTACTATTAATCTAAGGCTCTACCCCACCCTGACTTCCCTATTATCCCTTTTCTCAGCGTACAGGCAATGACTGAAACAAATTGTCTCCAAGGAACAGGCACAACAGTCAAGGAGAGAAAAAAATCTCACAAAACCACAAAGAAACAAGGAAGACAAAGACTACAAGTGTTGCATACATTGTCACTATCACCAACAAACACACTCTCCTGTTTACAGCGTTGTGGCCAAGGAAATTTTAATTGTTGTCCAGCACTGTAATTAAAATTAGACCTAAAAAGGCAAATGTAGCCTCAAATAATAATACAAATCCAAACTACCTTCTGTTTCTTTAATCTGGCAATCAAATTACCAACAGCAACTGCCACGTATTGTTCAGCAAACCTGGCAAGACACTTCCATGCCCTATGACCAACTGCAGCTCAGACTGGAGGAAAGTAACAACTGTTAAATGAAGTGGGGTTGAATTACATTTTGAAGCAAGCATTTAGCCAGTAAAGCCAGCATTTGCTTAGGCTTGACATCCGCTATTTTTAACTTATAAAAGAATTTTTTTAAAACACCAAATCCAACAGCTTTATCAAAAATTCTGATAAAAACACAGCATTAATGGAGTTCTTTGCCATTTTTTTCATCAACACTGTCACATGTGTCCGCACTTCTAAGGCAAAAAGGCTTTTTCTGCAATTACTACACTCGCAAGGATTCGAGAATTTAGAAGGATGCTTAAACCCTGTTACACACAAAAAACTGTGCATCAAAACTAAATTATTACCCACAAGTAATAATGCACATAAGCTGAAAAAGGCTACATCCGAATAACGTATGAGTTTGTGACATGGTGTTTCTTAGAACACTCTTTTCCCTGAGAAAAGAGTGATTAAGTGAACAATAAATCTTATTTTGGTGAGATGGTGAAGGAAAGAACATCTGCCACTATGAAAAGCCACTCAACTTGAACACAAAGAAAGTACCATTATCAAAGGAGAGGTTAATGCCATCAAAACCAACAACAGTATTATCTTTTCAGGAAAATCTTCTCTCTCAT
Source organism: Certhia americana (assembly GCA_018697195.1). NCBI lineage: Eukaryota > Metazoa > Chordata > Aves > Passeriformes > Certhiidae > Certhia > Certhia americana. The sequence continues at coordinate 658,096 of JAGMWU010000042.1, forward strand.
CCCACACCCAAATTATTTCCCCTTTGTTCTTTAGTGTTAACAGCCACTGTGTTCCTAATAAAAATAATTTCCCTCAAATTCTGTAAGTAGAAAAATTCCATAATAATAAAAGAACAAGTAACCATCCTCCTAGTTTCTTAAAATCTCACTGCTATATGAATTGTATTTATTTACTAAAACAAGTTTCAAAGAAAACATAAGATACCTATCATAGTCATGGATTCTGGGGCTGCAAAGCTAAGTACAGATTTTACAGATAAAAGAACCATTGGAAATCACACAGGACTTCAATATTTCTAATCTAAACAAATAAATAGAAAAATAACTTCATCTTTAAATAAAACATTTTGATTTAAACTCTAAACCTGGAGATTTGGTGAAGCTTCTCTCAGAGGAGCTATTCTGTTCTCTTTCTTTCTACTGGCACATTACCTCTAGCAATAAAGTTTTAAAGACAAGCAAATTCAGTACTTGGAGAAGCAAAGATGCCTTCCTCCAGGTTTATCAAATCAAGCCCTTAGTAACAGCACTTCCTGCAGCTTTCCATGCACGTAAATATTTACTTACACAAGAAAGAGATTTCCCAATACAACAACAGAAGAAGTAATTGTCACAAAACCCATGAAACAAGAAAAAAGTTTCAAGACAAGAACCCAATCAACAGTATGAACTGTGGTCTCTAAAGTGGGAAGCCAAAGACCAGCACCAGAATCTGATATTTGCAGTGGGATAAGGGAGTATGTCATGAAATTCATGGATACATGTGTCTTTAAGAGGAAGACAGAAAAAAAAAAAATACCAACAACGAAAGCATTTAATCTCCGTGTTTCCTTTTACTTTCAGCCTACACACCACCATTAGTTCCAGTGTAACTTGGAGAACAAAGCCCAGAGAGCATTACTATCTACCACCTGCCCCAGCAGCAGCACTGCTGGGTACATGCACGCTCTCCTGCACAGCTCACCACATTTTTCTGAGCAGAAAAACAACTTGAAAGTGGTAGCTATGACTTTGTGAGATTAAACCACCATTAACGCTATACTAACTTTATTTATACACTGAGCTTTAGTGCTGGCCTTTTTTTGTCAAAGATTAAGTCATATGGCTCTGTTTCAAAGCTCCAGTGTCCTTACAGCATGTACATTTCTGTGTAAGGCCATCAGCTACTCTGTAGTGGGTTGACCCTGGCTGGATGCCAGATACACAGCAAAGCCTCTCCATCACTCCCCTCCACAGCTGGAAAGGGAAGGGAAAATATAACTAAGGGTTCATAAGTTGAGATAAGGACAGAAGGAGATCACTCACCAAACTGCCACGGGCAAAGCAGACTCAAATTAAAGACATTAATTGAATTTGTTACTAATAAAATCAGAGCACTATAATGAGAAGTAAAATCAGGCCTTAAAAACACTTTTCCCTCACCCCTCCCTCCTTCCTAGGCCTGCCTGCTCCCCCCACAGAGGCACAGGGAGACAGGGAATGGGTTCTTTTCCACCCCTGTAGTCCTCCCAGCTACTAAAACCTGCCCATACAAATGCAATACATTCTCACACCTCACATCCTTCCAATTTATATTTCTCTAACCCCTTTAATTTTGCAACCACGTATACAACTCATAGTAGCTGTAGTTTTTCCACTCATTCTGTTTCTGCAGAGAAAATGTATGTTTAAAAAAAATAATAATTTCATCAGCACTATTTCTGTTGCTGTTTGGAATTCAGAGAAGTCTTCCTAAAGCCAAGATAAATGAAAAAGGAAGTTTCCTGAAGCTTCCAGTTCCTAGGAAGGAACTAGGAAGTTAAGTGACTAGTGATCACAGAACAGTCAGGTTTGGGAGGGACCTCTGGAGATCACCCAGTCCAACCCCCTGCCAAGGCAGGGTCACCTGGAGCAGGTGACAAAGGAACACATCCAGGTGGGATTGGAATGTCTCCAGCAAGGGAGAGTCCACAACCTCCCTGGGCAGCCTGTTCCAGTGCTCTGCCACCCTGAGAGTAAGGAAGATTTTCCTCATGTTGAGGTGAGACTTGCAAGTTCATGGCCACTGCTCCTCATCCTGTCACTGGACACAACTGAAAAGAGCCTGGCACCATCCTCTTGGCACCTGTCTTTGTGATATTTATATACATTGAAGAGAACCCCTCTCAGCCTGCACTTCTCCAGACTAAACAGGCCCAGCTTCTGCAGTATCTCCTCATGAGGGAGGTGCTCTGGACCCTTCATCATCATCTTCAACCATCCCATCCGATAAGCAGGCACAGAACTCTGGGGCTGACAACTCTGTGTCTCTGAAACTTCATAGCTGAAGGCCTGTCAGGATCTTTTCTTTCCTAGGGAAAGCTTCTCACTTTCCCAAGGATATAATTTGTACACATACTCTCCAAACAATATTCTTTCTCAAAACAACAGGTGGTGTTTTTCATCCTTGTTTTCCATAACATAGAAGATATTGTTTCTCTTACTTAGACAATGGTAATAGGGAAGGTGGTGTTCCCATTCATCAATCACTTTCTACCTAGTGAAGTACCTTATATAAGGTGTTCCATTTTGTTAATAAAGATTCTTCTTTTCAGCCTTCTGATGAACTTATTTGGAGTCTGTGTGTTTCTGTCCATAACTAACAGCGACACAAAACCACAAATATTTGACAACAGTGGCAATCCTGTAGGATTGTCATCACACATTTTTTCTAAACTGAATAAAATAGGGATGGTTAAAAATAGACCTACATCAAACTTGGGGTATTCTGCACACAAAATAAACTCAAGCACACCTATCCAGCTCTGCTACCTATGCTGGGTTTTCCACACAAGTGAACAGCTCAAGCTCCTATGCACTTAGATTGCAATGTGACAGCAACCAGAGTAACTGAGAAAAAAAAATCACTTAGTACATCACATGTGGTCAAAACCACAAAGAGATTTTTTTCCTTTTATAAAATACTGATAGAAGAGTACTGTGCTAGCAGGGAGGGGTACAGGTTTCAGAAAATAAGTTCAAAATAATAAATGTGAACCTCACACACTGTTTGAAGTATAAGCAAAACTACAAGGTCTTTAAGCATGTTTCCTATAAAGTGAGCCAACTTAATTTATATGAATGCAGTTCATGAAAACTGATGCTACCAGTACACTGTGAAACACCTGACTTTATATTCATGTTTGCTTTCCCCAGTATAATAGCTCATTCAAACTTTAATATCAAAAAAAAGAACACTCACTCCTACTTCACACATTTCTCAGAAGCTACAGTCACTTGTGAGGCTCTTGCAAGGTGAGAGTTGGTCTCTTCTCACAAGTAACAAGCAATAGGACCAAATAAAATGGTCCCAAGTTGTGCCAGAAGAGGTTTATATTGGGTTTTAGGAAAAATTACTTCACAAAAGGGGTCATCAAGCAGGCTGCTAGAACAGACTGCTCAGGGCAGTGATTGATTCTCCAGCCCTGGAGACATTTTTAAAAGATTTGCAGATGTGGCACCTGAGCACATGGTGTATTGGTGGACTTGGCAGTGCTGGGTTAATGGTTGGACTCAATCATCTTAAGGGTATTTTCTAATGTTAATGATTCTGTGTGTTCTAAACAGTCAGAAAATTCTGCCATTTGATTTTAAAGCATTTATATTTTAGGGTCATGAAAAGCATTATTTAATTGCTAGTGAAAGAATCCCAATCACTTATTCTACACCTGCTTAACCCGACCCCTCCAAAAACTAAACAGGCTTGAAGTTATTCACAAGTTTGATGCCTTCTCTGTTTGTCAAGACAAGAAACCATTAATGCTGACAGCTGAGTACAGGCAGGGTGCTTGGAATATCTGATAGCTGCTGCAAGGAATAACAAAATATAAATTTCAGGATATTGCCTTCAAAATTTATTTTACTACGGGAATAATTAATTTTAAATAGTTGATTAAGAAAATGAAAATTTGTTGCAAGATAACACTTTTTCACACCCACTGAACAGGATGCAACTGCTTACTCCAAAACCTACTTTCATCTCAACTACAAGGTACTGTACACATTGTTTGTTTCAAACCATAGAACCATAGAAGAAAAAGCAGTTCTTAGTGTAAAGCAAAACTCACACAAATGCTTCAGCAATCATTTCAGTGTACAGCAGTTTTCTTCATGTAAACAAACAGCAAGTGCAAAATATGTATTTTGATTCTGACAAAACTTTGTGGTTTAAGCTTTATTCTTAAGAAATTTAAGACAGGTACCATCAGCTCAGTAAAGAGTGATTTATTCAGAAAAACTTTTTATTGATTATGGACCCACAAGAGCACATACAGGAAGCTTTTTGCTTGTTTGTTTCACATTTTTCTTTTTTTCCATTTGTATGAATATGAAAATGCCCATACAAACAATCTTGTTTCTAAGCAGTGTGGTATTCCAAGCTGTAAAACATTCATTTCCTCAGAAACACAACTGCTGTCTTTTTAGAATTATTACTACAAAACCTCTAGCTCTCTTTACTCTCTCCTGTGAGAATGAAAATACTGATTCCTGGGGAGCTGCACTTAAATGTAATTCTCTGAAAATGTACTCTCTTTGAATTGTTCAATATGAGATTTGTACTGTGAGAAATACCAGTATCTGATGAGAAATTAGTTTTTCTGGGCCATGAAATAAAAACACTTTTTGGAATGAAACAATTCCTATAGACATCACTTTTAAGAATTGTCAGAGGTTCAAAATTTGTGTTTTTGTCGTATGAGTTGAAGGCCCACATTCTCCTCATTTATACTGGCCCTACTTGCAGCTGAGCTATTTTTTTCTGACACCAACACAACAATCTCCAGAATTTATTTTGTAATTTATCTTGATTTCTTCCATAATCAGCAACTTCCCTGAAGCACTGCTGCATTATTTCTTGTTAAATGAAACATTCCAAAACAGGGCAGGAAAACCTGCAAAGAAGTGAAGGAGAAAACAACAGATCTGAGGGCACAAAAAAAAAAAAAAAAAAAAAAAAAAAGGAATTATTTTTAAGGGACAATAAACAGAATGAAAACTACAGACTATCATCTCAGTGAAATAGTATGATGAGAAGACTAAATCTGAAAGCAAATTCCCCAGGTTCCTCAGAGGGGGGGAAAGGTTGCAGGACACAAAGGGGTTTCAAGGGAGCAATACTGGAGTCTGAAAAGGAAAAACAAGTACTGTTTTTGTACCATATTATCCTGTATTGTAGATATATGTACAGAAACAATATTCTGCTTGTACCTGTCCCTGGTTTTGCCTTCTGCATACACTGGTACTCTCTTCTACTTTCATTCAGCTTTTCCATAAATACTCTTAGAGCCAAAATCTCCCTTATATATGTTTTCTCACACAGTGTGCACTAGGGTTAGAAAACTATTTGCTGTTACCTTGCCTTTTCCTTCTTAAACCTTACCTGATCTTCAATTACCACTTGCATTACACATAACTATATCAATACACATTATATTGTACATTATCATAGAATCTCAGAATGGTTTGGTTTGGAAGGGATTCTTAAGATTGTTCAGTTCCAAGCCCCTTGCCATAGGCAGGGACACATCTGGTGGACCATGTAGCTCAGGACCCCATCCAACCTGCCTTTGAACACTTCCAGGGATGGGCCTTCCACTTTTTCTCTGAGTAACATCTTCCATTGCCTCACAACTGTCACAATTAAGGATTTCTTCCTAATATCAAATCTAAACCTGCTCTCTTTCAGTTTAGAGCAGGTTTATCCATTATCCATTGTTCTACCAGTAAAGTTTTGTGAGAAGTCCCTCTCCAGCTCTCTTGCAGCCCCTTTAGGTACTGAACAAAAGGCTGCAGTGATGTACCCCTGGAGTCTCATCTACTCCAGGCTGAACCACCCCAGCTGCCCCAGTCTTTCCCCATGGGAAAGGTGCTCCATCCCCAACCATCCCAACACAGATGACTCAGAATCAACACACAAATGACAGAGCTGCTCCTTCCAGCATCATCATCAATTCAAAAATTAGCCAGACAGACTTTCCAAATCCTCCTTGCTCATCTTGCTCAGCCTCCAGTAGCTACTAAACAATGAAGCCAAATTACAGTCCAAGATAATTCTAAGATGTTTCTCCTGCTTATTTCAGCACATCCAGAACATGTGCAAATCCTCCTGTTCCACGTGAAATTAAAACATTCCAAAATGAAAACTTAAAACTCCATTTTCCCGAAGGAAATTCAGACAGAACTTACTCTTTTTTTTTTCTCCCCCACCTAAAACCAGAAGAAACCCTGTTTTTCAATAGATACTTGCCTTTTACTTATTCTGATTTTACTCCTGTCTTTACTTCTAGTTTTGCCTCTATTTTTCTGTCAAGGTGCTCTTCTCAAGCACTTTATTATCTTTTATTCTATGCTGTCCTAACACTGCTCTCAGCAACCACTGATAGAACTGAATATACAGGTGATTATAACTCAAGTTGCTTACTTGATCAAAGCTACAGTGATTTGAAAAAAAAAAAAAAAAAAAAAAAAAAGAAAAAAGCCTATAAAAAACACAAAAGAAACATTGATCACAGCACCATTCACAGAATTTGGAAGGGAAAAGAAGTTTCCAGAGGAAATAGATTCTTTCCTATGTCCTCTAGGTCTGATTTAATTTGAGCAGCCTTTACAAAGATTGTTTTTGTACAGAACCAATCTTTGAATACCTCCCTTAGATCAAGCCATCAGGTTTAAAGCTGCCCTCATTTTCAGAGGCCTGTAATCTCTGCTAATAATACTTAGCAGATACTTTCCTTGAGTGTCATCTTAGTCAATGACAGCAGAGGTGCTGATCACTTCATTCCACTTCTAGCACAACCAACTCTCATTCTCACACCCATCTGTCAATACTGACAACTCCTTCCTTGGGAGTTCATCTCTCTCACTTGTGTCCTCTTGCCGATCTCCTCCCAGGTTCCCCAGACCATTCAGGTCACAACCCTCAAAAAATAACAATAAAAACAGGTCTCAAACAGAGTGTAAAATAACTCATCTGGTTCTACTGTACTGCAGGCTACTGCAACTATTTCTGTAACCTTAGTTCAAAGAGAAGACTCGCCTAACTTCTGCCTCTTGTTTTGCTGTTTTTCTCCCCATCTCGCATCTAAAATTACATGGTGCACTTCCAGAAAACAGCACCTGGGCTTCTAACATTCAGTCCAGCCCAAAGAATGGCTGGACAAGGATTTGAGCAGCCTGGTCTACTGAAAGGTGTACCTGGCCTTGGCAGGGGCTTGGAACTAAAAGATCTTTTAAGTCCCTTCCAACCTAAACCATTCTATGATCCTCTCTGCCTTACTTAACAGGTTTAACATTTCTCTCTTCTCTCCTTGTTACAGGATATCTGCATAACTCAAGGAAAAAACAAACCAAATCAACCTTCCCCAGAAACATTACGAAATAGAACACACTAGTGTAGATTAGTAGCAGAATGTTTTCCAAATAATAAAGAAAACTTTCACAGATCTTAGAAAAAAAATAAAGCAGCACAAAAAGGATAGATGTCTAAACACTTTCCCATCCTTTGGCTATTTAGAAACACATTTTTACCAAAAATAATTAAGTGCTAAGCTATCATTTGTGTAAACTAGCATCAAACCCATCTGTCCAAAAACAATCAGATATCAAGACTCATTTAACACACACTTCAATATAGCACAGTAAAGGGTACTTTGTCAAGTAATTCAAGGTATTGTCAACTGGGTTTTGCTTTTTCTTTCTCTTAGAAAGGCAACAGTGCCAATCACTGCATCCTTACTGCTATGTCAGAGCTATGCACAGATCTGCTGCTATACAGAAACAAGACTGATGAGCACCATCTCATGGGCATTTCAGGTAGTAGATTTGAAACAGAAAAAAAAAGATCTTGGTGAATTCTCCATTATATGAATGTACTTTTCAAAATAAATACATTGAAACTGAATGACACACAAGCATAACTTCAAAGTTTCAGATGCTTAGATACAAAAAGGGGCTCAAATTAAGGATTTTCCTAGAAATTATTCACTGTAAAATATCTGACAGAAATATTTTCATATTCACATATGAACAATTTTAGAAGTATTTAGCCACTATAAAAGTATTTTTAAGCAGTTAGGTACATAAAATTAACACCAGACCCATCCTCAAGAATCCCAGTTTCTGGCAGAGAAACTCTAAAATTAAAGCTCTTACAAAATAAGGTAAGAGCAGTACCAACAGAACTCTTATTTCTCTTTTATGCATGCATGTAATTTTAAAGATAACTTTAAAAGCATGATTACACACTTCTATGTTTTCTTTTCAGCTGTACAATAATTAATGACGTTCTAAGAGATTGCTTACATGCATTCCAGCAGATCCTAAAACACGACTCCTCAAAAACAGTCTTGAGGGCCACATTACTTGGGAGTACTTGACATTCAACAATACAGTTCCTCTGTGGCCTGAAATATTACCCAGCAGCAGCAATACCTCAGAGAGAACAACGCCTTTCACTCGTCTACTAGTTCAGGTTACAAAGACACTCCTGTTGTAGCTCATGACATTTTTCTCTTTCTCCAGTTAATTGGAAAGCTTAACACCAAAGAAATGTGTACACAACTAACTTTGCTAAGCACATTTCTGATAAACAAAACTGCTTGCTACGGTTTCTGTAAGCTTTTTTGGTAAAATATCTTGTAATTGTCACTGTCAAACTAGTTTTACTCCTTTCAGTGCTAAATTTTACCAGCCCTGCATTTCAAATGAAACTTTGTTTACTGTCTTCATTTATTGGATACCATTTACTAACAAACCAAGGACCAAACCAAAAGATTAATCACAGCACTGTAAGCACTACTGCAGAAATTAGAGAGAATGCAGATTCTGATAGCACAGGCAAAGCTGCCCCAGGCTAAGCACTCCAAGTGCTACAAAAAACAGACAGGTAATTCTAGAGCAGCCCCATTTTTGGAAAGATATGAAGCATTGTTGTGTGCTCCCCTGTTCTGAACACACTCCAGTTCTGGGAAAGGTGTTCATCAGAACAGCAGGGCTAGCACCTGGAAGAGAAGGCCACAGATCTCTAGCCTTTGAGTCACTTGCCTGCACCACCTTTGCAATCATTCCACTGCAGCTGAGGATCAAGCCAGATCTAATATTTCAGATGCAGATCAGGATGACTCTGTGTAATCCCTCCAAGCAAACCTGACAGTGTTCTCTTGGCTCCCTTCCAACACTCACTCCAGGGATCTCTTTGCACAGCCTCCCCAGCACACAGGCTCAGCCAGCTCCCCACTCACAATGTATTAGCCAGTCTAGATCCTCCCCAGTGAATAAAATGTTATAAATTCCTGTTACACAAGTTGTCATGTCACAACATGAATCGCCATGAAACTACCAGGATCAAAACAGGTGCCTTTCCTCAAGTTCACTTTTTCCAGGACAAGTGTATCAATTCTCAACCAGCAGAAATAATTCTCCTAGTTATGACAGGAGGCAGCAACCCACCTGTAGAAATTCACAACAGAAGAAACTAAAACTGGACAACAACCCTGCCAACTAACAAGAGTTTCCAGCCTGGTAACAAATATTTCAGCTCCATCCCATGAATCCCATCTCACATCAAAAAATTAACACTCTGGCAAGACACATACTGTATGAAGCAGAACATAATTATCACAGCCCAGACACTTCAATATCTTTCTGTTCCTGACTCAGGCAGGTCTGTACCAACTCAAATATCATCTTACTCAGGTTTCCAGACTTCTCTAATAAAGATGAGAGATTTCTGCAAGGCCAAACACACAAAGTTCCATACAATGTATCAAGCCAATTTCATCATCTTTGAAAGGCTTTCATTAGAGCCCTGAAATGTCTTCCTTTTACAATCAAAAAGTTTATGCATCATTTATTGTAATAAATAGGCTTTTTTAAAAACCCAGGCTTTTCAAATTGGCCTACAAGGCTGATCTGCATTCCATAAGACTCCACGGAACTAATTTTAGCACAGCGTTTCAAACATCTTCAAATCTCTAGCAGAACACCTCATATAAGAAACACTTGGCTGTTTTTAAGTTTTTGCACTGCTAAACTTACTGCCACTCAAACCTAAATGACTGCAGGCTTATTGGCAATTGTTCTAAGCTGTCCCCTAATCCACTTTGCCAAGATTTATTATTACGTTTGGTCTGCTGACTAACTGCATAAAATATTAGTTGGCCTTATGGTTGATGTTATGCAGGTCACATTAACACATTGATCCCTGGGTCTTATAATCCATACTTGACACTCTTCCAAGGGATGCTTGTATTGGCAACTGTAAACTTTAAGTGCTATTCCAAGATAAGCTTTTCAGTAGCTGAATCTTAGAAGAAATGTTGCTCTTCTCTCAAACATTTGTATCTTTTTTAACACTTGCACTTCCACTGTTACAAAACAACAGTCCCTGACTTGTGCAATTTTATTTCAGCCACCGATTAGGGCACAGAGTTCTACACTTTTAAAGTTGGATCACTCTGCTTCAATACAATTCTAGTAACTGGCTTTGTTAAAAGCATTATAGTTCTCTTACACTTCTGTGTAGTACAACATTTTTTAAAAAAATCCAGAAACATATCTATAGATGCCACAGATGTACATTATAGAGAGTAAGACAGCATCATATGCAGGTAAACTTAAATAAAAACCTAAAAAAAGTCTCCAAAACATTGGGTTCATCTTAAATTCAAAGGGTCTGAAAATAAGCACTTTTCAGGTGTAAATTGCTAAGACAATGCATAAGTACATTGCAAATAGCTTTATACACTTCCCTGCAAACCTAACTCAGGCTGCTCTCCAAATGTAAATATCCCCATTGTGTTATCCAAATCCAGTTAATATAAAAACCCAAAGTAAACCTCTCCTTTCCTCCTACTGGCATGACAGTTGAGCACATAATCTGTATTACAGAACACTTCACTTTCTGTAACTGAAAACTGAAGCAAGAAATACAAATACAGGTTTTGGCATGGCCACCACATTCAGCTCTATCAATTGCTGAGTTTTGAAAAGTAAGAAAAACTGTCTCTATTTACTCAAACACTTGCAGTAAGAGCAATGAGGTCTTGAAAATCCAACTAAACTTATAAACCCTAAGTTTTCTGTAATACCCTTAAGATGTTTGCAAAGTATAGGATTTTCCACCCAGCAAAGTCTCAATTTTCCTTCTGAGATTTATGAAATATCTTTTTCCTATTTAGTAATTACTTAAGACTGAATTATGCAGCGTTAATGAAGCAGATTAACATTTTATCCACATTAATCCCTCTTCAAGGGAATAAGTCTGTGAAAGGACATGGATGCCTCATGTATGACTATTTAGCCATACAATTGTAGCATTCTTATTCTATAAAATGACAGCACTACTGAAGTATATTTATCCTGTGAAATCGTAGCATTACACTTTCAAAAAGTCATGTTTGTTTGGGTTTTTATACGTGTAACATGGAATATTGAAAATAATTATGAACTGGGGAAAATATTATTGAAAATAATAATGATCTGGGAAAAATACAGAGGCAATGGATGGAAGGTAAAAGGAAAAATATTCTTTTCTTCATGTATAACTTAAGAAAGGGATGGGATTGTTCAGTTTTTATTTATTATTGGACACTTTTTGCAAAGCATTCAGCACAGAATATGATTCTTAAGAAACCATTCTTATTTCAAAATGAACCCTAAACTTATTTCATCCTTGCTGCCATTCACCTGCTTTCTTTTATGTGCAATGCTGTCTTTGGCAAAATTTTTACCTAAAAACAGCTGGTCAATGACAGATCTGCAATACAAAAAGTTGTTGTGATACAAGTATTATTCAGAAGCTGAAAAGTACTTCAATATAAATATTTCAACTTTGTTCCTTCCTCTCATGCAAATTTCGAGACAAGAAACAGGAAAGGGGCACGTGAAACACATTTATAGTCGGCCTAACCAAATACAAATGAAAAAACTTAAGCAAATGTTCGGGAAAAAAAGTAAAAGTTATAGAAGAAGAAATTCAAGTTACACTTATCTGTAACCTTATCAGAGTATAAAGCTAGTGTCAATCACGCTCTGACAAAATACAGCCAGATACAGTTTGTAACCTTTGTACAAAGCAATTTACAGACAAGCCAGAAAAGAGAACAGTTTTCTGCATCTAAAAGAGTTCTAACAAACGAGCATTTGACTGCAACAGTGAAAAAACACATTCAATAACGATGCTATTCCAGTGATTCTACCAACTCAAAGATCCCTTTTTTCAAAAGCAAAGCAAACAAAGCTTTAAGAAGAAATCAAGATTACCTAAAATGTAATTGTCATTACATTCACTACATAACTGAATCACAAGCATCTTGCTAATGTCACTACCCTTCCAAATCAAAAGGTCATATGATGCAAGTTTCTATTTTTGATTTACACACTTAAGACATTAAGAAAACTAACCAGAGTGCTGAGCACTGTATTTGCCTCTGTTTCTTGAACAATCCATGGACTGTTTGCACAAGTTTGGAGGTAATTTAGCTGCATAACTCTGGAGACTGCTGCAAATCCTGATGCCACTAAAGTAAAGAACAATCATTACAGAGCTCCTTTCCCTTTCTGCACATGGGCAGCCCAGGTCAAGTGGAGAGGATGCAGCAAATGCAGGGTAAAGCACCAACACAGTTCTAGACTGAGCAGAAAATACAGAAGAAACAGACAGTAACAGCATTCTCTCTGAGAAAACTTAGCAGTGGCAAGCACTTCATCATCACCAAAGCTCTGCACAGAGGGGACCTATGGAGAAAGAAGAGGGTTATGGAAGATAAAGCTACAGATAAAAAACCCTCTCTATGGTAGATGTTTAAATTCTTAAAATATTACATACTCATTTGCTTGGCAACCATTTTTAATTTAACTCTGTTTATCCTATTAAACTACTTCAACTATGTTACACATGGCACTACAGATGGTCCTAAATGACTCCAGGTAATCAGAATGCTCTTGTGAGATAACAACATTTAAGAAGAGATAAAATTAGATTTCTTTTTCTCATTATGTTCCAGTCCTATTTCTCACTGTGTTTAATACTAAACTAATTTCAGCTTTATAGCATAGTAGCATTTTTGGAACCCAAAAATATGTGAATGAAGTCAATCATGCAAAAACCAAGACTTTGTTAGAATGTCATAAATAACATGAGAGATGCACCCATTTAAAGGAGAGTTTTAAGGCGTTTAGTAAGGAAACAGGAAGAAATTTCTCTGTTTATGCCTCCTATTACTCCAAAAATTAGGAATAGCTTTTATTCACAATATATAAAAATGCTACATTTATGAAGCAATCCAATTTACATATTTCCATATTTAATATGTATTCAGTGCACGAACCACCCTACTGGCCTTAATTCTTTCCATCAAATCCACAATTAGAATCTCATAAATTCAAAAGCATTATCTCGGGGACAAGGGATTTTAATTTTTTCCTAATTACACTAGTCCAGTTACCAGTTTAAAAAGCCTTCCACCTTGTGAGTAAAAAAGCTCTTGTTTCTAACCTCAGAGGCTTGTTGGCAGTAACCATGATTATGGCCATTGGCAGTAATGGCAGTGACAAAAGCTGCAGCCAAAGCAAAGCAAGTCAGATACTTCAAATTAAATACATCTGTCCTTCCTCAGACATCATCCTGCCCACCTGGCACCTGCTGCACAAAACTAGGAAACTTAAAAGATTTGTCCACAATGTTATCTGCTTCACATGACCTACAGGAACTCCAAACTTCTGCTGCTAACAGTTTCTGACTTCAGATTTGAAAACCTGAAAATTTTCACTTCTTCCTCCAATTCAAAGCTGCTTCTTTAGTACACACACCCCAGAGAATTAGCAGGTAAAACAGAAAAGCAATTCCCAGTGTCACTTTTAGGGCCTAGCAAACAGGACCACCTCTGTATTTTCAACATGCTTTCTTTGCTAATTATTTTTCAATACAAAGAGCAAATATTATTTCTACCAATACACATTAATACAAACAGCAACTCTTCCTGATACATGTTATTCTTTCTATTCAAAATAAAAATAAAAGAAGCATTTTGCTTTCACACAACTACTATTATTTGGATTTGGTTTCAAGCAAGTATCACACAAGTTCTAGCACGACTTCAGCTTTTAGGACACCCTACTTTAGGAACTTGTTTGCACAACACAGCCTGCCTCCTGCCTGTACAGGAACATGCCTTTCACTGCACTGTCAGTCACCAAGAACAGCTTTTGTGTTTAGTTCCCCTTGCATAAGTAAGCCCTATGTAAAGTAATGGCTAGCAATAAGGTTCTCAACACAAAGATGATGAAGTCTTCTAATCTCTCACTGCAGTTAGCAGAAGGCTAACTGTAGGGACAAATAGTGTTTCAACAAAACAATAAAGTTTATCCTTTTCCCAACAGATTAAAAAAAAGAAAAAAGTTGTATCTCCTCAGCTCCAAGTCTAGCAGAGGACTTGAGTTGTTTACAAATTTTCTCAGTGACAGCCAATTATGGGACAGGTCACAACCACAGCCAGACAAAAATCACAAAAAACACAGCTTCATATTCTACTGCCCAAGTTACTACCATCCTTGCTAGAGCTTCAATCTATATAACCTCATTTCAGGTTTTTAGCCTTCTGAAGAGCTTCAGCCACAGATGTAACAGGTTAAAAACAGCTAAAAAAATACCCGTATGGAAAATTACATGCTTTAAAAACTAGATTTCCCACCTACTTTTTTTTTTTTTTTCAATATTGGGCAACTACAGAATTAGCACAGCAGTATCTTACTGATAAATTGGCTTTTCAGGAATATTGTTCTTATGATGTTCACAAAGCGATTAATAGACACCCACATTGTTTTAGAACACTAAAGTTTAGCTCATTTGACAGTTTCCCAAATTCTACTTCTCATTTGATAACTTCACTTGTTACTTTCTGGGTTTTAATCAGGTTTTTACTTTTTGCCATATACTCCATCTCAGGAATTGGAAAACAAATATCTAAATGGCAACCCACACATAGCAAATAAACCTCAGAGGATGTTTCATGACTTTAGCTAACAGCAGTGGGATCTTGCAGTATTCCTGATACATATTTACAGATAATTGTACGATCACAGAATCACTCCACCCATTTAAAACACAGGAAGATTAGAAGAGAAGGAAAACTCAGCCCTTCATAAGAGGACAGCTTGTTACACCATCAGAATGAGAACTCAGCTTTAGCCTTCCAGCAGCCCTAACACCAGAATTTGCAGATGAAACAGAACCAATTCTGTGTAGACAAAGTAGAAGAACAATGGGTGCTGCTGAAACTGCAGTATTTCAATCCAGTCTGTAAAGGTTGTGCGGCTATTTATGGGAAAAGTCACATTCTGATTTACAACAAACAGAACAAACGTTCTCCTTTTAAATGCAAAAGGAATTCAGGCTTCACATAAAAAAAACAATGCAACAAGCATAATGAGGCAGCTCTAGAGCCAGGTACTTAAACTCACTACTCCTTGATTATCAAGGACGCATAGCTGGGTCAAGCAGTGGGAAGCCAAACACAACCATTCTCCCTTTCTAGGTTCCAACTCAACTTCCTTGCTGCCTGGCTGCACCCAGCAGAAAACACACATTTGCTGCTGCTTTGAAGCACAGAATGACAGAACAGTTTGGGCGGGGGGGGTCCTAAACATCACTTAGTTCAAAACTCCCCACTGTGCTCAGGGATGGCACCCACCAGACTGTAGGGCTGACAACTCTGTGTCTCTGAAACTTCATAGCTGAAGGCCTGTCAGGATCTTTTCTTTCCTAGGGAGAGCTTCTCACTTTCCCAAGAGAAATTGTGTAAACATATTCTCCAAACAATATTCTTTCTCAAAATAACAGGTAGTTTTTCATCCTTGTTTTTCATAACATAGAATATGCTGTTTCTCTAACTTAGACAATGGTAATAGGGAAGGTGGTGTTCCCATTCACCAATCACTTTTTACGTAGCAAAGTACCTTATATAAGGTACTCTGTTTCGTTAATAAATATTCCTCTTTTCAGCCTTCTGATGAACTTATATTGAGTCTGTGTGTTTCTGTTCATAAATAACAGCGACACCAGACCAGGCTGCTCAGGGCCCCATCCAACCTGTCCTTGAACACTCCCAGCAGTGGGGCACCCACAACCTCTCTGGGCAGCCTGTGCCAGTGCCTCACCACCCACTAAGTAAAGACATTCTTCTTGACATCTAATCTAAACCTGCCTGCTTTCAGTAGTGTCTGTGCAGCAAGAGTGTGTGTGTGTTAGAAGATCTGTTGTTAGCTCATCAAAGGCTGAACCCACACGTCTCTGGAGCACAGTATCACACAGTGCCTGCAAAAGAAGGGTAGAACTTCAGAGAAAACCATTGAAGATTGCTTAAAACAGAAGACACCAGCTAATCTTAAGGTATGAACCACTGACTACAGAGCAACTTCTCAATTATCTTAACATCTTTTCCAGTACACATCTGACAGTATAAATATAAAAAACCTTAGAGTGTCACAGCAGCAGAACATGGAAATGCCTTACAGAGATCACAGCTACATGACACACTGCCTGGAGATGAAAAATAAATACTCAGACAACTAATATTTGATAATTATAGCTGCCATCCATACATTTGATTATTCTGTTTTCTCTGACGCCGCAGTTAATTTAAACAGAGAGTTAGCATGCATGCTCATAATGGACAGCAGCTCCTCTTGGCCAAACTATTAACCTTCCTAAACAAAGGCATCTATGCTTTCAAAATTCTGGATATTAAGACTGAGGTTCAGGCACCTTTTAATACAGAAATTTGCACATACAATTACTGCAATTGATAAATCCTTTACTCTGCATCGATCCCATTGTTATAATGATCAATACTTGTTTTAAGAATCCATACGTGCATTCAAGCATTCTTTCCAATTTGCACAGGGGTCAAATTGGTCACAGGCAAACAAACCCATTTAGAAGTACCCTTGGTGAACAGAACTCCTGAAGAGTGGAGAAATAGAATTCTAACTACAACTCTAGCCTCATATATGTGAGCAACAACTGTACGAAATACAAAAGCTGTCTCTTAGAAGTCAAGGAGTTGAACATCCAGCTGGAAAATTACTATAAATGAGCATCTAAAGCTGTTCACCTGCTTTCCCATATACCTATTTTAACATGAAATTGAAGCATTAAGATCACTCAGTGCTTCAGAACTCAAATGCACTGCCAACTCACAGAAGACACACTGTAAGTGTATTTCAAAGCTAAAGAGTTAATCTGCACAGTAGGTGTCATGCATGGTGCAAAATGGTCACTAAGCCTGTGTCTGACCAGCTCCATTGTCAGTAATTCACAGCATTACTAGACTGAAATGCACAGAAATATCCTGTCCAGGAAGATACTGGGATTCAGCTAGCAGAGAAGGAATGAGGCATGAAACACTCATTAAACCCCACATGTCAGCAACAGCTAGCTACAGGATAGTGTCACACTACAGAGCAAATGAAAACACAGACACTAAACAATACACGACAGAGAAAAGTCAAAAGCCACTGAAATAAATCTTCCTCCCCCAGTCTTCACATGTAAATTAAGCTTAAATTGTTGGCACTCTCATGTGCTTGAAACCGGGTTTACCCATAGAGATTAACAAAGAATCACCAAATCGTTTGGGTGGGAAAAGCCCTTAAAGATCACCTAGTTCTATCCCCTCTGCCATGGGCAGGGACACCTTCCAGGGGCTGCTCAAAGCCTCATCCAACCTGACCTTGAACACTTCCAGGGGTGGGGCATCCACACCTTCCCTGGGCAGTTCCTTACCCAGTGAGTGGCCCATCTATCAAACCCTCACCTCTCCAGTTTATAGACAAGGATGTTGTGCCAAACGCTTTGCACAAGTCCAGACAGATGACATCAGTTGTTCTTCCCTCATCCATCAGTGCTGCAACCCCATCACTGAGGGCAACCAAATTTGTCAGGCCCTTTCATTTGCCCTTAGTGACACCTTGTTGGCTGTCACAAATCACCTCCTTATTTTCTATGTGCCTTAGCACAATTTCCAAGAGCATCTATTCCATGATCCTGTCCGGCACAGAGGTGATACTGAATAGCCTGGAATTTCCTGTATTCTTCCTTTTTTTCCCCCCTCTTTTAACACTGGGAGTTATATTTTCCCTTTTCCAGTCACTGGTAACTTCACCAGTCTGCCACAGCTTTCCTAATAGGACAGATAGTGACAAGATTGTAATATTTAGATAGTCAGGATTTGAATCCAAAAGCTTGAATTTGAAACAAATAGCTTATAATCAAGTTCTATAACAGCACAATTACAGCAATTAAACTAAACTGCTCATGTATGATGTTATTTTATGACAATTTCTTTGGGCAGCTTGGCTGCTCCTCTAGACTCTTACCTCTACTTCTATTCATATGTCTAGAAAGAGATCTCAACAGCTCCTTGCATGCCTAATGAAAGAATCCCTACAGACACATCCATCTTCAAAGAACAGCAACAAAGACATCAAGACTAACTCAGCACTTAAGTGAAATTTAAGTATGAGTGACTAAAAAGCCTTATTCAAACACCTTAACCACAAGGTCTGACACTTGTTTGTTTCTGTGCCTTCTCCCCATACTCATGAATCCAGCATTTTTTGCTGTTTATGAGCCTGCCTTTGCAGAAGAGGTGTTACAAGTCACTCACAGCACCCTCAATCCTGACAAATGGCAATTTGAATCTCCTCCTGCTAAGGAGAGAAATCAGAGTGACTTTCACTTCCCGCAGAGGTGAGACTTTACCAAACCAGCAAAACTCCCAAAGAGCAATGTACATTCTGCTTTAAAAGCAGTACACGGCAAGGGCACAAGTCTTCAGCACCAGGTCTCAGATGAGTCATGGAATAAACATCTCCCCAAGGCAATGCTCCTGCCAATCAGCTGAGCCACAGCAACTGCAGCACACAGTGGCATTCACAGATTCCCAGCTTGCTACAGATTCCAGTGAGTGCTCAGGACTCCCTTCTGCAGCCAGGGATGAAGGGAGCAGGTGCCAGGTCATGGAAGAGGAGGCGAGGGGGCACGGAAAGGACAAAGCAGTGCCCTGGCGTGGGGTTAGGCAGTAGATAATCTAGCATGGCACAAGATTGGGACCTTACTTTTAAGGAATAAATGGGCAAGGAAACACAGCAATAATTTCCTCAAAATACTGATTTATGGAGATGGGAAACCATTGGTATGGTTTCTGATCCTGAGAACTCTTCACTGCACTTTACTGTCCAATTGGGCACCACTGCTACCCTATTTAAAACAAGGACATTTGAAGTGGTAAAGACATCATAGCTTCAGAAAGTGACCCTTAGCTATAGATTGCAAATTGGACAGAGAATCTTTCGCAGTCCCAATTGAAATAGCCATTCCCAGCATCTCAGGTGTTCTCCCATTCTGTAACAGCAGCAATATAATACATTAAACACATACATCTCCCTATCTCTTGTTTGGTGGTTCAAAGTACATTCTAAAAAATGCAATCGCAGTTACTCAGTTTTATACTCCACATCAGATACCTAAATGCCAGGCATTAGGGCGCCTAAATTACACACTGGAACCAAATCCTACAGTATAAGTAAGCTCCCATTATACGGGGAGGAAAAAGAAGCTTGCAAGTTCTTTTCAATCAAGCTCACAACCACAACTAGAGCAAATCACATGCTTAGTTTCAACAAAAACATTAGCAGGAGGCAGATGCTGACTGGACTGATAATTTCCATTTGTTTATTTAACAGTCATGCACCATTCACAACATTAGTCATTTGGTTCTTATCCTCCCCTCAATGGCATTGTTTTAAGGCTCATCAGCAATTCTACTTCCGTATCATTGGCCATATTTTGTAACTTAAGCCTATTATTCCATATAAAAAAACATGTCAGGTTTGTTTTTTGTGGTAGGTTGTTTGGTTTTGGGGTTGGTTTTTTTTTTTGGGGGGGGGGGGGAGGGGGGACTGGTGGTTTTGGTTTTTGGTTGGGTTTGGAGTTTTTTGGGGGGTTGTTGGCTTTCTTAAGCACAAGACCCACCTGGATTGCTAACAATCATGCAAAAGACAACTGCCCTTAGGAAAACTGTTTTAATCCCAAGACGTGCAAACAGCACAGCTTAAAAGCTTCTCTATTAACAGACTAGTAAAACTTAAAAGTTGCAAGATCTGCAAAGCCTTTATTCAGCTGTTCTACAACCACAGGGTTTACCTCACTCCCCACCTACCCCCACCCAAATCACATTTGGGAAAGCAGACAGTACAATTCCCACCCAAACATACACAGTTTGATAAAGGAACCACTTTGTGAGGAGCTTAATCAAGCAAACATTCAGCATCCTGGACTCCATAATCACATATTTCCCAATTCATTGTGAGATGCTACTGCTTCTCTTCTTGCTGGTCTTTTATTACAGAAATTGCCCTCCTGCTGCAGTTACCATCTTACCTGCTGCTTCCTGCTCCCTCTTGTCTTTCAGCATTCCCAAGAAGAGAATAAATAAACTAAAGTCACCTCATGCATTCTTACTGTTACTGTTTTACAGGTCTAGTCCAGGACAAACCTAGAAATTTGGAATATCTAAGTACGGCAAATAGAATAGTCTCCATTTAGTGAATTTTTCTCTGTAATTTCTGTCCAAACCTCACAGAACAACTGCTGATGGCAAAAGGGGAAATGCTGACACACACCATAACACGCTTTTAGAACAGGTGGGACCTACACAGTTACTCTGGTCTTGATTTCCAACTGCAAAGGAAAAATAACCCAGGAGCTCTTCAAGGCTTGATTTTTTCAGTTGCATCAGCAAAGGAGAAAAGGTTTTTGCCTGAACAATTTCAGCTTTTCAGTCATACAAAAAATAATCTGAATTTTCTGCATTGATGTATATGGATTTTTTTTTCTTAGATATATGTAAAACACCAAAACATGAACAAAACTATTCATATGCAGGCTGCAGTAAAGAGACTTGCAGCTCAACCCCTGGAACATTTATAGGTGGCAACAGAGCACATCCTATTCCCACTACCAATTCTAATTTAAATATCTTCTCAAGGCAGCTATTAACAAGAAAATCATGCCTGGGACATAGCTGCTCCCAGGTCCCTAGTTACTACTATGGGAATCCAGTGTAACAGAAGGCATTAGATTTTTCTTCTCCACAAATTAATTTCTATTTAGAAACTACTTATGCTTGTTTCTGAAGTTCTGGAATCTAAAGCACTGTGGCAACGCAAGCGCTTCACAAATTATTCCAGGCTCCCAGTGTCAGCACAAAGCCTGCAGGGGCTTGGGGAAAGGTACTATTGCAACTCCTGCAGTATCATCATTTGGTGAGTTTGATTACAGCAGTTGTGCAAGGATGCATCTCGATTGCTATCTGCCCTAAGCACAGAGCGCTGCATGCTGGAAACTGCGGTCTCCACTGGCCACGCAGAGCATCCACAAAGCAGGTGGCTATAGTATCCTGTTTTACCATATTCACAGAGCCCTCAGACTCCTGGCAAACGGCCAGAGCTCACAGACAAAGCCTGAGGGCTTCCCAGAGTCAAATAAAAATGGCCAAACTAGCTTTTGGACGGGCAGTAATGTGCTCTAGCCTGATAGCAAGTCCACCCGAAAAATCCAGAATTAGTTAAAGCAGAAATGTCATCTAAACTAGGACATTAGTAATTAGGTCAAGCTAATACCAAAAACCATTATGCAAAACGTTGCGAAGAGGCCAGCCAGGCCTCCGGGGGCTGGGGAAGACACTTGAACAGCAGAAAGTTAGCTAACTGTAATTAGTGATTATGAACAAAAACTTTCTGCCAGATTGACCCATTTAAAATAAATAGAAGTTCTTTAAAAAGATATGCATAAATTTAAGGCACGCAAGACTGAATTTGACAGAATAGATTTTTAAAGAAGACAGGAAAAGACAGAAACACCAAAGGTAGCAAGAAGCTATTTCACATTCCAGTGACTGAACTGCGGAGCTTATTTCATCTGTGCAATGGATTAAAGCTTCTTCCTTAAGGCTCATAAAGAACTTGATGACTGCATGAAGACAGAAGCTATCAGTGCTTTCAGCTACCAACTTATCTAGCAAAAAACAAAAGGTCAGAGAACCACGTCAAGTGAGAGACAGCTCAGAATGAGAGCAGGTTCACCAAGTAAAGCAGATATACACATAGTGAATGAAACCACAGACAAAGCTCATTTTCATTTTTCATCAGACTTCAATCTGTAACATACACCAAAAAAAATCTGGCTTGATGATTTTCAGAAGACCGGGACTTCTCAGCAAAATTCAGCATCTGAATGTACACCTGAGTAGCCACTGAGTACTGAGCACTGTACCATACCAACACTGCCTCCAAAAAGAATTGAGCAAGTATTGCATCTTTGATTTTCCTCAACCTCCAATGTTCAGCCAATACAGAAACTTCAAAAGCCTTCTCTTCACTCATAGTCATCTTCAAAAAGATTAATGGAGGAGTGAAACAAAGCATGCTGACTCGACATGCATTTGTAATTATCCATTTTTGTATCAATCTGCAATGCCCAGCCTTTGTGGCAACCTTGACATGCCATCCACCTGCTTCCCTGATGCTTTTGACTAATTTCATTCTATTCCTTAATCCGCAG
The DNA here is from genome assembly GCA_018697195.1 of Certhia americana. NCBI lineage: Eukaryota > Metazoa > Chordata > Aves > Passeriformes > Certhiidae > Certhia > Certhia americana. The sequence goes on from JAGMWU010000042.1 coordinate 680,735, forward strand.
ATGCTTTTTCTGGGCTGTCCAGATGGCCCCTAGGTTTCTGTGCTCTCAGAACTGCTGGGTCAGGCCCATGGTCCATCCAGCCCAGGACTGTCTGGCAGAAGCAGCACAAAACACTACCCAGAGACAGCAAAGCAACTGCAATGGAAACCTGACTCCCTCTCCTCTGTTACCAGACACCACCTAGAAAAATCTGTCATTGAACTGATGTGTTCCCCTCTAAAGGGGACTTCTAAGCCATGCTATGAACACATTTTAACCAGGCTTCCTTGTAGAACAAATTGCTAATTAAAAATTGTCTAACAAATACTGCATTATTAAGACATGATATACATAAATGCCTAGTTCAGCTGTGGCTTTTTGGCTTTATTTTATGTTTGTACAGAGTCTACTAATATCAGTACAGGATGCCAATACTGCTGGAAAACACAGAGCATATTCCCAGGCTTTCACAGACACTGGAAATCTCAGATTTCAAGACACGAGAACCTATAAAAGTCTGACAACTTACTGGAGAAGTAAGCAAAACTGAACACTTTCCCATGCACTCTTTAAAATTTTGTCCTCAATATTCTGTTGTCCTACATTGTGTTTTAAGTTGCAGATACAGAAGTGAGTTGATACTACAGCCAAAGTACAAACCAGCTCCTCTTCAGAGCCTAGAAAATTTTCTTCTAAATTGTTGAATGCCTAATTTAAGACTGCCATTATCACCTCACTACATTCCATGCCTTTCTCAGCCAAGGACAAAATTTCCCTCAGTTCCTGCACATGCTGCATTGGGTGATACAAAGTAATGAAGTTGCAAGTAACGAAGTTTCATCAACACCTGAAAAAAACCTAATATGCATCACTTCAAACAGCAAAAACCATGCATGACCTCTATGACAGCTGACTGTTCAATTGACTATGATTTTTTAAAACAAACCCTACAAGCCTGACCCAGCTAAAGCCACAGACTTACCTTATCATCTGTACTGTAAGTGGACAGAAGTGACTGAACTAGGATAACTGTAGCCAGAGGTGCATTTACTGGGAATCTACTAAGGAAAACTTCATCTATTAAGAAATACACAATATTCAGTGATATTCTAGGAGCTACTTGGTTACTCTCATTTGTCATCAGCATCGATAACTTTATGTAGAAAATAAAGTCTCTAAAAACATACAGTAATGTAATGAAAGGAATGCATTGTTATAGAGACATTTATGGTGGATTTTTACTACTGAAATACATTTAATTCTATCAGCATTAGTTTTGGGGGATTTCTGCAATGTGATACATGCTAAGTAAGTCTGTGACAAGAGATGAAAAAAGGGGAATTCAGACTTCATAAAAACAGTTACGAGTTACAGTGTTCTAGTTGCATTAGTATGCCAAAACCACCCAAATTGGAAACCTTAGGTATCAGCAGGAAAATAATCTGTAAGAATTATTTTAAGTTAGGTTGATTTTTTTGTTTGTAGTTTTAGTGAAGTCTGGCAGAAGTGAAAGAGCTGACAAATTAAAATTACAAAACAATTTTAGCCTCTGCTCCTCAGATCCCATTATTTTTCCTCCAAAGGTGATAAAAACTTGTGCTTCTTTCTCATTTGCACTTTGTCACTCTTGGTGAGGATCTCATAATCCATGAACAAAATCAGAAGCAACAGCACATTCTCTTCACCAAAGAGAAATTTGAAAAAAAAAAAAAGTCTTTGCAACACAGACTGAGGGAAAAAAATTGAAGCTAATCAAGTAACAATCTACATACCATATTCAATAAAATAGTTAGAAGCACTAAAGCTTTTTAAATAAAACTGGCTTAGAGCTATTTTAAGTTAGTAAGAGATCCCACTGTAAGTAATTAATTTTTCCATTCTATCATCTTCTCCAACCTGAAGGGCTTCTTATTTTAATAAACTAAGGCGGGCAAATATGAGGTAACAAACAGGAATCCACCCGATTTGTATGCAAAGGAAATTCAAGGAACTCTTGCTGCCCAAAGTCAATTAAAAATAAAATTCACAATACATGAGAAATATATATCCATAGTTTAGCTTAGTCTGTCTAAAAAAGTAACAGAACAGATCAATAATTGAACAAGAACATGCTTTCAAGTTTTCCACATAATAGTCAGTTTCTTGGAAGTGCCTATTTCCCTCTTCACTTTTAAGAGGCACTGAAATACACAAAGACATATTCAACGTGGGCTGGGAAACTGTGTTCATTGAGAAAACTGACCAAAACAAAGCAGATCAACTTGTACATTTCTAGGAGTAGAATTTCCAAAGACAACAAAATGAAACTAGTAGTTTTGGTGCTAGAAGTGAGCCCACTAAGCACTCTGCTACACTGCTGGGCAAAAAAAAATGTCAGAGTTGGCTCTCCAAGATCCAACCCTGCTGAAGTGAACAACTTGTTTTGCTCGAGTAATCAGAACTACAGAGGCTTAAATTTCTTTAGTAAGCAGCAGATCAATTACTCTGCACTTTAGATTTTTGACCTCCTGAGTCTTTCACATATAGAATGTGACCGTCTCTTAAATACTTAAAGATGAGAAGCATCAAAAAAGCACTTTGGTCTTCTCTTGATAACCTCCATATGCTACAGAAAGTTGGAAGGGCGTAACTAAGAGCAACATATTTTCTCAGGAAATTAAAATTAGGGCACCTAACATCCCTGTTTAAAAAATAATCTCTTCACATTTGGGTTCTGCCACAAAGAAAAAATATGCTAAGCCACCTGTCCACCCAGATTTGCCCAGCCCTCCTTGTACTCCGGCCTAAAGTTTGGTCAACTTAGTGATCAAACAAAGCCCAGATAGCAAAGGTATCCTCTCTCCAAACCATAAGAGGCAGACTAGCAGATCTCTGCTCCCACCCCTGGTGACTGCAGCTGTGAGTCACCACACAGAATGAAACCAAACAGGAGGGGATACATGGGGCTTAACCCCGCCAGGCAACAGCAGATCAGCAGCTCAACCTGCACACACCTGAGGAAACATGCTCCCAAAGGAATTGGGAAACAAACTACCAGAAAAGCCAGAGCTAAGAGTCACCTCCTCAGATAAAAGTTACAGATTTCTGTACACCCATACAGAGAAAACCAAGTACACTACTGCTAACCAGTACTTGACACACCTTAAATTCTGGTCAGCGTGATTTCAGAGGAACTAATTCACAAAATGGTCACAAAGGTAACAAATGAACAGAGGCAGAACTCTGTGAGAGATGAATGAGCATTGCTTTGAAGGAAGCCTTCATATCCCAAAAAGCTACACTAAAAAGTCAGTTAACAGTCTTTATTTAAAAAAAAAAAAACAAAAAATAGAAAATAATGACTTTCTGTAACAAAAACTATGAGTTTGTTAGTTGGTTTGCTATTTTCATGCATCACAGTTTTAATAAAACCACTTAACCTTGAGACATCTTCCAAAATACCTGATTTGCCAGGTAGCTGATGTTTTCCTGGGACCTAGAGAAATCAAGGGGCCTACTGTTTTTTTATTGCTCCAAAATCTGGATTTTGTTCTTACATATCCAGGCAAGGTGTCCTTACTACCAAACTGTTGGCTGTGTCATGACGCCAATCAGCTGATAAAATAATGTGGGCCACCAGCATGACCTTTAGCCTCCCACATGCAGGCAGGTGTGCTGAAATGGTTGAGGAATCTTCTCAGAGAGGTGCTGTTTCACTTGCAGAAAAAGTGAGAATACAGTTTCAAAAATTTCCAACGCCAGAAACCCTCCCCTGTCTATCTGGGAAATGAAGATCCAGGAAAATGCAGTCCACAGGTCAAATTCTCCTGACCTCTTAAATCTAAAAATCAAGGGTACTCTAAATCACACTGAAGTTTTTGCTCCTCTCTTGTCCAAAATGGAGCAGAACAGCAATCACAGGAATCAAGGAGCTTTTACAGTTTAAATTATTCTGCTGATCCTCTTTCCACTGCTGTCCTAAAATACACCTCCAGCATGCCACTCAAAAGACCACACTAGAAACAAAGTAAGATTTAACATGCTCATGAACAATTTCCCTTCACACAGGTGTCCTAAATTCTAAATTATTCACCAGAATTTCCTTTTGACCCTCATGCCCATATACGTGAGCACTGGGTTTAGTCCAGGACATTGTCAAGTGGACTCCACGTAACTTAAATCACTTCCTCATATTTGAAGCATCCATGAAACCTATGACCTGCACTTTATTTTTGTCACTACTGCCATTCCCCTGTACTGAGACTTTCATCCAAACAGTCCAGGACACTACACTGTTCATACAAAAATATTCCAAAATAAATATTTATGATAACCCAAGAAGATAACACCAAAAAACGTGAAACTGACACTGCACACAAATGCTTACTGACCATTAAAACCAGCATGTAGCAAAGGATATTAATAACAAAATAACTGAAATGCAAACAGCATAAAAAACCAGTATGAGTTTTGCCTCAACTTTCCTTGAGACTGAGCTTTATATTATTAAATGCTCTCACTTCCTGGTTTGTCAGAAACCACATTGTTTTAGAGTCAGAGCTGCTCACCCAAAGGAAGAAGGAGGGACAATAATTGTTTTTAGAGATGTTTCAAGACCTCTGGCAATAGCACAGCACCTTTGTAAACATGAGAGTTTTTTTCTTAATGTTTGATCTCCTGCATCAAGGAAACATTATTTACTAGACTAATTATTTTAAGTTACGGAATCTAAAGCAACTGGCCCAAAAAACTCAATGGCATATATTACATCTGTGGCTTCAACAAGGAAAAGTTGTATCCTCAATGTTTAGTGAGATCTGTTATGAAAAATTAGATACAGCCACACAGCATTCAAAAAATAGTAGCTGAGTCTCTAATTCATTAATTTAAAAAAGGACAGTGAAACCATCTTCTACTATTCACAAAAAGCAGACTGTGTAAAGCATGTTTGAATGAACTGCTCCCTGACACAGTCACCCCCTGCACATGGAAGTTCTACCACCTTCCAAAGCCAACAGGAAGCCAGAACGGTTGCAAACATCTTCAAAACCTGCTTTGACTTAAAACAGTGTGTGTGTTTTGATGACAGTTTGAGTAACTAAATTAACATTTAACTTTCTTGTTGAGTACACCTGTTAAATGTTTAAACATAACAGTATACTTCTCAGTTCTAAATAAAGCAACAATTTCTCTGAGGAACAAAGGAAGAGGATGCTTACAGTTGTTTCAAGCATAAATACGTATATAAAAAGGCTCATATGCTTTTTCTCCCAGCTTTTGTGGTAAGTAAAAAGAACCTGGTTGAAATCCAGCTCAGTGTAAGTGTAAAAAATTATTAACAGAAAAACAGCATCAAAAAACCTGCAGATTCTTCTGCACATGCGTGCTGTTCTTTCCCCTCATTCATGCAATCAACTTACCAGGTTAAACACGGTGTCAACTATGTCTCTGTTGGACACTTCACCAACTTCCACCAGTCCCGTCAGCACAGCGAATTTCATCCTGATGCCTCGGATGGGGACTCCTGGATTCAAAGGCTGCAGCACACTTCCCCCTTCAGCAGCGTTTCCTTCTTTTCCCGCTGCTCCTCCTCCTCCTCCATCATCACCTGTTGGCTGAACAACTTGTTTGCCTTCGCTCGCCATGGCCAGTTCACCGCAGGCTACGGCTTCCAGCGCCAGCTCCACACGCTCGCCGCTCCGGGAAGAGCTGGTCAGCCGGCAAGGTGAGCGGCGGCCCTCTGCTGCGTCCTTCCCTTGGGCTCCGGCTGCCGAGGAGAGGGAGCGGCGGCCGGGGAGGACGCGCCCTCGGAATCGCGGCTCTTTCCTCGGCAGGAGGAGTATGTCACAGCGCTGCCCTCGGGCAGGTATTCGCAGCCCTGAAGGACAACCCGAGGCGTGTTTCAGCCCGCGCTCCTCCAGGCTCTGCCCACAGCCCGCACCTCCCGGTCCCTGCCCCGGGAGCGCTCACGCCTCTCCCCGCGGAAGTGCTGCCGGACCCGCCGCGCTACGAGCCCCCACCTCAGAGGTTTAATCTGCCTTTTTCTATTTTTTTTTTTTTTTTTCGCTCCTCCTTCCCGCCCGGCTGCTGCTGGGGTACGGCGGCAGGCAGGTGCAGCGCCCCGCCAAGTTCGCACTCACCGCGGGCTGCAGAGGGGGTGCGGGCTGCCCGACGCGCCGCTCCGGGGCCGGCAGGCGGCTGCGCTGCCCGGCTGCGGGCTGCGCTCTGCCGGCCGCCGCTCCGCCCGCCCAAAGGCGCCTCAAGTTCCAGCCGCCGCTGCTGCTGCCGCTCCTGCTCCTGCTGCTGCCGCCTCACAGCGCGGTCCCGGTCAGCCTCATCTCCTTCCTGCCGGCGCGGCCGCTCGCTGCCGCCATGACAGCGCGGAGCCCCCGGAGCGCCTGCGCGGGCCGGGCGCGGGCGGGGCCGCGGCGCGGGGCGGGAGCGCGGGCTGCGCACGCCCAGGTGAGCGCAGGTGAGCGCAGGTGAGAGCAGGTGAGAGGGGCCGCGCCCTGCCCTGCCGCGCCCTGCCGCGCCCTGCCGAGCCCTGCCCCGCCGAGCCCTGCCCTGCCGAGCCCTACCCTGCCCTGCCGAGCTCTGCCGAGCCCTGCCCTGCCGAGCCCTGCCGAGCTCTGCCCTACTCTGCCCCTCCCTGCCCTGCCCCTCCCTGCCCTGCCTTGCCCTGCCCTGCCTTGCCCTGCCCTGCCTTGCCCTGCCCTGCCTTGCCTTGCCCTGCCTTGCCCTGCCTTGCCCTGCACTGCCAACCCTGCCTTGCCCTGCACTGCCAACCCTGCCTTGCCCTGCCTTGCCCTGCCTTGCCCTGCCTTGCCCTGCCTTGCCCTGCCTTGCCCAGCTCTGCCTTGCCCTGCCCTGCTTTGCCCTGCCCAGCTCTGCCCAGCTCTGCCCTGCCCTGCCCTGCCTTGCCTTGCCCAGCCCTGCCCTGACCTGCTTTGCCCTGCCCTGCCCTGCTTTGCCCTGCCCTGCTCTGCCCTGCCCTGCCCCCTGGCCGTGGGGCTGCTGCTCACCTGTGGCCATGCAGCGCCCGTGGGGACCCGGCTGTGGTTGAGGCTGTGCGCTGTAGCGTGTCCCTGACTATTGCAGTGTTCACAGAACTGGTAGGGAAGGGGCCTCTGGAGATCATCTCATCTATTCCCCCTGCCAAGACAGGGTCACCTGGAGCAGGTGACACGTCCAAGTGAGTCTGGAATGTCTCCAGAGAGGGCGAGTCCTCCCTGGGCAGCCTGTTCCTGTATTCTGCCACTCTCAGTATAAAGTTCTTCTTCATGCTGAGGTGGAACTTCTTGTGTTTTAGCTTGTGGGCATTATTCCTGCTCCTCTGAAAAGAGTCTGGCACCGTCCTCTGGGTACCCACCTTTCTGATATTTATGTGCTTTAATGAGATCCCCTTCAGTCTTCTCCAGACTGAACAGGCCCGACTGCCAGTCTCTCCATGAGAGAGATGCTCCAAGTCATCTTTGTGTCCTGGTCCTGCTGGACCCCCTCCAGTAGCTCCTTGTCTGTCTTGTCCTAAGGAGCCCAGAACTGGACACAGCCTCTAGACGTGGCCTCAGTACCTCACTAGCGCTGAGTTCTGTAACTGTTCAATAACTGAACTCTGCCCTTCCTGAAGCAATTTTGTGTTTCTTTTGGGAGGAGTAGTTTTGGAGAAGAGGAGGGGTTTTTGTCCCTTTTTTTTTTTTTTTTTTTTTTTTTTTTAAGAATCAAAGAAACCCAATGCGAGCAGCGGGCCCGCAGCCGGGAGGAAAACCATTTGGGGACCATTCCCGGAGGAAAACGGCGGCTGTGCGGGAGAAGAGGATGTTTGGCTGGTCCAGCTGCTGCTGCTGCCGCCAGAACCATCCCGGGGAGGCGGGTGAGACTCTTCCACCACCCAAACCTCCAGCATGGGCGGGCGCGCTGTCATTCCTCCTCCACCTCCTCCTGCTGCTCCCTGGATAGCGCAAGGGGAGCGAATGTGGGTCATGGCAGACGCCACCCCGGTGTTACGAGCTGAGGAAAAAAGGAATCGGGACGAGGGAAGGAAAACCCCCGCCGAGCCCCCGGGGTGAGTGGCAGAAGCTCCACGTACAACTGGGGGAAAGCACGGGAGCTGCTGCCCTTTTTGTGCTCTCTCCTAGGGTGATGTGAGCTACAAATAGGCATCAACCCTATCCTATCTCTTTTGTTTGACCTTTTTAGATGAATTTATTTGATATTCATCTGAGTATCTGTTAATAAAGAAGTGGGAGGGTCTGCTCCTCCAAACTCTTCTTTCAAGGAATTTTCAACTGTGCATTTTTAAGGAGACCGCCTGTGTTAATGAGGATTAGAGACACTCCTGAAAGCTGTAGGGTCTTGTGCCAGCTGTTTAACACGCAGACAAGTGTTTGAGGTCTATTAACAAAGTATCACAGCCAACGTGGCAGCATCAGAGCTTTCCAGAGAAAGAATCATCTCGGGAATGTGAACATAACCTGCAGACAGACAGATATGGAAAACAAATATAAGCATATGTACATTTTAACACTTCACATCCTCTGTGATTTAAGAAGCTGTCATTATGTAATTCTGTGGAGGAAAAGGGAATGAATCGTTAAACTGGTAAAAATTTCTGTGTTTTGAAATCCTGCATTAAAGAATTTCCAAGGAGGACAACTGGCATTTGTATGGAAAATAAAAATTTCTCCTTACACCTGATACTGCACTGTGTTTGGGATGGAACCAAACATGTTTGGATAACATGTGTTTACACAGACAAAAAAAAAGGTAGAAGCAAACTCAAACCACAGTTTTTCTGGAAAATGCTTTTCTGAAGTGACCTGCAATGTTTCTTATAAGCATACCAAGTATGATTGTAATTATTTAATATTAATTTTTATATGAACTGTATTATTACTATTAATATTAATTTTATTATCAACATCATATATCTTGATTGTGGCCTGATTTGAGAACGCCGTACTTAGTGTGTGTAGGTATCAAATTTCCCATGGTTTTGCAGCAAAAAGTATGAGACACTCAAGACAAGACACATTCCATTATAATGCCTGTTCCATTCCCTTCCTACGTAATTTTTTCACATTGTTACTTTTATCTATAGACTACATGTCAAGACAAGAACATTTCATATCTGCTCTCCTGTTTGAATTTCCAAGTCCTAAGAAAAAACTAGCCTCCTTTTTTCCCTTTCTTTTTCCACTTTCTTCCTCAGAACGAGAAATGTTGACAGAGTCAGTCTCTGCAAAGCTACAGTAATCTTGTGTGGCTACACACATGCTGTGTAATCTTGAAATTTCAATCTTAGTGTTTGCTGCTGCCAGCATTTCCCATGCATTTTTTTGATTCCTTACATCTACTGCTTGATCTTCCCTGTCTTTCTGAGTCACCTGTAGTTTGCTGAAGTATTACCTTCCCTCTTGTAAGGAAGATACAATTTTTATTTAAGCCTTTAAGGTGGCTAAGTACACAAACACGTCAGTTTTATCTGCCTGCTTTTAGGTATTCCTTTTCTCCCATTGTCGGCCTTTAAGGTTTCCATCAGGCTATTCACTACCAGGCAAAAGCAGGAATGAAATAATGTTTGGAATTTTTTACGTACTTAGTGACTTGGAGTACATGTTCTGTTTGTGGCCTCTCCTGTTATCCAAAGAGAATGTAACATTTGTTGTTAATATTTTACTGCTTTCTTTTTTTTTTTTTTTAACATCTCACTGGAAAGAAAATAAATAAAATACAATAATTGCAAAAATCCAGTTTAATGGATTTCAGATGTTTTCATCTAAACTACATACTCCAATAGTCAGCAAATCCAGCTTGCCAGGGAAAGCAGCATTGTCACGTTGAATCCTGTCAGATATTCCTGTATTTCCTTACAGACAAATAAATACTCCCTGACTTGATTGTTAAAGGCAGTGGGCTATGTGCATTAGTCAAGGCCAGTAAAGTTCAGCAGACTGCCAGTTTAGAGTTCCATAGACAATTGTTTAAATTCCATTTTTCAGCCAGGTAAAATCAGTGTTAAATTTTTCAGCTGACCTGTTGATCTCAGTTTGGGCTGGGTTTATGTTCAAACAACCATGCCAAAAACCCATCACCAAAGATCTAGAAAAACAGACTAGATTACATTAAATAAAAGCTATTTAAATGACAACTGAGAGTCAGAAGTAAACCCTCTTGTCCTGAGCTTCTCAAAAATGGTTACAAGTGCAGTGCTGGTTCTGCCTCCCACAAGCAAACTGGAAGTGTTGCACTAAGGGAATAAAAAATTTTCTGTAGTTTTCTGTAAACCCTACACCCCAAATAAAAAAATCAGAAAGCATCATTTAAAAATTAACTTAAACCCCATCTGGGAAGGAACTCCACCGGATCTTATGGAAATTACTAATAAAGTCTCTAAGCCCCATTTTAAGAAAAATTGTACTTTCTCTTTAAATAACCTTTAAAGTATTACCATGGGTGCTGGTTTAGAAGCTTTATTCAAATTTCCTGAAGTCTCTATTCATGGCTGGTCAGACCCCTTTGGGGATGCTGTGTCCAGTTCTGGGCTCCTCAGTAAAATGGGCACATGGGCACACTGGAGCAGGTCCTGGAGCAGACCCCAGAGATGGTGGAGAGACTCAAGCATCTGGTGTAGGAGGAGAGCCTGAGGGAGCTGGGGGTCTTTTCAATGTGCATTAATAGCTGGGGAGGGGGAGTGAAGTACAGCAGCTGAGGAACAGACCCACTCATTACATCTGTTGTGAGAGTAATTTTTGGCAGCTGGAGTCAATACCCTCCAAACTGCTGCAGATAAATCTGAGCAGTGGTCAGGGATCAGATCTTTTAAGTAAAAGCTCCCATTTGGTTCATATAGGAAAAGAAAGCAAGGGTCCGCAATAACTCATAACTTTCTTCTGCTTTCACAGTGCAACTAAATTGATGTTCAGTTTTGTCAGGGTCTGAGGGGACTTCATGACACCCAGCAACGTCAGAAAATGTTTTAAACTAAGTATGTTTTAGCAACTAAATACTCTGTCTTTAAGCAAAATGAGGGAAGAGAAGTAATACATACTTTTTATAACTTTTTATGACCAAATGCTTCTTAATCTTGAGCAATGGATGAGAAGAAATGGCTGGAGGTCATGCCAGGGAGGTTTAGATTGGATATGAGGATCAAAGGGTCGTCAAGCACTGGAACAGGCTGCTCAGGGAAGTGGTGGAGTCACCATCCCTGGAGGTATTTAAAAGATGTGTGAATGTGGCACTTAGGGACATGGTTTAGGGGTGGGATTGGCAGTATTGGGTTAGTGGTTGGACTTCATGATTTAAGAGCAATTTTTCCAACCTAAATGATTCTATGATTCTGTGATTTAGGACTTTTTTAAAAATCCTTGACTGGATATTAAAATTCAAATGGAAAAGCTGATTTTAAATACTGTTCGCCTTAAATAAGGGAGGTCCTCTCAGTTTCTACAGAGAGCATAGTACTTTAAGAGAGCAATGTCATCCAAAAACAAAGATCAGCCTTGCCTAAAGAGGAAGCTTGCTTTCTTTTTGATTAAGTGTGAAGGTTTTCACAGATGTGTTAGGTGGCATTATTTCATTTTTAGATATACTTTGGTGCATTTTTATAATGTAGGTTTTTACATTCTTATAATGTACTTTTAAAAATGCATATGGTGATTTTTTTCTCATTTACAAGTGTAATCAGTATAAATTCATCTGCATCATGTGTTCGTGATTGGTAGATTGCTGCTATCAGTGTTCTTAAAAGCACTGAATTAATAAATTAATGTCTAATGAGTCTCAGCTAGGTGGCATTGGAAAATGCATTTCCATTCTCTGAGGAATTAATGCAGGCACTGAGCTGAAGAAGCTGCTTTATCTCATTTCTTTGGTTCTCTTAACCTAGAAGGAGCCTTCAAAATGTCAATGTAATTCCTTACACCATGCAGGTTATATCAGGAAATATCTCAGGAACTTTTACCACAGCAAACTCTGAATAAACTTATGAAACATCTCAATGGGCACTACTCTTAATGAGCAGTCTTTATTTTTCCTTTTGATTCTGCACCCTTGTTTTGTTAGCTTTTTTTTTTCCACTCCCACATTCGTACTAAAAGATATGATTGTTGTTGTTGTAGTCCTCTTAAGAATCCAGCTTCTGGCAGCATTGAAAGACACGTTTGCTTTGTTTGCTGCTTTGGAAGTAAACCCTACACTGGTTTTGGGCAAAACAAAGCTGCCTGACATGAGCAAACAGAAGACACTACAAATGATGTTTCTTCACTAGGGCCCTGTTCACTGAAAGCCAAGTTTAAATTCATGAGGTCAGATATCTGTGCACTTGCAGAGTGTGCTGGAGGGAGGTGTTTTGCACCTGTGCTCACCTGCCTTGCTACTCTGTACCCAAAGGATTCTGTGGAAGCAGCTGTTCCCAGTCCTTCCCTTATCACACTCAGCTCACATTGCAGTTGTTTTTCATGTACTATTCAAACTCTCCAGCCAAACCTGGTCCAAAAGAAGCATAAGATCTAGAAATAGCTCCATATTAGAGTTTTGAGAGGGATTATGAGAGGTTTTCTGCATAAAACTCTAGTATGATCTCAGATGATGTTTTGAAATCCCCAACAAATTGCTTCTCACAGAGGCTGGATTAAGATCTGTGGCGTAAATGCAGTTAGGGGCCCGTGCTACATCACAGCAAGGAATGAGTAACAAAAACTTGAATTATTACTATTATTGTTATTATAGAAACAGCTCACAGTTGGTAGATATAGTGATGCTTCAATCTTTCAGTTCTATTGTACAGTTTGAAATACAAAGGTTAGAGATGCTCCTGTAATGGATACAGGAGCCATATAATCTCCCTCTGGATTTTAATACTTCTCTGGATCACAACATTGAAACAAAAAGAGAACAGACAAGCCTGAGGATTTTGGCAAAGTCATTGTTTCCCAGAGACCACATAGCAACTGGTGGCTACACAAAAAGGAAAAAAAAAAAAAGAGGGGGAGGGTGTGCCTCTGAAAAATTGTGCTGTATTTGGTTTTCTTACAATAGCTTATGTACATTTTTGATGCTGTATTAATTTTGGCTCACCTGAAACCTTTCTATTTTAGCTACAAATTCCTTATATTTTTTCTGTCAAACGTATTTTTTGCTACCTCATTTTCTTTTCAATACAGCTCCTCCTGAATTGATGCTTTTCTAGGATTCAGAGGGAGGAGGCTCTGTAGGAGGGAGGAAAATTAATAGGATTTTGTGTAGGAGGATGAGCAGGTCAAGGAAGAAAAGGTGATCTTCATGTTTTAGAAGGAAGGAGAAGGACAAAATCAAATCAATGTGGTGAATTAAACAGAGGACAGAACAGCAGAAAGTGAAAGGAAGGGGGTCTAAGAACCTGTTTTAGAGAATCAGGAATCAATGGCAAGGAAATGGCCAGAGAGACAGTCTATAGAGAGCAGTAATGAAACAGTTCCTGCTTTAGAAACGGAATGGAAATAGAAATAAAATATTTAGAAGATGTCAGTTTTACCTACCTGCAGTGCCTTTCATTAGATTATTAGAAGCTGTGCACCAAGGAACATTCTTTGACTTATCTACCACAGGAGTCACAGAGTGATAAAGGATTGTCTGTCTGGATTAGCTGTGGTATTCTGCATATCAAACTGACTACTTTGCAAAGCAGCCAGGTGCTGCAAGACAGTAGCTTATCATTAAACATCAGCCACTGTGGAAGCCAGTATTTCCTGAAGATACAAATCTTTTACATAATCCTTTCTGTATTATCCCCTATATTCTATCCCCACTAGGTTTATGAAACCAGCTATTCACCATTGATCCAATTAGTCCAGTTAGCACCAACTGAAAACAAAAAAAAGTACTTCCACCTCAAAATGTTGTGAACATCTAGCTGACTCAGGGGAAATAGGAGATCTGAAGAAAATCTGCAATCTGGTTGCAGGGACCCTATATTAGGACATAGAAATAAGGTGAAAATAGGAGATAGTATTAAGGAATTAATTGAGCAAATGTAGCTCTAAACAATGTCCATGCATCATGTCCATGTTGGTTTGGTAACACTTGACCAGATGGTGATACATTGATAAGAGTTGCTACAGATGTGACAGTAATTCATCTGTTGAAGTACCAACAAGGGACATGGAACCAGTCCCAGGGTTACCTCGATGAATACTCTGTGTGAAATTCATCTTCTTTATGTTGATAAGAGGTGAATTTGCAGGATGAGATGAGGGAGTTGTGTGCTGACTTAAATATGATGTCAAATGATGACCCCAAATGTTATTGGTAAAAGCCATTGTTATCTCTGCAGCTGCCAGCCACCTACTCACCTGCCTAAGGGATAAGCTGATCCATTCTTGTTAATGAGGATTAGATGCCGTTGTGGAAACTATTGATTTACATATGGCCAGATAAATGAAATTAAACTTGTGATAAGTTATTGCACTTTCATTAAAAAGCCCCAGCAGTATCCTAGCACTTGAAAACATTGCAAGAATTCTGATCCAGACTATGATGCACTGCAGCCACATTATCCTGTCCAGAATTACCTTTCATTACTGCTATCTGCTGCAGAGTTTCACTCAGGTACTTAAGTATTGTTTCACTCTAGCTTTGGTACCACAATCCTGATAAATGCAAAAGGGCCCCAAAGATCTGGAGGGTTTTTTTCAGAACTTATTCTAGTATTCTTATAAATCCTAAATTCACAGAGGAAATTTCAAGAGAAAACATTCCTGGGAGACTTTGGTTTTCTCACATTCATGCATGGAAGGCTAGAGAGATATTCAATAGGATTGTTTTAATCAATGAGCTGCATCAGGTGAAGAAGCTCTACACTTCATGTCAGTGAAAAAATACCAAAATAGTAGAAGGTTAGCAATGCATATCATACTTTCTTAATTTTTGTCCTATTTAGGAATGGACTTCTTTTCGTATGGGAAAAGAAGAGAGATGAGAGAATGCTGCAGAAATAATTGCATGATTGTGATTCTCCAACAGCCAAGTAGGCACTGGGAATCTTTAGAGAGAGTTTCCCAAATCATGGCACATGCCAGTGGTGGCACACAGACCACTGCCAAGTGCTGTTCAGGAAAGAGCCAAGAGCTGCTGCTGCCCAGGGGCTTTCACTAGCAATGTCATCCTCCCCTTCAGGCCTGCCCAGGGATCCCAGAGCACGTGGGCAGACGCCTCTGTGAAGAACCTGGTGAATCCTCCTTCAGCTAGCACTCTTTGTGTGATTCACTTCCAGACACCGTGGAAATCTGAGGGAACATGAACAGTCTAGGTTATCCCACATCCTACACTTCAATCATTCTGAGTGCCTCTGGTAGATATTATTACTTTCTTTAAGTATAGCTAACTTTGCATTATAATAAATTTTTAAATTATTCTTAATTAACTGTCTTTTTTAAAAATCATGCAAGGTTTAATTACTCTGCCAAATCCACCACTAATGGGCTCCCTATACATTAAAAAGCTAGCTTTCTTCTGCATGTTTCCATTTCTTTGTTATGTTCTTATGAGCTTGCAAATCTGTAAGCACATTTCTCCATTTGCAGACCAATGGGGGGAGGTCAGGATGTTTATAAAAACCTGGAATTCCAAAAAATTCATTTGGTATTTTAGTTTTGATTTCTGCCACTAAAGCGTAATGACAACATCCATCCAGTTAAAAGTTCAGTTTCGTCGGAAATTGTTGGGGTTTTGCCAGTGAAACACTGCTAATCAAAAATGCATGAGTAATGCTTTCATAAGTAAAACAAAAAAAAAGGTAAAATAGTCTCATAAAATAAAATAAAAAATGGAGAGTGAACAACGTTCTGTTCTAAAATGGTCATCTGTCATTTATAAAGACATCACCCCATTAACCTGTCTAATCAACTCCATTCTTTTTTCAAAGTTGGTTAGGTAAGTTTATGAGGAGACATAGATGTTCTCTTGATTAAATCTGTTGTAAAATGGCCTCCCTGGTGTTCTGCTTTGTGTGCATTTACACATATAAAGGTAATTACAAGTACATATCACTACTGTAAATTCCATGCTTGTCATATTACAGTACATGACATTTTCATTTCCTCCTGGTGAAAAAGAAATCTGATATTTTCTGTTCAAGCAATAATGACCAATTAGAATTTGTTATTATTAATGCTTATCCAAAAGTACTCCAAGTCATGAGGTGGTTTCCTCCAAGGCAGCTGAATTTATAACGTGGAAAAAAGGGGGTTGACATGTTGCTATACCACCTTCTGCCATTCCCTCTCAAGCCTGGTTATTCCTTCAGCAAATAGGGAGAACCTTACAGAAAACCCACAATGTAAGGAAGAATATTACAGAGTTGAAGTTTAGAAATAAAACCCCTGAGGTCAGTTCAGCTGGTCAGAGCCTGGTGCTAATAATACCAAGGTTGTGGGTTTGATTCCTGCACAGGCCATTCTTTTTAGAGCTGGACTCCATGATCCTTGTGGGAGCCTTCCAACTCAGAATACCCTGTGAAACCATCCCTTTCTTTCTGTGAAACCATTCTCCTCGCAGAAATTTCAGAAGTCTGCCTCTGCCCTTTCCTCCCTGGCATTTTGCTTTTATCACAGGAAGCAGAGCTCTGCTGCTGCAGTCAGAAGCAGTTGAGTCCCACCAGCCCTGGTGCAATGTGGTCAAGTTATCTACAACAGGATTGCTTCTGTGCCCTTGGGTGCCACCAGCAATTGGGGGAATTATTGCAAACTGGCCCTCAGAAGAACAGCCCGAGAATGAATCCAAACAACTGCACTGTGCCTGGGAACCACAACAGGAAGGCTTCTCTAGCATGTGGTCAAAGTTTATGAAGATAGCTAAAATACTGTATGCATTTTAAATGCTTCACTGGTCACTTAGGGAAGTCCCAAATAAATTGTATTTGAGGATGTGTCAGTTTTTTCACTGCAATTTTTAACATTTGGATTATTTTTTTAATTACTTACTTCTTTTGTTTAAAATAAAATTCACATCCTCAAATCCTGAGATGTGTAGATTTGCACATATGGAGAACTTTCTAAAAAGTCCTTCAATGGTGATGGAAAGCACCCTTATTTTAAGAGGGGTTTGAGACTGAGAATGAAAACTTTTTATATTTGAAATCTTCCCTCTAGAAACTTTCCTCTCTAGAGGTAACCTGAGAGACGGACAACACACAAACCCACAGTGAAGACAGGAGGAGAACCAGCTCTATATTCTATGTAGAGAGAGAGAGGGTTAAAAAAGAGCAAGAAGTTGGAATTATGTTGTGGCATATCGTACAAGAGACAGCAGATGATAACTTTTGGGGTGCTCCATTTAGAAGGAGGAGGCAGATCTGCCCTAATCTCTCTGAAATTCAGTGGAGGGAGCTGGCTGGGGAGTGTTACAGCTCAAGGAATGGCCAGCACGTCTCTTGACATATCTCAGGGTATTAGAAATTCAAAGGCAACCTAAAAATATTCAGACATAAATTAAATAACCATAATCCTGTCTCAAACATAGAGACAGAAGAATGGAGAATCTGACTGGCCACTTTTTCCTCTCTTCTCTTTCCCAGGTCACAAGCACCTGTGTCACAATCACAGACATAATGTGGCAGCTGTTTCATCACCTTTTCCCCCCTCTGAAGGAAACTGACACTTGAAAAAACAAGGAGGAAGCTTATGCCATCTTTATGGTATGAAAACAGCAAGGTGTGATAGCATGCAGCTACTATTTAAAAAAAATATTAAACGGTGTGGTTTTGAATGATTTGTGCTTTACTGGCTCTTCCCTTTTTTTTTTTTTTTTTTTTTTTAAAGAAAAGGGTCAAAAGTGAAGGGAGATAATAGCATCAGAAGTAGCAGTGGTAGACTGAAAACTGAACTTCCACTTGTTCTGGCAGCCAGCAGACAGGATTTCATGAGAAGCTGTGGATGCCCCATCCCTGGAAGTGTTCAAAGCTAGGCTGGATGAGGCTTTGAGCAAGTTTTAGTGGGAGGTGTCCCTGCCCGTGGCAGGCAGGTTGGAATGAGATGATCCTTAAGGGCCCTCCCAACCCAAATCACTCTGTGAGTCATGGCAGGGTGCTCTGAGGGGCAAAGGGCCACAGAGACTGCTCAGTCTTGGATGCCAGCCTCCTGAAAGCATGGGGACCGTCCACCCAGAACTGCAGGAAAATGGGTGTACACAGCAGGCAGCCAGACTGGTTGAACAGGAAACTCCTAAGTCAGTTCAAATGTGAAAAGGAAGTGTGTGGGGCTGGAAGTGGGGATGGGCTGAGCAGCAGAAACAGAAGGTTTGTGGCTCTGCAGGGATGGAGTTGGGCGTTGCTGCTGCACGTTGCCAGACAGGGTGTGGAATCCACAACTCTGGAAATTTTAAAAAAGCTTGAATGCATAAACTCCACAGCAACCTGACTGAACTTCCCAACCCAAATTGCTAAATGATTCTATGTTCTTTACAGAAATCAGAGTTGAACAGGCCAGCCTAGACCACTTTCCTCAGGGCACTGTCTGTTTGAGTTTTTACTCTACAGAAAGGCCACTTGCTATTTTAGCTTAGTCATAGGAAATGAACCTAAGTTAAACTTAATCCTTACTGTTTCATTTCTGCCAGTCTTTCTTTTCAATTTGTGTGACATATATGTACCAGTATATGCATTTCTTTCTTGAAGGGGATGTCAGTTTTCAAATCAGGATCTGCATTGTTATGAGGATTTAAAGATGGAATCAGCTAACATCCTGATTTAATGTAGGGTAGAATTGGCTTTTTCTAAAGAAATACAGGCTGAAGTCTACCGTTTCATTGTTTCTTTCTATGTGCACAGGCAGTTTATAAATATATAAAGTGATATTTTATCATGAGAGGTAGTTCAAGTTCTTGTTAAAAATTGTCTCATTTTAAATGTTGGTAGTTATTAAAAAAAAGGAGATTTACAAATGTTTTCTGATAGCCAGTCACATCAGTAATAAAAAACCCATATGTTGTTAGCATGATGAAAAATAAAGAATACAAGAGTAGCAGGAATTTTCTACAACAATCACTGCACTTTTTATACAACATTTTGTATAAATGAATGGATCTAAAAATATTTATAGTAGGGAAATGAACTAGATGGCTTCTTGATGCACTTCCTGTAAAATATTTCTGTGATTTCTTTGTCAGGATATCCCATTACTACAGACCAGGTTGAGAAGTCTTTCTGCATAAGCTCATGGACACTGAAATATGATGAGGTCTCTTTTGTTAGATCATTGTATTTAGCTGAAGAAGACCCAAAAAAGAAGGCCTAAGTGCAGAAATAAAGGTTTACATGATCTGGAAGTGCAGCTGGACTGATTTTGATGAAAATATCATGGGTGTCTCTTCCCCCTTTTATATTTTAAGTACACTTCCAGAAGAATGGCAAGGGTATTTATCCATTTCAGAAGATCCTCCCTTTTTCAACTTAAGCTTGTATCTTAAAAGGATACAGAATTAAAATAGATGTTATCAGATGTTAGCATGTAACCTCACTGTTTAGATTTAATAAATACAGCAAATTGGAGTCCTGCTTAAAGAAAGAAGCAAAAACTGGGCAAAGTGCTTTGGATTCAGCTGTGAAAAATAAGTATCCACATGTCTTTAAAGGCTTGAATTCCAGTATTAGAGGAGTGTGAATGTTGTTGGGGACTGGATATGGTATTATTCTAGTGATAAGTCTATTTGTGGTTTTTGAAAAAGAATTTTCCACTAAAATCATGGCAGCTAGATTTCCTACACCCTTTGCTTCCTTCAAATATTTTGGAGGCTCCCATCATCTTAATATAAGCTGTAAAAGGGATGATTTGGCCCTGGGACCACATATGCAGCAGTTCCTATGACACTTCAGACAGCTGGTAGTCTGAAAAGCACAATTTGAAAACACTCATGTGAGCAAATAATCATGTTCTCCACTTACTAAATTAATTTAATGAGCCACATTGTAAAATTATACTGCAAGCCATTCCTGATCCTTGAGATGAAACATGCTACTCTTCAAATAATGCTATACAGTGAAATACTTATTCCTTGAAAGGAAAAAAAAAAAAAAATCACAGAAATATCTTAATTTAGTTGTGGTATCTGATCTTTCATATTTTTAACACATGGACCCAGAAAAAGTGACGATTGGGTAAATAGACATTCAGGCATATGCCTTTTAGACAAAAACTTTTAAAGTCTCATTTTCTTAATTTGAAGTGGGTGCTGGATAAAATGCATGAGAAAAGTCAGATTTTTTTTTGCCAACTACAGCATAGTGGAAATCTTCTTGCATAATGAAGTGTTAACTAAGTCATGCTTTTGGAGAATGATTTAAAGTGTGATTCCAGCACCAAGAGACTGTGAAAAAAGCAGGGCACCATGGTGTCTCAGTAATTTCAGCATAGGATATGCTGAGTTTGCAAGGAAAAAAGGTGGGAATGTTTGGTTTAGGATTTTTCCCCCTTCCTAATTTCCAGCTGCCCGAACTCCTCCTGTGGGATTTTTACATCGCATGCATGATTAAGTGGAATAAATTCTCATCAGACTAAATTGCATGATTGACTAAAGCTGAGTTGGCAGGAGAGAAGGGGAGATTTTAAGCTGCACCATGGGCAAATTTGGGGGGAAATAACTGAGAAAGAAAATGCTCAACCACCTCACTAAGGTTCTTTCATAAAGTAGCACCTTATAGGAGAACCAGAGCTAAAACAAGCTTGTATAAAAAGATGCATGATATCTCAGTTACAGGAAAACTCCCTAGCAATTTAACGGATAAATTCCAGATTGTTTTATCAGTCATCAGGGAAAAAAAAACCAGGGAACTGAAAAACACATGGATGAATAGAATTTTGATAATCAATCCTTTGCTTAGGATATAAAACAAGAAAAAGAAGAGAGAACACACAAAAATGCCCTGAAACAGGTAAATCTGATCCATAGAAGCATAACCTAAAAGAGCAGAGGATTATGGAGCACAGGCATTATCTGTCCCCCCCCCCACCCTGCTTAATTTGCAGAAGTGAAAAATTAAGAGACAGCATATAACATCTGGCCTCTATTCCCTACAGAGGCCACATTTAATTGTACTTACTCTAAGAAACCATTATTTTGTCTAAACAGCTTTCTGCTGTTTCAACCAGAGAACTCTTAGGACTCTGGCTCTACCTGTGCCCTCCAAAGCAGCAGAAGAAAGAAATGGATGGAGATTCTGGAGGAGAGGGCAGAAGTGGCCACTCCCAGGGAAGGGAGTAATACGAGAGGTGAGAGGGGCTGGAAATTCGCTGTGCTCCCTGTCATTATGAATGCTGGGAAGTGATCCACGCTAGCAGTAGTTTTTTCTTCATAATTTATGTGTTATGCCGTGATGTTTTGCTACAGTGGGATCCAAACTATTCCAAGTATTTTTAATTATCGAGAACTCATAAAGGAAGAATTATATACCCATGCAAGAAAACAGGACAGCAGGGAGGTTCTCACGTGAGCCAGGGCTCTAAAGAAAATATTGCCAGTGTAACATAGGGCTGCCTGCATCTGGACTTAAAGAGTACTGTAAATACTTTGGGTGAGTTAAATAATGTAACTTCGAAGCAAAATCAAAGGCAGAGCATTAAATACACTGTAGAAGCACTGTGAAAAGTATATCCTCACCAAAAATGAACACTGCATGACAAAGTTCTTGGACCTTGATTTTTTCTGCCTAAGTTGCACCTGAGATGTTCACTAATGCTAGTCCCAATGAAATTCAGGTTTGACTAATCTATTCCTTAATACCTGCTTGTTGTAGGCAAAAATAAAGTGTTATACATATCAAAACTAAATTTTTTTTTCTTAAATTAGAGTATTTTAATATAATGTTAACAGCAGTAAATTTGCCATGGAACTGGGCCATCAGGACCTGGCTGTGCCGAGGTACAGAGCTGGCTTGGCTTTTTTCCTGTGCAAGTTTTTTTCTGTAGATATATGCTGCCTGTAAGGTTTGCTAAACTAGAAGTGCAAAAACAGTTGTAGGAGTTATCTGAGAAGGCGAGAGGAGGATTTAAAACAAAGAGCTTGTATTTTACTTTGCTTGTAAGGTAAAAAGCAAAGGGAAATTTGGGGATAATCTGTATTATGTATGCTTTATGACAACTATAATAAAAGGGAAGATACTTTTTTACATCTGGAAAAAATAATTTTCTTGACTCAGATGCTAAATAAAAACTCCTCCCTCAAACATGGAGTACATAAATAAGTTATACGAGAATACTGATTTTGCTGTGCAGTATATTCATAAATATTAGATAAAAGAAGAATCTCAGTTACAGAAAGCAACAAAAGCTAGGGTTTTCTTTTTATTAAAATAAATTAATATTCTTGCTTGGATCCTTAATCTATCTTGGATCCTAATTTCTATCCAGAAGTTAGACATGTTTAAATAAATTGTCTGTATAGATTTCCAAATCTAGAGAAAGGCCCAACACTACTGTCAGATTTATGGAGAAAATTCCTTGGTTTTATTCTAGTAGGTTAAAAACTATATTTTAAATAAAGCACAATTTCTGTTGATTAATTGATAATAGTTTCTATGGTCAATGTATAAAAAAATTTGTTTTCTAGAAAAAAGTCTGTTTTGGTAGGAACTGAAAGTTTTCACTGGTGGTTTCAAAGAAAAGATACCACAAGGTTACTTTTCTTAGGAGCAGTAAAAAGTACCTTTGACACATGTAGCAATAAAAATGTGTTATTCAAAGCCTGATCATTTAAAGAGAATTAATAGCAATCCATCTTCTTCAGATTGGAAACCTGAAAGGACAAGACTGAACAAGATTTTCATGCTCCTTTTTTTAGAAAAAGAACAAGGAGTCATATTCTGAAGTGTTGATTGAGCTGTGCACTTTTAGTTCTCCTTGGCTTTAAAGGTGCCCTTCTCTTTGTCTGCAGTGTGTGATAAGGGAAGTGACTTCTTTCTGAAACCTATATAAAGATCCTTGGGGCTGATTTGATTTGAGGAAGCTGAGAACATGAAAGTTTCTGGCTTCCATTGTCCTTATCATGCATCATGATTATTAGCAAAGGGCACTACAGAACCTCTTCTTGTTGAGGAACCTATTTGCAAAGGTCAGTAATTTTGGGTGGTATAGACAAGATCTCAAAACATTTAAGTAGTTTCATGGAAATGGACAAAGCTAGAGGGGAAGGCACACTTTGCTTCCTCTATGTTTCCAAAGATTTACAGGGAGCTACATAAAACATCCTGGCTTCTGAATCAGGAAAGCACATATATTCTTAGGTGAGGGTTACAACCCTTCATAAGTAGACAAACAGCTCCTTTTCCTACAAGGCCTTTCAGATAGAAACAGAAATTAAATAGACCTTAGCATTTAAAGTGAGAACTTCCTTAGACTTTAGTTATTACCTTTACACATATCTCTTAAACCCAGATTAATGTAGATGTGTGTCAGAGTCTGGAATTATGAGAAATATTTCTTTGCATGTTTAAGAGATTTTAAGATCTCTAACAAACAGAGTTTTTAACCTTTGTTTATGGAAAAAGGGCTTTTAGGCTCTGGAATTAAGCAGAGTTTTTAAGAGTGTGTATTAGATAGTAGAATAGTGTGTAGTTTTATCACAGGGTGAGAATTTTAGATCTATGGGGTTTTTAGGATGGCAGACAGGTGAAGGGAAGATGGAGGAACCACATGGCTTTTGGGTTTCTTCTTCTTCCTCATCTGCCTCCATATTCTGCTGTGAGGTGGCACATTATAGTTGGCTTAGAATAGAGTCTAACTTTCTAACAAAGATAATAGTTATTGGAGAAGTATTATACTGATTACGCGGATTGTAGTATAAATATCTACACCACCCTGTGTGGGTGGGTTTTTGGGGAGAGTGCTTGAATGTGACCTGCTGCACAGATCTCTGCAGGGCAGGAGAAGAATGTAATGATAAGAAATAATAATAAGAAAACATAAGAAGAGGTGACTCACGGTCTTTCCTTCAAGATCTCTGGGCAGGGAGAAAAAACTGTTCGCATTCTCGGGGTCACAGAAAAACAGCTGGCCAGCAGAGACACACAAAAATATTTTTTATAAATCAGAGAGATGTGCATTTCATAACCAGTTCTAACCACAGGGAATAATTTTCTCTGACATGGTGGACATGGAAACCACATTTCACAGCTTACCTTCACTTCTGTCTCCTGCCAGTCAGCAGAGCCCTCATGGACCAGTCTGGTGGGACAGTGGGAAGGAAAATTTCTGCTGCTTACAGCCTCTGATGAAGCCAGATTTTTTTAGAGAAGTACCAAAGCCTTTGCTCAGCACTGCTGATGCCACACCTGGAAAACTGTGAATGCCCAGGTGGCCCAGAAGGCCAATGGCATCCTGGCCTGGATCAGCAGTAGTGTGGCCAGCAGGACCAGGACCATGATCATCCTGCTGTACTCAGCACTGCTGAGGCTGCACCCCAAATCCTGTGGGTTCAGTTCTGGGCCCCTCACTACAAAAAAGACATTGAGTGCTGGAGTGAACCCAGAGAAAGGAAACGGAGCTTGGGATGGGTCTGAAGCAGAATTCTGAAAAAGGAGATAAGGGTCTTTAGTCTGGAGAAGAGGAGTCTCAGGGGAGCCCTTTGTGCTCTCTAAACCTACCTGAGGGGAGATTGTAGCCAGGTAGGGGTTGGTCTCGTCTCCCGGGTAATAAATGACTGGACAAGAGGAAATAGCCTCAAGCTGAGCCAGGGGAGGTTGAGATTGGATAATTAGGACAAATGCGTTCACTGAAAGGGTTTTCAAGCTGTGGAACAGGCTGCGTGGGGAAGTGGGGGAGTCACCATCCCCGGAGGCACGCATAGCCCACATACAACCCATTCGCTTTTGCAGTTTAGACGCGGCGCTTGGAGACGCGGTCTAGCCGTGGGCTCGGCAGTGCTGGGTTAGCGGTTGGACTCGATAATTTTAACCCCCAAAGGTCCTTTCCAAGCTGCAGGACTCCGTGGTTCTGTGTGAATCCCGGCATCAGGCGCATCCCCCGTCCGTGCCGCAGTGCCTCCGTTGTGCCACCAGGCGGCGGCAGAGAGGGCGGCGCTGCCTCCCCACGGCTGCTGCGGTGCGGCGCTCCGGGCACCAGGCGGCGCCAGCGAGCGCTCGGCGGGCGGCGCTGGGCGGGGACTGGGCTCCGGCCGCATCCCGGGAATCCAGCGCCTCTGGAGCGCCCTGCGCCAGCAGGATCCGGGTGGTCCGCAGCCTCGGGGCTGCCCTGCGCTCATCCCGCTGGGAGATCTGCGCTGCTGCGGAGAACTGACCAGGGGAGCTCGTTCTAGCACCCAGCGCGGGACGTTAAATCACAGCTGAGGCGGTTTCATCGCCCGCTCCGGGCAGGGAAAATTCCCAAGGGCAAGAGAGGAGGGGAAAGGAATGAAACGCCTTGAGGCGCAGGTTTCACGGTGGTCACATGACTCAAGTACACGACAGGTACTTTTGCTGGATATCATTATGGGAAATAAATACAAAGGCGTACATCCTGGTCTCTCAGGAGGAGATATGCTGCTGTTTGTCCCACGTTTACAAGCTCCCGAAAAAGTCTGCTCTGAGACTCTGGGCAAACCCTGCAGGAAAAGCACCCTCCAAGCCATTCCACTCCTTCAGCAAGGCAGACCAAATGATACAGTGTTGAAAGAACTTCTTACCCGGCAAATACTCTGATACTTGAATCAGCTTACTGTTCCTCTCTTGGTCCCTCTCCCAGTTAAGGAGTTGAAAAATTCCCATTTGTTCTAGAACTTTTTCCCATGCACAGATGGAGACCCAATACACAGACCCAATGCCATGGCAGAATTTGCTGAGAGTGGGATATCCTGGGAACCCAGATACCCGAACTACTCCTGCCTGCAGGCACCACCCTGCAGGTTTCCCTCAGAGACCAAACCGAAGGAGGGAATTTAAAATGTGTTTTCCAGCTGTTGGCTCCTGTTACGCTGTGCAGGCAATCCCTATGAGAGCTGCTGACAGGGGAAACCACAGCCCTGGCCAGACACAGGACACAACAGCAAAGATCTCACCAGTCACCCAGAGGCTGCAGAGTCTCAGCAGGATTTGGCTGGTACTTTGTGCTCTTCTTCTTCATGGAGCACTCACAGCTTCTTTTCAAGGAAAAGGAAATAGAAATCAGTGCAGTAGGAATTGCAATGCTTCTTTAACTGGCACGGGGGGCATGTTTCATGATTTATTTTTGTACCAGTGGCCAAGGTTATATTTAATGTGCCCTTTGTATGCTTACTGGAAATAAGGGAGACAGATGAGCAGACGCAGGTCTCAGAAGAACTGCTGATTTCAGAGCTGGTCCTGATGGTGAGCAGCAAGATGCAAAAGTAATTTTGTCAGTGAGCAATGCATTTACAGATATATTGCATTTCCAATGAAGCAGATGATGACTGCCCTGTGCAGACACGCACACAAGGGAATAGCTCTGTGGGGAGACAGATTTTTTTGTCTGTGCAATAACTTGGGGAATGGGCATTAGAATAACTTTGCAGCTCACCTGCCAACTCTCCCCCAGCTTTTCCTGTTGCCCAAGATGTCTATGAGTATTTTGGTAGTAAGAGACATGATGAAAAGCAAGCGTGGTCCTGCATTTGTAATTCCGTGTCATGGTTTAACCCCAGCCAATACTTCAGACCCATGAAGCCACTCACTCACTACCCTGGTTAAAGGGGGAGAGAATCATAAGAATAAAAGTGAGAAAACTCATGAGCCAAGAGAAAGTTTAATAAGGAAAGCAAAAGCTCCACTCACAAGCAAAGGGAAACTAGGGATGCAGTCACTGCTTCCCATGGACAGGTGTTCAGCCACCCCCAGGAGAGCAGGTGACTTGAGAAGACAACTACCATCACTTTGAATATCCTTCCCTTCTGCCTTTTTCACTCACTTTTACATGCTGAGCATGACTCCATGTTCTTATGGGATATCCCTCGGATCAGTTGGAATCACCTGTCCCAGCTGTGTCCCCTCCCAGCTCCCTGTGCACCCCCAGCCCCCTCAGTGCTGGGGTGGGGTGAGAGGCAGAAAAGGCCTTGGCTCTCTGTAAGCCCTGTCAGCAATAACAAAAACATCCCTGTGCTATCAATGCTATTTCCAGCACAAATCCAAAACATAGCTCATGCCAGCTCCTGGGAAGAAAAATAACTCTGCCCCATCCAAAACCAGCAGAGACTGGTTCTGTGAGAGGCCACAGTTATTAAAAAAGAGGTACAAGGAGGTCCCCTGACCACAATGTCCTAACCTATCCTTTTCCTATAGCACCCAAGGGATACACAATCAAAAGCCCACATTTTCACCCAGCAAGGCTGCAAATCAAATGGGTTTTATTTATTTACCTCAACATCTCCATAGCAATGTCCTCATTCCAGATAAACAGAGCATGACAAACAATTAAACCTTTATCAAGGTATAAATCGAAACACCAGGTTAAAAATCATTGTAATCAAACATTAGTGGAGGTTATGTTTGCCTGATCCTTTTCCACAGCTTACTAACCATATCTTTCTGGAATATGCTCTTTTAGATTTGTCAGAGAGTAATGCAGAACTTGAATTCAGGTATATGGATGTCTTAAAATATTGGAAATAACAGTGTGAACATTTATTAAAGCTGCTTGTGCCTTCATTCATTGGCTGTTTTATTCACTCGAACCCATGAAGAAGTATGCACAGATATAAAGCTGTCAGATGTGTCACAGCTAATTGTGCTGCACTCCAAAGAGCCTGAGGGTCTGTCCTGTCAGCTGGATTGTGCACCTGTAACTGATACCCACCTCCCCAGTTTATACATGTTGGGAAGCTGCCCAACAAGGAGCTGGGCCATCTGCCAGCTCACTGATTTCTGACTATCAGGAGCTGAGGTCTGTGAAATTTGACTTTGCTGTGTTACACAATTACTTAAATGCATCATCTGCACTATGAGGGAAACAAATCAAATTTGCTTCTGCTGTTGTACTGGGCACTGTGCCTTTTCTTTATTCCAGACTTACAGCATCAAAGCTTTCATTGAAATAAGATATAAAATGGAAGGCAACAAACTGTCTGCAATAATTGACATTTTACTGTGCAGGTCATGCTGGATGCAGTCCTGTTTATCTCCTCTCTGTTACTCATAGTCAGATCTTTTAGAAAGGAGAATATTTTGCATGGCTTTATCAAACATTTTAAACATAGTTCATGCCAAGTTCAAGTCTTTCTATGTGGTCAATAAGTGATAAGCAATGTTTAATAACCATTTAAAACACATCAGTTAAAAGACAGTCTAAAAGTGCTGCTTTTCCAAAGGCTCATGCAGAATTTAGAGCATGCTGAACTCAGAAACAGGTACATCATGGCTGCTGTGGGAAGTGGAGGCCAAGCAAAAAGGGACAAGGTGCCTGTGGAGAAGAGGAGGTATAAATCTTGCAGGAGTCACAGCCAACTCCTGTCACCTTTCACAGGGTATTAATGCTGACCTAACAGCTGCCCTTGGTTCCCCTGAAATGAAGGTGCAGAGTCTGTGTCTCTGCCTGTCTCCTGTGTGCCAGAGTGCCTGTCCCTGCAGAGGCATCCTGCAGAACAGCTGGGCCTCCTCCTCAGTTGCCCAGAATCTGCTTACAGACACTGCGTGTGGAAGGGATCCTCCACTCCAGCTCTGCAGTTTGGGCCCAGAGGTAAAGCAGCCTTTTGGAAAAGATGCACTCTAGCATCTCCTTGGCTGTTCACACTTTGATTTAGGGTTAACAGCTGTTAAGACAGAATAAGCACGTACACATGTTTTTGTTTGTCACAAGGGTGTTTAAAACCAGTCCTTGTAAATCTGCAAACAACAGTGGTGTTGGCAACACACTGTGCTTTGTGCAAGGGAGAACTCTGGCCAACCATAGCTGGAGCATGATGATCACAGGGAGAGAGGGAATGGGGCCAGAGAAGGGAGAGATTCAACAAAAGTTAGATCTCACAAAGAAAAATGCTCTCACAAAGCATTTTGGCTGGTTCTGTGCTACAGGAAAAGCTTTTCATCTTTGTGGCACCAAGCATAAAACATGTTTTTGCTCATTTCAATACATGGATCAAGCTGCACTGGTAAAAAGTTTCACAGTGGTGCAGAAAAAGATGAGAACTTAAACACAGGCTGGGAGCAACCTGAAACCCCAAATGAGAGAGGGAACATAATCATGCACAGCTGCAAATGTGCAGTGACTCACCTGAAAGGCAAAAGGCTGAAAAGCCGGGAGCAGAGACCGAAGACACATGGAGTCAGGAACCATGAGAACCTGCGAGGGAACATTTCTGTTTACTGAGGTTTTCCCAACTGATGGGATAACCTTACACATTTTCACTCAGGGCTACAGCTGGGCCAGGCTTGCCCAGAGTTAGAATACAGGAGGTGATAGGCTGAATCAAGATGTGCCTACCTGCTCAAAATACCATTCCCTTTGCTAGGTGTAAAAAACAGGAAAGCTCTGCCACCTCCTGCCACAGTAAAGCCAAGAATTAAAGCCATTCTTAATTTTCGTTATCATAAATTTACTAACATTTCTTTCATAACAATTCTTTTTGAAATAGGCTTCTGAATTACACTCCACTTGGTCTTGAAAACATTCAAAATAACATTTCTAAATATCGTCCTAGGTAGTTAATTCTGCTCAGGTGGATTAAGCACAGTGTGACATTTAACAGGGCAACCATCACACCTCCACCCTGTGAAGGAAGCTAAATGCACATATTATTCCTTTACTCTCTCTGTATTGAATTGTCTGGAGAACTAAGAAAGCTTTTCTTTCAAATGCTGACAATACAATTTGTGTCATCTGATCAGCACAAATGTTGAGTTTTGAAATAATCAGAAATGGAAGAAGATGACAGCAGCAGATACTCTGCAAGTGCAGAATCACTGCACCTCAGATTCCCAGTGCCTGTACAGAAGGTAGATGGCAAAACAGCTCAGATCACACACAGAACATGTTTCTACATGACACTCCCATGCCAAAACCAAAGATTACATGCAGCTGAAGCTTCCATTCAATGCTGGACATGCTTTTGAATATATCCATCTTCCTGTGGACCCAGTTCAGTCCATGCTAAGTCAACATGAGGATTCTCTGAAATTTCTGTATGCTTTGGATCAGGACCTGCAAGTTTCCAGGCTCACTTGTAAACTCCGGGCTTCATGAAATCATTTGCATTTCAAAATGATGCTTCAGGATTTCATTTTGCATGTGGGCCCTGTTTTTGCTGGTTATATGCAAACATGTAGTTTAGTTTGAATATTGCTTCAGTTTTGGTCTTACAGAAGTGGCATGGATTTACAACACTGAGTGCTTATTATCCCATTCTTATTTGCTCTTACGATAAAGCAGTAACCCTTTCCATAACAGCAGGCAGTGGCTAACAACTGGTAAGCAAAGATGAGTAGGAAATAAGAAGGAAAAGGAAATAAAAACTGCTGGTAAGTACAAAAATGCCACTGACTGGGTCACACATATGTTGTCTTCTGCATGATTTGTACTTTGAGGAATTTGTGCTGATTTCTGCCTTCAAACCAATGAATACAAAGTAACAACTGCTTTCAGAAAGCACTATCTTTTTCTGTGTCAGTTCTAAAAAAGCCTTTCTCTTGACTGTTCCAGAAGGAAAAGCATGGCCAACCAAGGAGCTACTCCTACACATCAGGTTTACCTAAAGAAACACAAGTATGAGAATCTCTTAAAGGATGCTTGTCAGCAATTACCTCACTTCACCAACCCTATGTTCCAAGTCTGCCCCCAGAGACCCCAGAACTTTTGGGGCATCTAATGAGGCTCCTGCAGGGCTGATGACCAGCACCAGGCAAGTGCTCTCCGTTAGGATCACTGTTTAGCACATTTCCCCTGAGCAGCATTTGCTTTCTTGAAGATGCTCAGCTCGGTTCTGCTAAAGCTGCCTTAAATCCCAAATGTCCATAGCAAATAAAGAAGCCAATCCAAATCAGAATGAATACATAACTGGAAAGCTCTGGAGGAGAGCAGGAGATGTACTTCTTTACGTTAATGATGCCTCCAGGGTTCTCCATCGTTAATGGCTTGACATTCTTATTGATCATAAATACTGAATATGGGGTTGAAAGATAAATCATGTGATGCCCCAGACAGTTGAGGTGTAAGAAAATAAAAGAATGCATGCTGTGCAGCTAAGAGCTGGGCTTGCTATCTCTTTTGAAGGAGATCCAGAAGTCACAAGCATTGTCTTGCAGTGCGGGGGTGAAGCAAAAATGAATGAGAAACAAACCCCCCATTCCTCGGGGCTGCTGGATAACGCAGCCAATGTGAGCACGGCCAGCTCCTCCACCCCTCGGGATGCCTACGCCAGCTCACCACCAAGAGGTGTGTCCTTGCTCGTCTGGAGAAAAGCCTGGCAGGCAGCGAGCTTCCCTCTGGGCTCCGGGGCTGTTGGACAGTGAGGAATTGCGCATGACCTGGCAGTGTTGGAAACGAGAGCCTTTAATATTGCACGGCTGACCCGAGTCCAGCAGGATACTTAACAGCATGCGTCGATCTCTAAAGAAGAGTGGTTGTCAAGGAAACCACTTAAAAGCCTTCTTTAAAATATTTGCTACATATTCAAAAGCCACAATCATTTCCTGCTGTCAAATTACAACAGCTCTTCAAAGTTCATTAGGAATATTCTTTAATCAAGGCAGAAATAGCCACGTGGTTCTTCTCAGCAGGCAGATGACTGAATTCTGATTCAGGATCTTACCCTTGTAAAATCGAATCTATGACACTGAAACAAAATCAGCTGTGCTACTGTGCAGACATCCCAAAAATCAGATCTTTCAAATTGCATATTCCTAATACAAAGTTATCATGCATAGCATCCTCGTATTTTGAAGTATCACAACTTCTAACTTATGATACCTCCTAATAGAATCATATAATCATTTAAGTTGGAAAAGTTCAAGGAGAAATTCAATTTACACAGCTAACATGCTGTAATTGGAGAATGCCAAAGGCACAATGTGAAGGGCTAGGAACATTCTGTTCTAACTCACTTTTCCCTGCATTTAAGAAGACATATTCTTCACTAGAGGCACGAAGAGCTCAGCCAAACCTTTTTTTACTGTTTCCAAATAAACTGCTTGAATACTCCAAAGACATTTAAAGTCAGGACAAACAATTCAGCCATTTTCTTTTACTTTCAGAAAACACAGCGTATTGGGTGAGTTAGCTTTCTCGTAGTAGCCCTCAGTGCTGTGGGTGTATTTGTAGCTGCAGTGGTGTTGAAAACACAGCAGTGGTTTGGCTACTGCTGAGCAGTGCTGGCACTGCTTGCTGACGGGGGGGAGTGACAGTGCCTTCACTTGGTGGCTGCTCAGGGTCAACCCACCACACCTGGGATCATCAAGGAATGAAAGCTGACTTTGATTTTAACAACAACAGCCAACCCCCTAGGCATGCTCTTGATCTGACCTTCCCAGCACAGTGTTTAGATGCAGGAGTTTGTTTTCCATCTTCACCAGGACAGAAGCAAGGCATGCCATCTGCATTGAGAGGAATCCTGTGGGAACAGATGTACATCTGACTCCTGCCTTCCCTGTGAGTGAGGACTGGTTCAGAGCCTGCAGTTTGATCTGGGCAGTCCTGGGAATGTGCCAAAGCTACACTGCAGCCCTCCTGTTTCAGAATGTCTTCTGTCTCTCTGCAAACCATGAGACCCAAGTGAAGTAGAAACTTATTGAGTAAGATAACCAGAGGAAACAAGATGTCCCAAAGTCTGAGCACAAAAGGTTTGTCACATCACCCATATAAGTATAGCGCATAAACTTGAGAATTGTGTTGTACATCATTTGAGCAGTGTCAAAACCAATATTTTTATTTCTTGTTTCTAAACAGAGTGCCTGTTAGCTTGCTTAGTCATGTTTCAGTGTTAACACTGTGATTATTTATGCAAGGGCAATACCTGGCAAGAGTGCCAAAAAGCACATTTCCCTGGAAGAGGAAAGCTGCTTTTCACCCACAAAGTGTGGTGAAAAGGATTGTGTGGAGGATTGTGTGCAGCTCTGGTCAGCAAAGAGAAGCATGGCTGTTCCACCAAGGCTGGGGATAAGGAGAATGGTGAGGCAGGCAGGGACCTCTCTGACAGCTCCATGGCACCTGAAGGAGAGCCAAGTCAGCTGAGAACAGCAACAGGGGTCAGCTGCAGTCCAGGGACCACCAAGCCTGACCATAGAGACAAGCCAGGTTGGAGGTTAAGACAGAGGATCAGCCAGGGAAGCACAGGATCAGTGAGGTACAAAGCCAGGCAAGGGCACACCCACAGCATAGCTAAGGCAAGGACCTGAACTTAAATTTGGCTCCTGATCCAAGGAAAAGAGGTCCACAATAAGCTTTCCTGCAGCTCTTTTCTCATCACCAGTGTCCACACTGAGAGCTGGGCTATCCAGGGCTGTCCATGAGGACAGGCAGTCAAATGGCCATGGCAGGAGTGGCCTTCCCCACAGTAGTTCACCTGATTTTGAAGGGCTGACTTTGAAAAGTGCTGTGAGGAATTACAGCTGTTGTCAGTTATTTGAAAGTTGGTGCTAAAATAGTGGCTACTTCACCACAGCCACAGGATGTTTTCTGTTCTCTTCTGACCTGCTAGCAGGCCTAAGTTGTACAGATAACTAGCCAGGAGTGTACCACAAGGAAAAAAATCTTCACTTATGAGGATGGAAAGCATGGTCTAAAAGAAAGTTCTCCAACCTTTAATGTCATGTGCTGGTGAGAAGAGCATGGGGTTCAGAACCAGCTTTATAGCTTGGTCTGAGATCTGATATGTAAAGATTACAATGGATATTTCTTTTTTCCCCACCCAAGAATTCCAGCTGCTGTGTGTTGCAGTTACAATGCTGGGCAGGACAGCACACAGACAACCAAGCTGCCCCTGCCCCCAGGAGTTTGGTTTGCTTTCCAGTCACACAGGACAGTCCCAGATTAAGGGTTTACAATTTGAAGATGGAAGCATGCAAGAAAGAAAGATGATTAAAAAAAAAAAGGAAGAGGCAGCAGGAAAGGAATAATCACAGAAAAATATGTGCAATTCATGAATGAAAAGGAGAAAAAATAAAGTAGAATAGGTGGCAGTGGTCAAGAACATGATGAAGCAGCAAAAACTGAGGCAGTAAGACAGAAGAGAAAAAGAGAGAACCTTGCAGGATCAGAAATTCCTTGTTAGGAGAGCTGGAATCTACAAAACTTAACTCATACTTTAGGGGGAAAAAACTTGTGAGGGGGAAAGTCCAAATTAACTACTTGCATAGTACAAGTACATAGCCTTTCCTGCAACTGAATTTTTTTGCCTCCTGTCCTCCAAGTGCTACCAGAGCCGCCTCAAAGTACCAAATGCTGTACTGCAGCCAATACTGCCTGCTCTGTGCCCTGACCTGTTCCTCTGTGTGTTCTTGCCATTGTGAAATGGCCTTGTCTTCAAGCCTTCTGCCTTCTCACAAAGCTATTCTTATGCTCACTGCCTCATTTTTTCCTGCTGCCTCTCCAGATGCCTCCCACTTGCTTTCCAAAGCCTTGTAAAGATAAGAGTAATTCTGCAGCACATAAGGGCTCAACATGAAACATTTATCATTTCCATGTTGGCCTTTCACTACCAATTCAATGGGGCAGAAATTGTCATTTCTGCCCAGAGCTCATGCCTCCACATTGTGTAGGACCCTGACACTTCAGAGAAGACCCCACAGGTGCTGCTCTGTAAATAGCAATGCCTGTTTTACAGATTATATGCTGGTTTTGTTCTCAGTAATTCATTGTGCTAGATGGAGACACTCCTGTGTGGATACTTTGTGCTCAGGAGAACTGCTGCTCTCTGCCCAATGCCAGGAGAGTAGGCAGGAGAGCTCTGTTTTTCCTGTCTCACTGAGGGCAAACGGGAACCAGAGAACAACCTGCAGTGACAGATGACACTGTTGCTACCCCCAAAAGACTCACAGGATTAAATTTCGTTCTAAATGCTGAGTGGGACACCACACGTCTGGAAACCAGAACAATTTGGTACGTGCTGCCATGCTCACCTAACCCTTTCTTCTGCAAGTAGAGCTGTACAGTGGAAGGTCTGAGAGGTTTTATTGATGCTTTTCTGGCCAGAAGTAGCTAGGTTTTGCAGCAATCAAAAACCTCACTCCAACAAAACAAAAGCTTCTTTATCTCAAAAATATATGGGACAAACTTGACAGTGACCTCTTTATGCTCCTATGGAAATTGTGTTGGTTCTCGTTTTTCTCTCGGGTGTCTGTTTTCGAGTACTCTGGTCTCTGGCAGACAGCATGAGGTGGAATGGACGGCGTGTTTCAAAGGCTTTTGTAATCAGAGCCATCTGATATGCTAAATTGCATCAAAGGTCAGAGACTGGCAGTAGCACCGTGTGGAGTAAATGATTCCTTTAAACTCCTGATCGGACACGGGTCACGTCAGGAGGCAGCAGGGCTCTGCTCATGGAAACAGCTGCCTCGGAGCAGCGCACACAACTGTGCTTTAAATCTTTCGGATAGTTGTTCCACAAGGGCATCACTGGATGGTTCCAGATGGTTCTTGGGCAGCCTGTGGGCAGCAGCTGCAGGCACAGCCTGGCTGTCCTGGCCCTCGGGCTCCCACCTGCTGAATCCAGGCCTGAAAGGAGGCTGTAGCCAGGTGGGGATCGGGTTCTTCTCCCAAGAGACCAGCGTCAGGCTGAGAGGACACGGCCTAAAGCTGTGCCAGGAGAGGGTTAGGCTAGACCTGTGCAGGGCCAGGAGTTGGACTCCATGGTCCTTGTGGGTCTCTCCAACTCAGTGAATTCCGTGCTTCCGTGAAATTAGGGGTAATTTCTGCACAGAAAGGGTGATTAGACATTGGAACGGGCTGCCCATGGAGATGATGGGAATCACCCTCGCTGGATGTGTTCAGGGCAAGACTGGACGAGGTTGGACTCGATGATCTCTGCGGTCTTTTCCAACCTAAGCGATTCTGTGAACCCGAGAGCCGGGCAGGGTTCCCCCCGGCCACAGCCACAGCCGCCGCCCTCCTGCCGTGTGAGGGGCCGGGAGGGCTCGGCAGGCGGGGCGGAGGAGGCAGCGGGGCTCTGCCGGTGCAGCCGCCGCCGCTGGGGCTCATTGGGCGGGCGGGCTCGGCAGGCGGGGCCCGGAGGAGGCAGCGGGGCTCTGCCGGTGCAGCCGCCGCCGCTGGGGCTCATTGGGCGGGAGGGCTCGGCAGGCGGGGCCCGGAGGAGGCAGCGGGGCCTGGCTGCAGCCTCGGCCGGGGAAGCGCCGCTCTCGCACCGCTGGTGCTGCCGCCGCCGGGCCCGGGAGGAGGTAAGGGCTGCCTGTCCGGGGCAAGGGAGGGAGGGGGGCCGCGCTCGCAAGTGTCTCCTTCTGCTGCCCCGCTCGCTCCGCTCTCCCTTCCTCTTCATCATCCGCGGCTGCTGGGCGGGAAGGGCCGCGGCAGGGCTGGGAATGTCAGGGAGCGGGGCTGGCACATGGGGATCGGGCTGGGAATGGTTGGCGTTCCGCAGGGGCTGCCGCAGCGTTGGATATGCGCGGGGTAAACGCGGCCTGTGCTAATTCGTGATGAGCCAGCTGCAGCAGAGACGTCTTTAAATTGTTGCTGTCCGTGTGCGGTTGGCTGTGCAGGCAGGGAGGCGAGACTAGATTGTCACGGATTTAAAAGGAAAAAACCCAAAAAAAACCAAACAGTAAAACAACAACGCACCTGCTTTGGGGCGAGCTTAACACCCAGAGCCGTACGGTCCTGCCCACATCCGTGCGCTTGGAGTTGTACATTCCTTTTTCCATACGTCGGATCCCCTGGGGCAGCAGGCATGCCTTCAACTTTCTTCCGGGTTTCCTTTTCTTCCCCTTTTCTTCTGGCAGCCTGGAAAATTCCCATCTGCCGAGCCGCAGCCGGCTTGTAAAACTACAGTTTTAATCGCCTCATCCCGCTTTAAGTGCTTTTTTTTTCCCTGCTTGTCTGCAGCAACTGTTTCTCTCCTGGAAAATGCGTACAGGTGAACAGGATCAGATGGAGCGCCTCAAAGTAGATTTCCATCCAGAACTGTTCGTCTTGGACTTTGTCTCTAACACCAGTGCCCCCCTTTTCATTGCCTCGGTCTTGTTTTGCCCAGATGGATCTGCCCAGTGTTTGCAGACATATCAGCTGGGAAAGCACAGACTGTTGGGTGTCCAGAGCTGTTTACATAACAAACTAAAGAGCAGGTTCCTACTCCTGACTTGCAGAGACACTTGGAAGGCAAAACTATCGTCACTATTTTTACTTGCCTGGTGAGACTTGAATTTGATAGGGAACAAATGCATTAATTAACTTGTGAGTTTGGACTGATCTTCTGATTCATGCTGTGGATACTGGGTAGTCTAAATATAGTGAGCATTTCATGTTCTCTTCTCAAGCTGACAGAAGTGGAAGCAAGCGTGGGTTTTGCTAATTGGCAGGCTTTTAGTTTGGTCGTGCTGTGTTTCACAGAAGGAAGTTAACCTATTGTTGTTATGAGTCAAGGATAGCAGGGAAGAAAAAGCAGCTCCAGGAAGTAAACCTGTAAATATTTTATATTAATATTAAAATATAATATATATTTTAATATATTTTTAATATAAAATATTAAATATTTTAAATACCTGTAAATACACTAAAATAAGGGTGTGATATTGTCATCAGCCTGCAGTAAAATGGAAAATCTTAAGATTTCAAGTAGTTCCGTATTCAGCTGGTGCAACAACAGTGATTTCCAGAACATTCAGCCTTTTATCAAGTCAACAGTTAACCTCGAAGTGCTAAGTAAAGAAACCTTTCCTCTTTCCATGCAACCTAAGAATTGCATGAAAGGTAAACCCACAGCAGCTGAAACAACGTGCTCGGAGCTGGGAACAACACATGTGTTGAAGGCCTCCCAAAAGCTCTGTCACTGCCATTTTCTACTAAAGCAACCCCTTGCTAAGTTACCTTTGCATGTTTTTTGTGACTACACAGATTTTTATCTAGCAACTTAAAAACATAGTTTTAACAAATATTTCAGATCTAGGGATGCAGTTGTGATTGGCTTGGGCAAAAGGACCTCAGCAAGGAACTCCAGACCAGAATTAAAGTGTCTCTAGGGTACAAGCATTGCTCTTTGCTGCTCAATTACATCAGATTACCCTGCTGTCTTTTTTTTTTTTATGTTTTTTTTTTTTCTTCCACCATAAACCTGGATATTTTTAGATCTTTTGTTATGTCATTTAATACTTCTCACTCATAATTTTGCCCGTAGCAAACTCTGAGCAATTAAGTTAGAAATCGCTCACTGGGCTTCTATCTTTAATGTGGTTAGTTACACTGATCTGTGTGGTCCAGTTCAAATTACTCCAGTGCAGCAACATATAATTATTACAAACTGCATCCCAGCCCGTTGGACTTGAGTCAACTTGGGTGTTACTCTACAAAAGGTCAAATAATCCAATCTTTCTATGCTTTTCAGCATGCTAGGTGAGTCATAATTAGTGAATTTTTGTCTGTGCTGAGCCAAGTGGTGTGTTTGAATTTATCTGGACTGGAAAAAGAGAGCTGAGAAGCTAGTAGAAGGTCTTGCTTTCCTGTGTTAGCCCATTTCAGGGTTAGGTGGCAGAGAACTTCAAGCCAGACAAAACAGTACATGGGGTTTTTTTGAGGGAGAAATTTGTGTGTACAGTTGTGGATGTACTGGATACATGGATACACTCTTAATAGTCATTCTTAGCATAAAAAAAAAAAAAATCACAATTAACTTCACAGCTATGTGTTAAAAAGTATTGTTCAAGATCTCCATAAATGTGACAGAACCAAATACCATGTGCAGATAAAAATTTAAAATCTAAGCAAATATATTTCTCCTCCCTTTCCCCCGGGAATCACAGTGCAGCTATTTCAGCTGGTGTTTGCAGAGCGTTTGTGATAAGCTCATTTTCTCAACCTTATCTCGTATTTTCACATATTCGTATTTTAGTATTACCATCACTCTCACTTGCTCCATCTCAATCCCTTCAGCCTTTGAAAGCTCGGGATGTCATTCTGCAGGGGGCCAGCAGAAGTGCCTCCGTGGCTCTGTGCGCAGAGCTGGGGTTGGATGGGATGCTGCCTGCTATGGGATAGTTTCCCGGTGAGTCACGCAGATCCCGCTGCAGCCGCTTCCAGGGAATGCTGTGCTCCGCATGATTAGCGCGCTCTCAGGGTGACATTGTTTCCTGAACGATGCAACTGAAAAATTCCCTTTCCTGTGCTTCTTGTTTCCTGGTCGGTTTTCCTTCTGTTCTCCAAGACATTCCAGCAGCTGCGCATCCTTCGCCCTTTTTTCCCCCTACGAATTTCTGCGAAGACAAGTTATGTCCACAGCTACTCTAATGAACTTGGTACGGAATGGCGGGTTCCAAGTGAGAAGGAGAGCCGCGCTCACGTCCCGCTTCCTGCAGGACGAGAAGCGCCCCGCAGCCGCCTGCTCCATCTCCACCGGCGAGCGCCGCGCCTCCCGCTTCGATCCCGACGGGAGCGGCCGGCCCACCACATGGGACACCTTCGGCATCTGGGACAATCGCATCGACGAACCCATTCTCCTCCCACCCAGCATAAAGTACGGGAAGCCGATCCCAAAGGTGAGCCTGAGCAACGTGGGCTGCGCCAGCCACATTGGGAAGCGAAAGGAAAATGAGGACCGGTTCGATTACGCTCAGCTGACGGAGGATATCCTGTACTTCGCAGTGTACGATGGGCACGGCGGGGCAGCAGCTGCAGACTTCTGTGATAAGTACATGGAAAAATACATTAAGTAAGTGCTTACACATTGCCTCGATGTCAGATAAATTACGGCCGAGATTCCTTCCCTAGGGAATCATGGACTGTACATTGTAGCAAATCTTCCCAAGTTATGTAGCTGCCTGTCCGTACGGGACAGCAGGAGCACTGGGTGGAACAGACTACGATAGAACCATGTCTATGCTATGAATCTCTTACTCTGTGTGGTGCCTGCCCCATTGGGCAAGCCCAAAAACACAGGAGAGGAAAGCATGATTGTGCCCCCTCTCCAGGAAAGGTCTTGGAGCACAGGAGAGTGTGGACTGACTGTTTTCACGCAGGGTGTCTGTGATTGCTGACCTGTGGCTGGCTTACACTCTTCTGTATTTATCACATCCCTGGATGCTGGATAAGGAACTTAGATATTTGCAAAGTTACAGGGCTATGCTTTCAGTGCACACAGTGAAATCACATTACCTTTTCACTCAAGTCCCGTGTCATTCAGTGGGTGCGGGGAGGAGATAGGACTGCAAAACAGATTGATCAGGATGTATATTTCTTGGAAAGAAGTTTAACTTCTTTGTATGTTTGCTTGCTTCCAGGGAATTTCTTGCTGAGGAGGAGAACTTGGAAAATGTTTTGAGCAAAGCTTTTCTAGAAATAGACAAAGCATATGAAAGGCATGCTAATCTCTCTGCTGATGGTAGGTAAAAAAAAACATTCTACTCATATAGGTGTGGAGAATAAAGTTTGTCTTATTTGCTCAGTAGTTTTGCAGTAAAATATCCAAAAAAGTGTTTGAAAACAATTTTACTTAACACAGGATTTTACTGCAAATAAAACAATTATGCTTTACCTCCTAAAAGTGAAATTAACTACTGTAAGTCTCAGTCAAATTTACCACAGGAGTTATGAATCTGAATGTTAGCAAAATCATCAATAAATTTCTCTTAATGTGATTCTGAAAGGGATTATGTTTGTCAAGGTAGCGAAGAGCGATTTAGATTTGCAAGGACCATAATTTTACTGGTAAGAAATGTGGAGATGGGTGTTTTAGTTTTTTATAGGGTGGGGGGGAATTGGTGTTTTTATATGTTTATTTGTTTGTTTTAAAGCTGTTACTCCTGTGGATTAAAAGCAACAATGTCAAAGTTCCCCTTCCTAACTTGGCTGCTGCACCTGAGGAGGAACGTAAGCCAAAATTAATGCAATCGATATTGCTTCTGCACAAACAGAATCACAGGAGTAGCTGAGTGGGAAAGGGAAAAAAGCAGTGAAGAGGAAAACAAGTCTGGCCGTGGTAAGGCTGTGGTAAAACTGGCACCAGCCCTTTTAGACTCCCATTTAATCCTGGCTGTTAATGAATTCATGTATATGTGTCTAGAGACTAAGAACATCTGAAGTTCCAGTTGCAGCAAGCAGAGCTTATAGAGAGTAACTTGGGAAGGGAGATAGAAGTGCCCTGACCCAGTTCTGTCACAGGAGCTTTCTTGGCCATGAGATACAATTTTGAGAGTCAATTTAGCCAGTCTTATAAAGAAAACCCCAAACAAACCCAATTAAAAAAAAAAAAAAAATCACCAACCCACAACAGAAAAACAAACAAACAAAAACCACAAAAAACCAAACAAAAACCCTGTGCCAGTGCTGGTAAAGGCACTGGCAAAATAACTGAGGTTCCAGAAGAATATAAACTGTAATATTCTTCTCTCCAAGAAAGACTGGAAACCAAGAAGCCCTGTAGGGACTGAAGTGATACTGTATTCTCAAGCTGCTTTTCTGAAGCAGTGACTGAATCCAATCAAGTAATGAAGTGGCTTTCTGCACTTGAACTGCTAGATGAATCTAGGCAGGCTCAAATGCAGGACAGGTAGCCTGACTGTTGTAGCACTGTCTCTTACCTTAGCCTGCACCAGGGATAAGGAAAAAAGTCTTAAGTCCTGAGATGCAGCCCTTAAAAAAAGGAGGAGTAAATCTATAAGGGCCATTTCCCCATTGTATTTTCTGGTAAAAAAGACCAGAGTTACTTTTGACCTACATGCTGAATTTTAGCTGAGCTATTGAGAGACATCAGCAGAGCAGATGTGCTTTTTAATCCTAGAGTCTCTTTGCAAATGTATTTTCTTACCAACCCAAATCCAAGACAGCATATGAGTACTAGTTTGTGTGCTTCCCTGGATCAGACCATTTAATTTTAAGATCTAATTGTCCCCTATCCTGTCCCTTTGTGAGTAAGACAGCTCTTGGTTTGGCTCACTGTAGTGACCTCTGTATCAGAGTAGTTCCTTGAGGAAAAGGACTGAGAACGGTACTGAACTTTTCTGAAAACTCTTTCCAATCATAACACTTGGTAGGTGAGACTTACAGAACTGGATAACAACAATATTTAACAGACAAACTGTGGAGCAAGCAGAGCATTTTAGAACTGCTTGTCGGATTTTTTCCCTACCATTTAACTAACTGGTGCTACTTAATGCCAGAAAATGTCTGCAACGGTTACCAGGATACTGCACAATCCCCCTTCACTAAAAAAGCAAAAGAAAGGGTAGAAGAGTTGCCAGACACCCACAGGGGCCACACTCTGGTAGGCAGTCAGTGTTTCTCAGGTAGGCTGAGAACCTGCAAGCTCTTGCAGGAGCCTGGGGGATCTGAGAGAGCCTATTGTTCTTGGCTGCAAATCAAGCTCTAAGGCAAAGAATGGAGTAACAAGGTGCAAAGTCAAGTTTGGATTTCTGAACAGATTAAACTTCATGCATATCTGCTGTTAAAATAACTCAATACTGTGTTGACTGCTTTGTGTGGATATTTTTGTTGTTGCTGATAGTTTGAAAGTTACATAAAATTTCAGTCTTGGCACATGTCTTTGTTAGAAGTCTGCTTCCAAATTGGTTCAGTGTACCAGCAAAATTTCTGATTCAGTGTGGCTATTCTGGATGTGACAGTCAAGATGGTTGCTAGAGTACCTTGAAGATGGGGGTTGATTGTGTAACTTGGTATATCTGGGTTAGACTGGGTGCTGCCCAAGTCTGACCTCCTTTTGAAACCTGGCCATAGCTGATGAAGTGCAAAACAACAGCTTTGACTTGTTCCAGCAGATGACCCTACCAGGGCTCACTCCCTTCACTGTGTCTGCAAAAAAAACAGTGCACATTCAGGATATTTAGGTCTTTACTAACACACAACCAGTTTTAAAACTTGTACCTGGGTGTCTGAAGGGAAGTAAACCCTGGGACAAATCGCCGTAGCCAAAATGGCATGTTTGAGGCATTGTTTATAGTCCTATTTAAGGGGTAAAACCTTACATAAGGCACAAATTTAACAGGACTAGAAATGGGCCTTGTTGGAGACCCCAGCTATGTCTTCAAGGGTATGGCCAGCTACGTAAGTCACTTAACAATGACACAATATTTGAAATTAGAGATGGAAAATACATAGCATGGTAGTTCTTGTGAGCTTTCAGTAATAAAAACATTATTATTGTTAAAAAAATAATGATATTATTAATTATTACTGATTTATGTGTGTGTTCCAGATACTGCTGCTGTGTCTGGCATGCAGTTCACCAGTGCTGTACTAGCCTGCTGGAGCCTGGTCCAGTAACCCCTCTGACAGTGACCTATCCCTGTTGCTTCACACAAAAGCATAAGAAAACTGATGTAGGCAGGTCTGGGATGATCTGTGTTCTGCCTAAATCCTGTGTAATCATTAACAGCTTAGAGCTATGTCTGAGCCCTGAAGCTTGGTGTGTGATACCTCTTCAAAAATGTCTTTTCATTCCCTTCCATGCATTTAAATGTAGCCAGTCACTTTCAAATCATTGCTAAATTTAGGTATAGAACATAAAGGAAGCTCACATCCAACAAATGTCATTATCCGTGGGACAACTGCCAGAGATGGGCAGAATTTTCTGCTATTTT
The DNA here is from genome assembly GCA_018697195.1 of Certhia americana. Classification (NCBI taxonomy): domain Eukaryota; kingdom Metazoa; phylum Chordata; class Aves; order Passeriformes; family Certhiidae; genus Certhia; species Certhia americana. The sequence continues at coordinate 724,344 of JAGMWU010000042.1, forward strand.
TTACCAGCCATAAAAACTGAAATCTAAGAGCTGAAAAGCTTTGCTCAGCAAGGACGGAAATAAGAAATTAAATTCTGTGATTGAGGAAATTTGAGCATTTCCCTGGAGAAACGTGAGACAAACCCTCTCCAGGCCTACTGGAGGCCTACCAGGTATTGTAACTGCTTCTATTCACTGTGAGACAGTGAAAACAAGAGGGAGTTTGTCCATCAACCTCCTCATTCAGTGCATCCAACTCTAATCACATTGGCCACTCACTTCTGGAATAGCCATCTTATTAAAACAGAGCCAGGTATTGACTTGTCTACCTGTGTTTGAAAGGGTTCTTACTCTTGAATTTTATTATACTGACAAGCAACAGAAGTTATTTAAAAGTAATTAAATTTTTAAAGCAATGTTTGATTTGTTGTTTTTTTTTTTAAAGTTACCATTCAAAAAATTATTTTTATTTCTTTAAATATGTTAACCTGCAACACTGAGGAAAAGGGAGAGCTGCAGAAGTTGTACTTGAGTATTTAATTAATTTATCAGCATTATAAAGGGAGCCTTTTAATTCAAGGGCCTTGATTATTACCTAATCAATTTCGAAGATACTGATTACAATATTAAAGGGATGTTTATTTTGCCTATTTTCCCATTAGAACAATTCATATACTTCTATTCAGTGCCTATAAGAAGGCCCCATTTCATTTGGCAGTGGTTTGAACTCCCCATATTGCTGTAACTTCTTTGAGGGAGCAGATATTCTTCAAAGTGGTCACTCTTGCCATATATGAGACAGCTGGCCCTCCAGCATTGATAAAATTCTTCATTTGATCTGTTGGTTACTTATCTCCTTAGGGGAAGCAAAATTTAGATTTTGTTTGGGCTGAATTTAAACTGGTTTTGTCACACACTTTTAGCAAGAAGGCGAAAGTAGTGGTGATTCCCTAAAAATACCAAGGCTGATTTACCAAGGCCAAAGATGCAGGTGCTTCCTACATGACCTGCACAGGGCTGTGCAGGCAGACCTGAGAGTGACTGACTCCATCCCCTGTTCTGCAGCCCTTGTTCTTGCATCTCCAGTGTTGCAGGTTTATTTTGTTTGAACAAAGTCCCTGGGTGAATTTCCTATTTGCCTCTGTGTGCGTGTTATTTGTGGCAGACACTGTACCTGGTCAGCAGCTCTAGAACTGGAGGCCCTGGACACTTTAAGCTGGGCTTCAGTGGAAAGAGAGATCTGCTTAATTTTGTCCCAGGTGAAGGAGTCCAGCGGTTCCTAGCCTGGACTACTGGAAGGTTTCCACATCCTCTTTGTCACATTAGTTGAGATGACTTGCAGTAGAAGTTGTCCAGTGAGTGTTAAGAACCTATTGAAAGATCTTAGTTTTATAGTGATATTGTTAGGAAAACAGAATAAACTCTTTAATTGTTAAAACCAATACATGTGCTGATGCAACGTATTTTGTGTTAAACTAGCATTAGAAAAATGCAGAAAAGCATTAGAAAAGCTTTAGAAATGTTATCCCATCATCATTCCTGTGGTTTTGAGCTGTGCTAGAAGTCACATAATGCTACATCTGGCTTCATGAATGTTCTTGCATCCCTACCCAGAGCATGAACTGGATACAAGGAAGAGATTGTGAGCAGGATGTATTTTTTTCCTAGGAGTGCTATTTTACTAATAAACATATAAAGTTCACTGTGTCCGTTACCAAAATTCTGGACAATATCTTGTTCTTTAGTACCAGCCCTTGATTTTGGGATAGCAGCTCTTTTATTTGGGAGTTTGCACTGAAAAGATGCAGTTTCAGATTCACTTGAATTCCAAATGTTTCCAGTCTTCTGTGAATTGAAGACTATGATTTAACTTTTTATCTTTTTCTCAGCACAGTTCTAAAACCACAGAATTAAATGGGAAAGTAGCAGCAGTTCTACATTAATTTAAATGTCTAAATAAAACATATCTTCTGTAAAATACAAAGGCAGTTTTACGTAGGTTGCTCTATTTCACTTGTTCTAACTGTTGGCTAAAACAGGTATTTTACTGGTTCTACTAAAATTTCTAATTGCACTGGTACTTTTAAATATCTTTTTTTCATAATGTGCCTCAAAGTAACCCTGCACTGGGCTAGTCCTTGCTTCAGATGAGAAACAGGATGTCGGTGCCCATCTGGACAGTCAGAAGCTGCCACATCCAGTTTCCAGTGCCCCAGTCTGCGTGGCCCTGGCACAGCCCGAGGTGTGACCGCGGCCACCGTGGCTGACAGTCACCCCTGACCTGCTGGTTCAGCCTTCAGCTAAACCCAGACCTCACTGCAGTAATAATACCTGTTTTAAATAATAACACCAGCTTAGTTAACACCGGTTTGTGAGGATTTGTGTTTGGGTTTTTTTTGATTCATGGACTCTTTGTTGCTTTTGCTGCACAACAAGGCTCAATGCATCTTCCAGGGCTTGGTGACTTCAGTTTACTCCCAATCCTGTTTCACTTACAGGGTGCTGAGATCTCACCCCCTCAGGGTTGGGGAAAGAGGCTGTCAAGACCTCACAGCTCTGGCATTTCTCTTGCTATCTGTTGGCAGCTCGTCAGATTTGGGGCTGCCTGGCATTCCTTGGGAACAAACACAAAGTCCTGTCTCAAATCTGTCCCATATTCCCGGGATCAGGGCTGCAGGGCCAGAGGTAGGAGCACATGTAGTTGTAGCTGATCTGCAGAAGCAGTGGTGGAAAGACAGTGAAGCGTTAGCTGTTAGTGATGTGAAAACAAGAATATAACTGGGGAGTCACATTCCTAAGCAAACCCAAAACTCATCTAAAATTGGCTTGCTTTGAAAAACTGGAACAACTGGAAAAGCCCAGAATGCAGGTGACCTACAGAGGGCCTTTCAAGGGGATTTGCATTGGCTGTAGATGCAAATGTGTTCCAGGCAGTAGCTGGTCCTGTCCAGACATTTTGTAACAACTAAAGTCAGCAGGACCTTTCCAGGCATCTCTTGTTGGGTTACTTACCTCTGCAGAATTTGCAGGAAGAGAAGATAACTGTAAAGTGGGACTTGCCCTTTCAAAAAGCAAAGGAAACAAGGAAAACTGAGCAGTGTTTCTGGCATTTTCTTTACTGCAGATGAGACTACAGATCTTTTTCCTGAAATAGGCACTGGCATTTCTCTTTTTCAAGAGTTTCTCTTTTTTCTTCTTCTTTTTTTATCTTTTTTTTTTTTTTTTTTCCTCCAGACCATTGTAGCAATTGAGATGAGAAGCTGTTAAATCTGCTTACATGAGTGAATCCAGGCAGATCCCTGAGTACAGTCAGCCAGCTCGGCTCACTCCCTTGCCCTGCAGAGGAGGAGAGCAGCACTAGGGCTCTATTTTGCCCTCTGGGCACTCACAGTGAACCCCTATCAGGTTATCCCAGCAGTGCCCTGGGCAGGCTGCCCAGACAGCCAGCACCACCTGCACCAGTTTGCAGGCACAAGGAAAGGCTGAATCCCAGAATCCAGCTTCACCTTCGCACTGGGACCTCCACCAACTTGTCAGGGTATGGAGGGAGCAGCATTCCTTCCTGGAAGGCCGGGAAGCCTGTTGGCTGAATCCTTCTCTGGGGCAAGCAGAGGGGGTATGTAACAGCTCTGACAGCAATGGAGGGTGCCAAAGACTCAGCTACTGCTTTCCCTCTGGGGAGCTATATGGAATTGCAATTACTGTAACTATAATTATATATTACTATGTAATTGCCTGCTTCACCACCTAAGAGAAAGAAAGAACCACCACCTTTATGGTGACCTCCCTGTGCAGTCACTGTGCCCAGGGATAAAGACAATAACCCTGTAACTCGTGGTGAGCTCCTGGGGCTAAAAAACTGCTACAAACTGAAGGGAAGCCACTGTACCTTGTACTGCTTTTATCCCACTTGCTCTGTTTGCATGGAGCCATGTTGTTGCACAGAAACAATTAATCCTTCCCACCTCCTGTCTCTTCCCCCAGTCCTACATGCATGCATGTTTACTTTTTTTTTTTTTTTTTTTTTTTTCCTAGTGTGTAAATTTAGTTTAAGCTTAAAAGCAGTTACTTGCTCATTAGGTAGAGCACAAGTTGTCTTCATTTTACCGGTTGAAACTGTTGCTGTTATAAATGGCTCCAGGCTTTGAGGCAGTGCTAAAACCTCTCTCTTTGATGACATTTGTAGCAACTCTGCTGAACTCTGGGACCACTGCAACAGTGGCTCTGCTCCGGGATGGAATTGAGCTGGTTGTGGCAAGTGTGGGAGACAGTCGTGCTCTGCTGTGCCGAAAAGGAAAGGCCATGAAACTCACCATTGACCATACTCCAGAGAGAAAGGAGGAGAAGGAAAGGTACCTGCTGGCTGATGAGGTGGCTTCCCAGAGCACAGCCTCAGTCAGGATGGGCTTGTGCTCTGCTGCTTGGTTGGACCAGGAAGGAAGCAGAGTTGGATATACAGCCCTGAGACCACTCTGAGCTGGCAGTAAGCTCCAGTGAATGCACCGGGTCCTGTTTAGAGGACCAGGGATGTGGAAAAGCCTCCATGAGCATAAACTGTCTCAGCAGTAAGATCAGCATCACTAAGACTGAGAACAGAGCTATGACCACATGGTTCAGACTTGTCCAAAAGTGCCAGGCTGGAACCAAGTTAGAACCTGAGGAAATGCACTGATTCCCAGGTCAGGACTGAGCCCACCAAGAAACATCCCCTTCACTGAGCCATTCAAACAGCTAAAGCCAACACTCACCCTCCCAGCTTAGGCTCTCCATACATCATTCCTCATTCTAGCTAGTGACAAATTAGAGGATAGTGATGGGGGTAATGGTGTGAAGCAGTAACTCATTTGCTTTTTCTTTTGTGCCTCTGGACAGGATTAAGAAGAGTGGTGGCTTTGTTTCCTGGAACAGTTTGGGACAACCTCATGTGAATGGTAGACTTGCAATGACACGGAGCATAGGAGATTTGGATCTTAAAAACAGTGGTGTGATAGCCCAGCCAGAAACAAAAAGGGTTCAGGTAAAAGAAGGTCTGGTTTACAGGGACAGCAACACTTGGACTAAGGGGCTTCATAGGTATTTGATGCAATGGTGGTACCCACATGACATGAGCCCAGGTGAAGCCTGATGACCACGTGTTGTATTTTATTGAAATAACCAGAGAACAACTCTCATTAAATTGTTTCAGATTAACACTAACAGTTCTAAATTCAATCAAATCAACTTTTAAATCTCACTTCTTACAGTAAAATACATGACGAGGGAAGAAAGGTAACACATGACATGCATTACAGGTGTTAGTCTGTGTGGGTCCTGTGGTCAGTTGTGGATAATTACGAGGTTAATGCTGGTATGAAACCATCACTGAGAACTGGGTGGGATATGGATGGGCTGCCATCAAAAAAAGTAGGATATGTAGAAGTTCACACAGTTGAGAGGAAGAGGGGGAGGAGGAAAGGACAACTGCATGTATCTTACCATAGCCCTGTAGTTGTCTAGAAAACAAATTAAACACCCAGAAGATATTCAGTCTCCACTTCGGCAGGAAGCTCTCCTGTTAATTTGCAATCTGTTTGTTACTCTTCCCCACTGCACTTTCCAGGGTCCCAAGAACTTATATTGGTTTGGTCCCAATAAAGTGCCTCCCACTGGGGGTTTAGAGAGATGCCTGCAGTGCTATCATGTCTTCCTTAAAATCCTCAAGTTCAGGAAAAATTTTTCAGGACAGCACGAGGTACCCTCAGAAAAAAAAAGAAAAAAAGAAAAAAAAGGTGCTTTGCAAGAGTGTAAAAATGTGTGGGCAGCTGCCTTGCCTTGCAGCACTCACCCAGGGTTATGCACTCTGTGTGCTCTGTTGCAGCTGCACCATGCAGACGACAGCTTCCTGGTGCTGACCACCGACGGCATCAACTTCATAGTGAACAGCCAGGAGATCTGCGACTTCATCAGCCACTGCCACGACCCTGCTGAGGCTGCCCACGTGGTCACTGAGCAGGTAATGCCAGCGCTGGTCTGGGCAACAAGGGCTCCTGGTTGGGCTGGTTTGGCTTGAAAAAAAGAAAAATATTTTTATTTACACAATACGACATGTTCAACAGTGCTGGCTGAGACATTTGGCAGTTCTGCTGGCCAGCCTTTTCCTTACCCTGGGTCTCACCACATCCTCGCCAGGCACTGCATCGATGAGCATACTTAGCTCACAGTCCACTGAACTACATGGGACTGCAACTGCAGCTTATGCCTATGCTGAAAATGTCTTTGTCACAGACAGAAACAGCCAGTTTCTGATCAAAGTTCTGGATGGTGGCATATCCCACGGGGAGCTGTGGGGCATACCAGAATGGAGCATCAGGGCTGGGAAGGGGCAAGGGAGGCTCTGGTCTCAGTGCGCACTGTCCCGGCTGAAGCCAGATGCTTGTTTCCCTTTCCAAGTGAGACGCTGCTGCTGACACTTTGTTTCTTCTCTCAGGCAGCGCAGTTCGGCTCTGAAGACAACAGCACAGTTGTCATAGTGCCGTTTGGCGCCTGGGGCAAGTACAAGAACGGGGAGATTACCTTCTCCTTCAGCCGCAGTTTCGCTTCCAGCGGGAGGTGGGCGTGAATACAATGCCACAGCGATCCTTTCCTGCTGTCACCTGGACACAGCGTGCTACAGGAGAACACCTCCATCTGTTCCTAGGCTGACTCAGTGTCTTGTCCATCTCCTCTGTTCCCAGTGTTAGAAGGTGCCACTGCTCCCTTGGTGCGTAGTGCCCCTTGTTGCTTACAGCTGACTGTCTTGCTGCCCGCATTATTCCAGGTGGCACTGGGGCAGCACCCTGGGTTTGTAGCCCCAGCAGCTCCACACATCACTTTGTACAAACAGACGAGGTTCTAGGCTTTCACCTGAGGCTGGAGGGGGTGCACAGTCATTTCATGCCTATTTGTATTCCCCAGGACCCTCAGTTCTCTGGCAGCTGTGAGTCCCTGAGCCACATGCTGGCTTCCTTGTCCGATGAAACACGGGAACAAACGCACAATGTTCTTAGGCAGACAGAGCGTTTGTTGTCTGCTGCTGCTGCAGCCACCTGAAATTCCCCTGTGCTCCAGGAGAAGTAGGTGAAAAATAAAGGAGAAGTTTCAGAATGTTTAGGTTCTGATGCCAGTGGCATTTGGTGTAGCTGTACAAGTTCCTGAGACAGTGCTGCTTTATGCTTTCACTGCTGTCCACTGGATCCTCTAGTTCCAAGGAGACAGACCAGGCTGGAGCCACGTGCTGTTGGACAGATGGGAACCTTTCTCCATTGGGTCCAAAGCCTGTGCAGTCTCTGTGGACCATGCAGCAGCCCCTTGCACTGTCCTTTCTTTGCTGTCAGTGCCTGACAGAAGCACAGAGAAGGGAAAAAGACGCACAATTTTTTGATATCCAGAGACTCTCATCAACTTGAATTTCTTTTTCTTTTTCCTTTTTTTAATAAAAAAAAATAATTTCTAATTTCGAAGAGTTTACTCTTCAAGATCTGATGCGTAAGACAGTTTATTTCTTCATACAGACATGGGGATTTTCCTGCCTCTGCTGAAGGTGTCTGAGTTAGTTATGATCTCTCATGTCTCTTCATGGTACACAAGGAGGTATAAAATACCCCAAACGAGCTAGAGAAAGAAGAGAGCATTATAACAATGTGAGGTAATTTTTGTTAAGTTTTGGGTACTGCTTCTAGTAGATTTCAGATATTTAGACACCAGAAAGGAGGTTTATGTTTAAAGGAACTGTTTCTACTTCACTTCTTGGAGGGGAATCTGTATCCAGTGAGGCATGGGGAAACCAGAGCTCTGATCCAGCTTATATCACTGCTGTGACATGGACTGTAGGTGACATGTTGGCACAGGTGAAGATCTGTCCCAGTGTGCCTCATTCAGACCTCTTCCTTCCTCTATTCCATGTCAGCTCCTGTGGCAATGAAATATGAGCAGAGAAGAATTGGTCTTTTCTCAAGCTTGCCACAGTATTTTTCCTTCTATGGATTCTTCCAACAGCACAGTTGTAAAAACAAAACAAAAACAAAATGAAAGAGAAGTTGCCTGATACTAAATGACCTTGCAAAAAACAAAACAAAACAAAACAAAACCAAACCAAAAAAAAAAAAAAAAAAATAACCCAAAAAAATCCCCAAAATTCTGAGCTATCTGGCCTGATTCTGATTTTCCAGTGTGAAAATCTTCATTACTTTTATCCCTTTCCTTTTAGTCTAGGGTTACCCCTTAGGCAGTCACTCCATGCATTTTTCCTTGTCTGTGGTGGAAGGCCCAGCAGCACCCAGCAGAGCACTGTGCTGTACTGACAGCATTAATTACTGGGGTAATTAGTGTGCTCTTGTTTTGTCTGTCCCATCACTTGGTGTGTTATTTATTTGGGTTGTAACTGCAGTAGTGTGTGTAAATCCCTGCTGTACTGGATGCTGGTGTCCAGGCCTGTGTAGTGAGCACACCACTGGTTTACAATCCTAATTCCCTCTCTCTCTTCAGGTTTTCCCAGGAGCTGGGGATCAGTGTTCACCTGAGATCAGGATGTTTGCTGTTGGGGGTTTTTGTTTCTCCTAACAGTGTGGTTGTCTTCTCAGGGGAAGGATCCATCCATAACTTCTTTGAAATGCTACCAAGGAAGGGATAAGACAAAGCTCTGTGAAACAGAGGATGATTAGTTTAAGGTGTATTGGTGGTTGCCATTGCTGCTTCTCTGCTATCACAGATACATTTGGACTGAGAAGGACTCCTGGGCACTATCTCACCCCCAGTCCTTTCTACTAGACCCATTGTTTTCTTTGTCCCGTTTCTTTTTCACTCCCGGGGCAATTCTTGTAGTTGCTGCTGTTGTTTGAGTCCTGCCTCAAGCCCAGCCCCCTCAGCACTGAACTGAGGCTCAGTAGGCAGAGGCCAGGCCCCAGTGTGGGGCAAAAGCTGCTGGTTTTCACTGAGGTGAGCAAGGCACCCCTCCATCAGGGTTGCTGCCCTTTCAGGTGTAGTCCCAGGCTCTGGGAGGTAACACCTGTGCTAGGAACCTGCCCAAATCCTTCCCCATGCCCTGCCAGCCAGGGAACAGCTGCCTCAGGGTGCATTTCAGTATTGCCTCACCCCAAAATTTTCTCTTTTGCTATGATGTGACACCAGATTCCACCAACTCCACTCCCTGCTAGCAGTGTTAATTAGCAGCATCAGCAGCTCATGTAAACATGAACAAGGACCTCTGGAACCTGCACAATCATCCACACCAATCCAGAGTGGAGAATGGGAGATGTATTCCCTCATCCTCTTGTGGAGAGAAGACAGCTCCCGCAGTGCAGCGAGGCTGTCCATGCCAGGACACAGCCCAGAGCCATTGTTTGTACTAACACATTCCCAGCTTCAGCCTTATAAAGGATAAGCAGTGTAGCCAGCAAACTCCCTGACTCCCACAGGAGGTTGCCACTGCTGTAGCAATAACACACTGGATACAAAGCTGCCCTTGTCCACATCCCATGTTGGGTGCCAAAAGGGACCATGGAAGGTGGACCTTGGCAGGACATCAGTTGCCCACCAAGCTGCTCTTATCACTCCCCTCCTCAGCAGGGTGGGAGCTGGGGGGAGAGAAAATGAAATGAACAAAAATAATAGAATCTGGTCAAGCTAAAGATAATTAACAAAAAGGGTTACCAGCCCCTTTTCAGGGGCCAATACACAGCCCAGCACTGTGAGGATGCTGTGGGGAGATGAGCTCCATCCCAGCCAGCCCCAAAAAAACAATTTAGGTTTTCCATCTGGTCACTAGGCCTGCAAGGCCGTGGCAGCTCTGCAAGTAACCAGCTCCACTGTACCCCCAGGGACTGGCAAGGTCCTCCTGCATAGCAGAGCTCCTTCAGCTGGAGGACAAAGAGCAAATTGTCCTAACAACAGCAGCTCCCTGGCAGAGAGGTTTATTATTCCAGGACAGGGAAGGATCTCACACTCTGAGTGAAACAAAATGGAATGTTTGCTCTCTAGCTCACTGTCTTTTCCATGCATCTGAAGTTTCAACCAAAAGAGTATTTTTTGTTTATTATAGACTGAACCAAACATTAGGGGTGACCTGCTGGGCAAACTTTTTTTTCTACCTTTTAGGGGATGGATTCTGAAATCCATTGGATTTGGTAAGAATATTTTCTTGCCTGAACATCTCCCCAGAGCAGTGCAATCTCTCTCTGTACAGGCACTGCAGGAGGGTGGGCTGTGGGTACAAAAAGGCAAAAATGCTGTCCAGCTAAGTATTAATTTTTACTGTGAGGATATGGAAGGCATGGGGGCCTCATGCTGCTGGAGGATTTATTAGGAGAGGTGTTGAGACTGCAGATGGATTTCCAACTTAAGTCTCTCCACCACTTGAAAAGGTGGGGGTTTCATTCTTTCCAGAGGGAACTCACAGAAAAGTTATTTGCAGCCTGGATTTAGGAGAGCTGGTCTCTCTGGATGATGCACATAGGACAACAAATGGAAATGGGGTGCAGATCCAGTAATTCATATAATATAGGCCTTTATTACAGTCAGTTCCTTTGGGCTGAAATGCTCAGGACTGGAGAATAATCCTGGAGCAGCTGAAAATGGGGGTGTGGAGAGAAATCAGCAATATCACTGCTTTTTACATATTTGGAAATTGAGCTTAGACTCACCAAAGGATTTCTGCTGAGTTCACAGGATCAGGGTTCCATGAGTCACATTTCTGTCTCAGCCAGTGGATGTGCTGTGGTCAAAGACATCAGGATTTTTAGCTAAGGGAGAAGCACAAAACAATAGCTACCAGTGAAACTGGTTTGATAATGATTGCTCTTAAACATCTTCAGTTGAGCACTGCCAGGTCATTGCTCACTCACCCAAGAAGCTGAATGTACAGTACAGCAAGACTCTTGGTTCCAACTCTTGATTCCAAATTGCTGCTCTGAATCCAGAGATACCCATCAGGTGCCCTCTTGATCTAGGGTATGGAGTGCTTGGGTAGTGGTGCCTGTCATAACTTTCTTACAGACTTAAGTGCAATTGTGTACATTTGTTACATGCTTTGCCTTGGGGCTGTGTGTAATTCCTGTGGTTTGATGTTTATCTTTGGTGTAATCAGTGTTTGAATATCATCTACTATGAAATTTTATAGAGGTGTCCATCATGCTTTTGTTTTTAAAAATATTTTTTCATCTTCATCAACTCAAAGCTTCAGTAGAGCAGTTAAGTCTGTACTGGAATGCTTACAAGATCTTCCAATAAAGAATTGGCTTCTAGGAGCTGTGTCACTACAAATGGATTTTTCTTCTTCCACTGCATTGCCATCTACCAGAAAGGCTGCAGCTTCTCCAGCTGTGTCACATCTGTCCTGTTAGCCCTGGGCCTCAGTCCTTGCCATAAAAATCTTCTGATAACCAAGGCTTTGGCTACAAAGACATTCTCCCAGCGATAACCAGTGTGAAGGACCTCCTGTCTCTGGGCTTTGCTGCACCAGGGTGTCATGCTCTAACTCGCTATTTCTGTCTGCCTGGGTGGCTGTCAGGATGAGTGATGCCAGCCTGTGACACCGTGCAAAGAAACAAATTGGGCCTCTGAAGGAAAATATATTTTTGCTGCTGTATGAATTCAAAGCTGCTCTGTTACACTTGAAGAAAGTATAAGGGCAAAGTAAGAGCCGAGGGTTTTAACTTATCTGCAGAAGTAACCCTGTGATCACTGGTATTTTTAGTTAATACAGCTTTTCACAGCTGGGCTCAAACCTATTTTACTCTCCCTTGAAGGCAGAAGCCTTCACTTCATTGAAGTCTTAGCAGTTTCCTACAGCTGAGCCCCAACATTTCTTTTTAGGAACAGAGTTCTTTTTTGTTCTCCTTGGCTGCCAATCCACTCAGTTTGGAGCTGATCAGTTTTGAGCTCTTGGATAAATGCACATTTCCCATGGTGGTCTTGTAATCACAGCTCACACGGGTAAATTTGGGGAGCTTGGATGGTGTGTTGGGAAACCTGCTGGACAGCTCTGCCCTTTTGCAGGTGTTGAGAAATGGCTCCTAGGTTTCTTTGCAGTTGGAGCGTTTACCCTGTAATGAGAATCCCTGTAAGCTGCTGCTTTGTGAGAAGAGAGCAGCCAAGCACAAGCACCAGTACCACCACGCTGGTTCCCTCCCCAACTTCAAGATGGTCTGGGCACAGCTGCCAAGTTTTAAGGAAAGCTTACAGCTCTCAGAAGCTGCCCTGGGAAGGGCTGGGAGCTCTTCCCAGAGCCCGTGTGAGCACCACCCACCTGCACCTCACCCCCACAGAATTTTCATCGCTGCTGTGGGGCAGAGCCTTGCCACACCACCCCCCGACCTCAGTGCTGATGGTGGAAACACTCCCACATAGAGGTTGTGTCTGCTCCTGCCCCAGGGGCTCTGCATTTAGGTTCATCTGCGACCAAGCTTTGGTCCCACTCCTTACAAATTGCCCTTTTGGGGGGGCAGGCCCACATCCAACACAGTGCCACACAACTCTTCTCCAGGAAGACAGGGCAGGAATTGGCTCCCAGAACATCAGCCCTGTTCCTGGGCTTGCCTGCCTGCCCCTCCTCCCTTACACTGTGTGGGCACAGTAACCTCACTAGTGAATCAAATCTGTGTCCTGACACAGAGAGAGGTATCCCACTGCCAGGAATTCCTTAAAAATACTCATGCATTTTATACAGAACACCGAGCCTGGAAAGCAGCTCAGCCTCACAGTTCTGAACTGAGTTGCTGCACCTGTCATGAAAGACAATTCCATCACAGCAAATTGGCCACAGATTTGGTTTCACCTGCGAAATGGAATGCCTGGCCTCGGGCAATGCTTCTGCCTGGCACCAACTGTGGTGGAGCCAGAGCTAAAGGCTGGGGCACTTGCAAGGAGCTGCCCTGTCACTCAACAAGTGCCTCGTTTCACTCCAACACTGGCTGCTGGCCCAGCTGATGCCTGTTGGGATTTCACAGGGCTGTGACTGCACTTTCCCAGTCAAAAGGGCCATCAGGATTGTGGGCTCCATCACTTCCCAATGCTTGTTCCTGGCACCTCTGCTCTCCACCCTGCCTGGAAAATGAGCCTGAAATATTGCATATAGTAAATGACCCAGCTGCACAGAGCAGCCTGGAGCTGCTGTTAGTAGGAAATCTCTTCCCAAAAAGAGTGGGAGGTGATGCCAGACCCCACAGCCTGGAGTTGGCATGGTTACCTGGCTCAGGGTGCTTCGGTGACATTCATCCATGACCTGCTCCCTGGCAGCAGGACACTCAGGCTGCAGCTGTCAAGGGTCTGCAGCTGCTGAGCACAGTAACTCCCTCAAAACTGTTGAAGAGAAAGTGTGTTTTGCAGTGTGTGGAAAGATTTAAAATGTGGAGAAGGCTGAGCATGAAATACTTGAGCCTAAGAAAAGTGGAGACATTACCATCCTAAATAACCAAGACCATGGAAATGCCTTCTATAACTCCCTCCTTTTCCGCCGCCCTTATCAGCATGACTTAAGCAATTCTTTTCTGTCTGCTTTTGCTACACTGGCAGAGCCTGGTTCTTCTACATGGTCAGATTCTGCTCAATTCACTCTACAACTGAAAGCAAAAAAAGAACAAACTAAGGCACGTGATTTCATGCTGCACTATCATGGATGGCCATACCCACATTCTGAAAGCAAAACTGTGACAAGTAACAGAAACAGAAAAATGTTACTCATTAGTTACCACTCCCGAGTTAAAAATGTTTATTCAACTGCAAATGTTGCATCTTTCCAACAAATGCAAAACAGCTTTTTGGTGGTAAATAGCAGGTATTTATTTGAAATGAAAAAAAATACTTCAGTACCTGAACTATTGCATTTAATCATGTATTGTTGTAATTGTGTTACTCTACCTTTTTGCATTGGAGACAAATATACAATGAACATTCAGATATCACAGATTGCACACTAGATAGTAAATCGTCAGGCCTTTTACGTAACCACCAAAAAACAGATACTGGATTCTGCAATACAGTACAAAATTCCACACTCCAGTCTTAGCCAGTTATCTTCAATTTACTCCTGATGCTGTACAAATAAATGGCCATTTAACTAGGGCTTACAAGTTAATAACAGGACAAAAAAAATATACATTGCACTGACACAAAAAGTCAGCTGTGTTAATAGTCATGCAACAAGTAACCAAACTTGCTGAAATTAAAAATACTTTCTAAAAACAGTTTTAACTGCATAAGTATTTTATACACAGTTCATTTACCGAAACGAAAGGAGTCTTTAAATGATACAAAGCAAATATAAGTTTCTACCAATTTTATACATAAGAAAGTGCAAAATAACTTATCTAAAGTGTTTTGCTATTGAACTGATGAATGTTGGCTGCAGGCAGCCAACCCCCTCTCAAAAGCATGACATTACAGTTGCACACTACATACGAATGTTAGGGGTACATGGATAAGTTTACTACAAAGAACAAGGCAGGAGAAGACATGTGAGGTACTTGCAGAGAATACAGTCTACTAATGTTAGTGTACATGAGTATATTTTTGCTCAACAGATTTTTACATGGAAAACAAAGCAAGTATTTGCATTAGAAGCTTGAATGAAATGGAAAAAACCCCACTCCCACGTGAACACCACAGTTGCCCACAGCACCAGCTGCCGGAGGGAATATGAGCAGGTGTGTTTGCCCCCCTCCGCCTCCAACAAGCAAAAACATGGTTTTTTTTGGGAACAGATTAAGTCAGAGGGCTGTGGTGGTTTGCTTGCAAAATGTAAACTGGGCCTAGCCTGCACACTGCAGAATTGGTAATAAGGAATAAGGATTTCTTTAGTGCGCTGCCAACGCCGCAGGCGTGGAACAACACCCGTACAACGCGTCTGCGGCTGACAGCCCTGGCCTCAGGACCCCACAGCAGGACTCTGTCCTGGCTTCAGTGCTGGATCACATCAGTGCTCCTGTCATAGCCTTGCTTTTAGTAAGGTGTAACCACGTGGCTGTACAAGCTGCAGTCCACAGAAAAGAAGACTTCCTTAAATCTGGGGGTGATTTAAAAATCTGGAGGCAAGGGGAGGAAAACTGTGGACTCAAAGGCATTTAAGAGTTGTTAGAACAGCCTTTTCTTCAAACAGGAAATGTTAAGGCCACTAGCCTGTCTTCTGAACTATGCTGGTTTTGCATCATTTTGGGAAGGGTGAAGGCAACGTTAGAGAGAACAGCTGAACACAGAAATTCCAATGCTCTGCACATGCTTACCGAGGATCTCTTCTTGTTTTTAGGGTCAAATCTGCCAGGTAGCCAATTGTCAGTGTGGCTACTTGACCATCACTCTTTGGATCCAAAATTTGGGTCAGCTAAGCTCAACAAACCTGCATTTACTCAACAGTGTGCAAGGGCTCTAGAGAAGCCTTTCTGTTCATTTGGGGACCTAGTATACATACCAAAACAGGAATATATCTCGTTTTACAGACCAGCACATACATAATAAACAAACAAGTATCAAAATACATATTTAACCTTCAGTGCATAAACATGTGATACCAGGGTAAATAGTAAGTGGTCAGAATTAACAAATTATTCACCGCTAAAAGCTCAAATCAAGAGAAGACAGGGGTGCCCCCACAGTGCCAGGAACCCTCGGGAAGGAGCTTACCCCAACACAGAGGGCCTGGCATTCTTGATGGTGCAATTCCAACAAAAATGCTGGTTTCAAGGATTTGCCGTCCCAGGGCCAGAGCTTGCCCAAGTCATTCCAAGTGAAGGATAATCTCATCCCTCTGAGTGACAACATTCATTCAAGTACTGTCAGAGCCACCTGTCTTCTGTTGGTCTGGGTCATATCCTTACCTCTATTTAAAAGAATCCATTGTGAATATACCTAGCTCTAGATCAGTTTGTCACCCATTTACAAAATATATACATATACGTTAAAAAACAAAACCAAACCGACCACCAGCCTGCCTGCTGCCCTCCCTCTCCCCCCTCGCCCAAACAAAAACTCACTGGCAAGACCTCATGCAGAAATTAAGTCCATGGGCCTATCCCAATGCACGTGCTCCAATCCCAGTGGATATCAGTGTTTCTACTTCATCCCACATGTAGTGCAAAATAAATGACAGAGTAGTAAAAAAATACTGCAATTAAATTCATATTGAAACTTAAAAACCATAATGGAAGTCTACTGCCGTCCTCAAGCTGATGACATGTGCTGAAAGAGAAAGAGAGCTCTGAGGAGCATTTCTGACATGACTAAGATCACCCTGCTTTAGAGCAATGCCTGTTGTTCCAAGAGTCTTTTGCAGAGAAGCGATGGGACAACAGCGGTTAAATTTTACACACAAGGAATTAATTCTGTACCTATACGCAAAAGCCAATTGCTATTGACTAAAGAAGGTAAAAGCTGGTTCTTGCACTGCATGAATCAGCTGCTAACGAACAGTAAGTAATTAACAAAACTGCAGCTCTGACATATGTATAAAAGAGGCCTTAGTAAATATGAACAACACTGAGGTGGTAAATAGTTTGGTATAAAATGCAACACAAGTGTACAATTTAGTTCCTGGCTATCTTACAGCTAGAATAAAATACTCCAAGTTCCTATTCTCAAAAATGTTTTCTTTTGAAAAAATCCATGTAATTCTATGAATAGCCTCACTTAAGATACTGTGGGCAACTGAAAGAACAAACATGCACAGACTGGATTTTTAACAGAAATACACATAATGCCTTCGAGTTTTCTGGGTTGGTTTTTTTTTTTTTTTTTAACATTCATATTTAAATTGATAGATGAGATAAAGATGCCACACAAAGTACAGTGGTTAATCTGAACTCCCATGTAACAGGCAGTTAAGTTCATATTTAGATAAAAAGGCCGTTATACCTATTTACAATATACACAGTTGCTTGCGAAGAAGGCAGATTTACAACTATCTTCTAAAAAGCCTTGCCCTCCCCTCCCCCCAGTTAAGATGACTAACTCTACAAAAGCAAGACAAGAAGGGGTGTTTGGGATAAGTGAGGATTTTCTCGACAGCCACCCCAGCACGGGCTTAGGGGCTGCCAGTTCTGTTGGATTTGTGGTTATTAACCACGTCTTCCTGGGCCTCGCTGTTCGCCTCATCTGCCTTCTGTCAACACAAACCAACGCAATGATCCCTTTTTACTCTTAGTGCTTAGAACGCAGTATAAACGTAAGTGTAAACAGACAATATTCCAATTCCACCCGATGCTCTCACTGGTTCCTGGAGTGACAGTGGGGCTGGATGAGGTTTGCCAGGCCCCCATCAATTTCTGGGCCCCTCCTCTGAGCCCCGCTCGTGCTGCAGGTTGTAGAAGCAGTTCTGGCACACCCTGACCGGTGATGAAATCTTCAGCCGTTTGATTTCTGACTGAAACCGGCTGCACCTGTGGAGAAAAAAACCCACCCATCACTGAACACAGATCCTCTCCATTTCTACCCATCTTCTACTGAGCTGTGGGGGAATTATAATGACACCTTCAAACACCAGAAAACTGTCCTTGATTAGCTTGGAGGTGCAATGCAGTGTGGCAGAAGAACTGAACTCAAATGATCACCATAGAGTCAATGCAACGAGACTGTGTGACAGACAGCTTAAAAACAGCTGTTGTCATCAGGTTAGACTCAGACAGATTAAATTAGAAATATCATCTCTGACCCAGCAGATCAGAGAGGAGACTTGCATTTCAGTTGGCAGGTAAGGGGAGCTCACACACATCCTCTATGTCACACATTTTGTCTGAGCCTGCCTGCTAGTGGCCCCTAAATCAGCATCCTCACAGCCCTGCACGCAGTTAAAGCAGCCTCAATCTTTCACCAGAGTTCTATGGTATTTCACAGCTTTACCCCACCTAAAATCCTGTATGGAAAAGGGCCCAGAGGAGGTTGGTTGGTGCTTACTTCTGGCAGAAGAGCTGTCCACAGTTCCTGCAGTGGTGCCGCCGCTCGGTGAGCGAGAAGCGCACGGTGCAGCCCGAGCAGCTGTCGCCGCCCTCATCCTTCACCCAGTGGTCGGCTGCAGAGCGGCCGGGCTGATCGCTCACTGACCAGCTGAACACCCTGCCCCGGCTGTCCCCGATCAGGATCCTGCTGTGGTCCCTGCAAGGAAAAGCAACAGCATTCCTGCAACAACTCTGCCACGGTAGCGCGCAGGCATCGATGCCCGATTTTATGCGTCAGAGAATGCAAAAGGGTGAAGTGCTGCCGTGGTAGCTAACGCCCCATTAGCCTGCTCTGACTGAGAAAGGGAGCTGCAGCATTGTGTAACACAGTGCAGCTGAACAGGTCTCCCTCTCTTCAGTGTTTTTATCTCAGACCCTGGAGAAGGCTGCTCCTAGCAGCAGCACCACGAACTGAGTTATGAACAATGGTTCCTCTTCCTGCTGACAACGCCCAAAAACGTTTGAAGGCCTCACATGTGAGCACTCACTTGGAGATGCCGAGCGCAGTGATTTCCGCCGGGTGTGCGTTGTCTTTGCGATCAAATGCCGTGTGCATAGTTAGCTTGCTTCTGAACACCAGCTGACGCTCCCACCTGTATCCTACAAAGGAGTGAGAAGTGTCAAGGAGGGGATCAAGCAAATTTGCTCATTCTCCTTTTTGTTCCCTCCTCCCCAAACATACTTGTAACCGCAACTTTGTAGTAAAACCAAAATCTCAGAGAGATTCAAGCTTTTCTCTTTTTCCATAACATTTCAGAAATAACACTGAGAGCTGTGCATGGTTTCTTTTACCTGGTTTGAGCTTGCTGTAGTGCCGTGCTTCAGCATAGCTGGGGTGGGGGTGGTTAACCTGAGCATGGGGATGCATTTTTGTTTGTCCCTCCGAATAATTCACAAAGATAAATCCATCTTTCTCATCCAAGCTGAGCTGGTCTGACCAACGCCTGGAGTCATCGGAGCCGCTGTCTGCTGACCATGCTGCTGCTGCTCTGGCTGACGATGACCGAGGCCTGTGGCTGGTGCTGCTTGGTTGGCTCTGGCTCTCCTGCACTTTTGTGTCCTGGCCTATGCATGGATCGTCTGCCTCGGAGTCACTGCTGTCCTCTTCGTGGGCTTCCTGCCCTGGATTGGCACAACAAAGTGCTGTTAGTGAGCCTGGATACAGCCTGAGATTTTTCCTTATTCTGCTGCTGCACTGTCTGCAACCCAACAGGGACCAACACTGCTGAGAGAGGCACACAGCATGCAGGCATCTCAGGGCCTTTTCAGACATTCAGCTCCTGCCAGGAATCACACCACTCATGTTTTCTGTGCTTTTTTTGCAGTTTTTTCTGTTGCCAGAAAACGACACTCCTTAGCTGAAGCTATTTCCTACAACAGTCCCTCTGAGGAAGGCTATGATAGACAAAAGGAGCAAAAACTTCAGGAACATTAAAGCTGGCAAAACCTTTCAGCAAAACTCACACTGGCACAGTCAGCTGTGCTGAAACTCTGACTGAAAAATATGATGCAGACTTGTTAATAACAGGACTTGTTAACACAAAAAAGCAATTACCAAAGATGCTTATACTCCAAGTAACACTGAAAATAACCAAAAGCTGTATTTAGATAATAATTACTAATGAGTTCCATGAGATTCAGATCCAAACCCAGATAATATCTTCAATATAAAGAGGGCAAGAGGAAGACAAGATGGCTAGAAGAAACAATCATAAAGCACAGACCAAAATCTTCCAAGAGCAGAAAGGGATGTAATTGCTTGTCTTGTTTAAGCTGTTCCATCAGTAGATTTACCTCTGCTGTTATGCTATAATTCCATTTCATACTAAAAAATATCTAGCTTTTGGACAATCCATTAAGTGTACCAACAGCAGAAACAAATGCAGAGAAAAGTTCCACCTTCACAGGAAAAAAAAAGGTACGATGGGCAATATTTTTTCTTACTTGTAGCAATATGAAACTACCTTAAGCCAGGTGTGAACACACAACTCAGATGCTCTGTTCATTGTGACCACTGGATGCCTACTGCCTTTTGAGATAAAATCTCCATCATTCCATTCTGCACTGTATAACCACAGGATTTCACCAACCAATAGCAAAGAGCAGACACAACAGGGAAATACCAAACCCTTGTCAGGAGACATACCTATTTGTGCTTCCTGACAGTCCTCTTGCATTTCCAGCATCTCTACAGGCTCTGGAGCTGGTGTTTCTGGCACTTGCAAAAACTCCATCCGCCAGAACTGGAGGGAAAGGGGATAAGCAGAGCAGCACTTATTGAACTCTTTGCTTTCTTCTGAGCTACTTGCAGAGTTAAAATGGCTTAGTAGAACTGTGCCTTTGCACTGGTAGCATGCAAGGCAGGTCACATCTCCATACTAAACCCTGTATTTGAGGACTAGAAACTGTAAGAGGACATCAGTGTTCATGCCTGAATCCACTTCACACAGCTGTCTGACCAGCAGCTCCAGTTAAGGCTGCACACAAAAGTACTGAAAATTGGATTAGACTTGTAGTGATCAGAGATGACAATAAATTTCTCTTTTCTTTCTAGACAGCAAAATGAACTGTCCCAAGGCATGTGAAACTAAATTGGTGAATTAAAACAACAGTCTCCAGGCGTGAAATCTGGTGACCAAAAAAGAGCAGGAAGGAATACGCATGCTCTGCTGACTATTGCTGGTTACCACACAACCATGGGAGCATCCAAAAGGAGAAATAACTGTTCAGGTGAAACTCCCAAGTACAGCAGGACTGGCTTTTGGTGCTGGCCAGGACACTGCTGTCCTGGACAGGCATGACTTCTCTAAACACTACCACCACCAAGGCATAAACTTTATTTTCCAGGCAGTGATTCCTGGTACTTACCCGGACAACTCCATCCGAATGCCCCGTCACGATGACGTTCTGGGTGTCCCACTCATTCATTTCTGACACAAAACAACACAATATTTGCTGGCTTCGGCCAGTGAAGGTGTTTACACTCGCAGTAGGGTTGCCATTAATGCTCCACACATGGATGTAAGTGCCAGCACAGGATACAATGTCTCCCTGCAAAGACAAGTAACACCTCCAGATTTCAATACAAAGTTGCAGGTATGCCTCAGCAAAAAATAAAAGTCAAGTTCATTCAAAAGCCAAGTTGCAAGGCTGGAGCTTTTCAGGAAGTTCTATTCAATGGAAGTCTGGCCAGCTGAAGAAACCTTTATGATTATATGCATTTAAAAAAAAAACCCAAACACTCTACGTAGAAAACCACACTCAATGAACCTATTTGTTCTATTTAGAGCATAGAATGAGCTGACCAATTCCTCTACTTTTCATAGCATAACAATCCAACAGCCTCATTTTAGCACTTTCAGTTTCCATAGACTGCTCATGTTGACTCCGTTCTTTTTCACAACCATGTGCCACTTGAAATTTCATTTGCTTCCTTGTTGGGAACAGTCCAAACTAGTGCAGAGGGAAACAGGAGCTGCGGTCTGAAGCACTGGCAGTGCTACAACCAGACCACCAGCAGCTAATAAACTGTGCCACTTGCTACCCTCCTGCTTGCATTACAGCCCTCTCTTGTCCTGATTTCAACCACTGCATCTGCTCCAGCTGCAGCAGGGTCCATCCAGCCCTGATGGCCATGCATGGGAGCTGGTGACTTGTAACTCCCAGGACCACCAGGGACAGAAATTTTTAGGACACATCTGTTTTCACTACAACTGGCACTGCATTTTCACCCAAGGCATCCCCTGTTTCCTTTAAATTCAGCTTAAGACAAGAGAAGCCAACCAAGGTCATGTATCAAAAGCTTTTCCTAGCTCCTGAAGCAGGACTGCCAGCTCAGTTGCAATGTTACACCAACTACACTCCTTCCAGCACTGTTAATAACCTCTTCTGAGCTTAAGTCACTCTGCATGGAATGCACCCACGTACAGCTCTGGACAAATGGCACAAATTATTCCCTAACCAGTTGTTAATCAGTTTTCAGATAAGTTATACAAGTTCTGCCAAATTAACAGGAGAGCCTAGCGGTTGTTTTTCCTGTGGTTTAACGATTTCCAGCTCTTGCTACTGTTCCCACTGTAGCCTGGTGGATGGAGTTTGGCTCTCACCGTTAATTCATTTATACAGAGTGCTGAAATTGGAGCCCTGTGCCCTCGGAGCTGTGTCAGGAAAGAGAGCTTATTCAGATCCCAGATGATGCAGGTGCGATCCCGGGATCCACTCACAATTATGTGATACGCCAGCGACGCCGTCAAGCACGTGACAGTGTCAGTGTGACCCAGCAGTGCCTGCAAAACACAAGTCAGGAGCAAATGCAACCATCAGGAGAGAGCACAGAAATTCCACATTAAACCCTCTTACCTGAAGGATTCCAGTAACAACCACAATATCCTATCAGAATTTGCCTCATAAGGTGATTACCTTAGAAGTTTTCAGTTGAGAACTATTTCCATAACTGAAAATGGTAAAAGAAATATTTTTTTTCCATTTAAACAGAACTCTGACAAAACAAAATTTCAAGGGACTAATGTTACAGATCCTTCCACTGAAGAAAATCTCCTTCAGCATCAGAAGCCTGTTTATAGGGTCAGAAAGTGTTCCAGGCTGCATCTGAAATTACATTCTGAAAATAGAAGTTAATGACTCCTATAATAACTACTGATGACTAAGACAAGACAAAAGAGACAACAAAGAGTTGCAACCAAAAAAGTAAAGTCAATTGGAAGGAGGAGAAAAAATATGAGCATCTCAGGCCCTACTTTTACTTTTTAGGCTTAATCTAACTATTGGAAAAAGAGTCAAATACAGTGAGATTACTGCACCTTACTCAGTTAAAATAAGACTTGCTGAATACAGTAAATGTATTCAAATATGCTTCCCCAAAATTTAAGATATAGTGTTTTATCTTGTACAGTTTTTAAGTAAAACACTTTAGGAAATCAGCTTTGGACAGTTGGCTACTGCACAAAGGGAAGTTATTAAATATGTCTCTAAATTTCTTTCCATAAATTTGAGGGAAAGCCTTCCTCTAAAAAAAAGAGTCCTGCTATTATGATGTTAATGGAACAGTAACACAACCTATAACAATGATACACAGCAGCCAGAATATTTTGACTTTGTTATGGTTGGGTTTTTTTGGTTACACTTGTTGGGTTTGTATTTTTTTTTGGTAAACACACAAAACTTACTCTGCATTTAGCTGCAGCTGGCTTTAAAGCATGAGTGCTTGTTTTAGATTAAAAAGTGCTGCAATTAAAGCAATTAATTTTTTTTTTTTTAAAGAGGAAAATTAACATTTAAGGCAGCCTCTTTTCACTGTCCTTTCTGACACAGTTTTTAGATGGGGGTATTACACATAACACTACAAAGCAGATCATTTCACAAAACTCACCTATATAATTTTGTCAACATCACTACCAAATTCCCTTCTCTCCAGAAAGCTCCTGGTGATCCACTATTCTTTAAAACAATGCAATTTTAAATATGCATTTTGCTTACTTTCAGACAGGATCACTCTCTCAACTATTTGAGAGTTCTCCATTCTCCAGAGATCTGCTGGATTCATGGTTTCAAAGGTGAGCAACACTCATTAATTATGTAATGACTTTGATCTTGTAACATTAATTTACATGAAAGGCAGTTTAATCGTATTTTACCTGTTTCAATGTGAGGGCTTTAGCTTTTTCTTTGGAGACACCCATTTCCCACACACACACTGCTGTGCTTGTTCCTCCAGTGATAACTAGTTTGGGGTTGGGGCAAATGGCACACAGGATCTGACCCCATTCTGACAAGCATTCATAAACAATCACAGCCTACAAATAGAGAAAAGAAATAATTACTGCAGAACTAGTACACTGTAGGATAAAAAATAAAAACATGGCTGCCACCTTTTACTCATTACACCTTTTACTAAGACCTGGTAAAAAACTACTATGAATTAATGTTATTCTGCCAGCCAGCATTCTGATGAAGACTCCTAAGAGGGAGCAATAAAACCGATGCAGCAGCAGATTATGTCATTTACATGTGAAATTGTTTCTCTTCATTGTTAGGTTTTTTTCACTATTGAGTACTGGTTGCCAGAACAAATTTCAGATTACAAACCTTGTCTGACTCATAGGTACCCAGTCTGCAGCTGAGGTCTGCATAGCCCCAGGCAAATGTTTTATTCCAGGTGGGTGGGATGAGAACCTTGTTCTGTTCTACTGCCAGAATGCCTTTATCAGTACACACGATCTGCCCCACAGGCTCCTTGAGCTCTGAAAGAGAAGATGGGGTTATGTTTTATTGCTGGGAAAGACAAATACTATCTGATCCCTTTAAGGATGTGCTGCTCTGCCAAAGCAAGGTCTCTAGTGGCTATTTATACATTCTTTGCTTCAGCTGCAGTGATGGCAACTTTTGCTCCATTCCCAACAAACACAGAGGCAAGTATAGATTAGTGCTTTCTAATTTCCTGATTTAGAGCCTTCTCTCTAAGCCTTGCTATGCCCCATTTAATAGAACGTCTTTCTCCCTTTACAGCAGGGAGCCACAGATTCCTTTATTCAGCTAGGAAAGAAATCCGTGTATAGCATTTACCTGCCTCACAGTCAGTATGTTTTGTTCAGTCCAATGTCAGCTATGAACTCAAAACCCACTTTCTTTTGTCTCAGTGAAGCTACAACACCACACTTTCTTGCCAACATTCCTTAGTATTTCTTGCACTATGATAAATGATCTTTTTGCTGTGAAAAATCACAATAGAGGCTATCACAGGCCCAGAAACAATGTACCCTGAATGTTTGTTAAATTCAAACTGAAAAAGAGGTGCTTGGGCTCCAGTTTAATCCTCTGTTTTAAAAATGTCATATTAAACTCATGCAGCTATGATGTTTCTCCAGTTCCTTTAATGTAGCTAAGAACATAATCATATAGCATTAGGATATTTTGAATTTGTCTCTCTCACAAAACTCAGGCAGTAAGAATATCAGAAGTAAGAAAAAGATGAAAAAGTACTATCTTGCTGAAACTCTGAATGCTTGGGCAAAGAAACATCAATAACTACTTTGGGTTTAAAGTTACCTTTCACTGGGGCAAGAGATGGCCGCAGGTTGTCCAAATGATGGAAAAAGATCTTGTCACCTGTGGAACCAGGGGGCACAGAGGTTCCCACAGTCTCTCCATTCAGACGGCTTCTAACACGCTTTGGTGGGTGAGGTTTTTTGAAGAGCTGAAATTCATCAAGAAATTGATGAATTGATGAACTAATGATCATCAAAAATTACAAAGCCAAACTGCCAGGCACATTACCAGTGGAAGAGAGGGGATACAGAAGATGCACATTACATTGTGCAAGAAAGGAGTGAAAAAACGAACAGCAGCTGTGTCACTGAGAGAGCCTCCCTTGGATCCCCCATGGAAAATAACAGAGGGAAACAGCAAAACTCTACAGTTAAATAAAAACATGCTCCAAGAGCACTCACCACCAACAAAGCCTTAAGGAAGTTTTATGTTTCTAAAGTTTATTGCAGTCTATTTCCTTTAGCAAAGCATCATGCAATTCCTGGTAGATTTCACCACAGGTTTGTACCTAACAGGCATCTGAAGACTCAGGCAGAGCTCTAGATTCAGCTGCAGTGCTCTTCTATTGCCCTGGTCTCAGCCCCAATCCCTGTCTGTCCATCTGGCTTTTGCTGGGCCATGTCTGATTATCATCACTACACAGGGATTGGTTATTACATAAGAGGAGAAAACCCTACAGCCACTACATAATTAGATTATTGAGAGAGAGAGCAAGGAAGGGAAAGGAGAAAAGCCGAAGACACATGAGCAGTTCTTAGCCTTCCTTCCAAGCAATGAGAGACAGAAAGCTCTAAGTGGGTTGCCACAGGAACTATCCTGTGATTGTCCTGAAATACGTGCAGAGTGTTGAGTTTAGAGTTTCCAACACATGGCTTGAAGTGCCCAGTGAATTACTGAAGGTATCCGTGGCTTCCACCGGATCTAGGATTGCAAATATTCACCGAAGACATTTAAGATTTTCACTTGATAGCAAAAAGACTCCAAAGAAATGCCCAATAGAACATCCAAATCAAAACAACCAACACTGAGACACCCAGACCTGAACCCCCAGATATAATGTTACATTGAATTATTTAATGTTATCTCTTGAAGAGAACACAATTTTAAAGCTGTACTAAAAATAAGTCTTTATAGCTCCTTAACTACAGCTGTCCTACAAGAGTGAATAACCCATGAGACTGGGATAAAAAAAAAAAGGAGCAGAAGTTACTATAGAAAATACTTTATTACAGGACAACTTTAAATACCTTAGCACTTGGCATTACTTTGAAGTTGTACTTTTCACTCCTCCCCTATGACTTTGCAGCAGGGACATACTTTCCTATTTTTTTTGCTGATTTTTAGAGTTGAGCCTTCATTATATGCCTTTATTTTGAGGATGTTAAGGGGACATCCCATAAAAAGACATTTCTAATCTCACAAGTAAAGCCCAAAGTCGATCTTTGTGTAATTTATGATGGAAACAAACGATTTCATATCACTGGAAGAGCATTTATGAATAAATAGTCCCAAGAAGTTTCACTCCTAAAACAGCTCCCTGTTTTATATTAACACATTGCAATTTGAATGTTAGCTGGAAAATAAGAATTCTACAAAGGGCATATATACCTGCTTTGGTATCTGTCCAAAGTTATTAATGAATCCTATGGTAGCTGTCTCTTTTAATGGATCATTGATGTTATATATGTCCACTTGTCCCTCATAGAAGAGATGGTGAAAGACATTTACAGCTTCTACTGCAGCAGGACCTTGCTGTTTATAGCCAAAGATCAAGTCAATCCACTCATGCAGGTGAGCACTCACAAAGTCACATTCCAGAGCCTGAAATTCAGAAGGTATGCATTAAAATGAGACAAATTGCTCATTGGCTGAGTTTACTACACTTGCCACGAGGAAAAATACAGAACGTGATTTGACATATTTTTGTTACATTTTGATAAAGCTTTTCATTGAAGCAAGTCTTGCCTCAAAGTTCTCTGTAGCCAAAAAGGAAGTGGAGGAAATGCTGGTTCTACAGACCTTGGCAACAAACAGACACCAACCCTGAACTTGCAGACTGCACAAATTGAGCTTACATTAATGTGCAGTGGAAAATCCCAACAGACATTTTCTACTGTAACCATTAAAATTCAAATTACCTCCCGATGGACTCTGATAAACTCACGAGGATCTCCTTTTGCCCATGGAGGGAGTATTACATCACCAAGTTTAGTGCCATTTTGCTTACAACCTAATAAAACACAAAAAAGAAGGAAAAAAATTGGACAGGAGCACTGAAACCAAACTGCAACAGCAAAGGTGAAAAAAAGTGAAAAAAAGAAAAAAATCAAATTCTAATATCTTGTATGTATAAAGGAAACCATTTCAGTTTCTTCTTTAAAATATTATCTCCATTTTTAAATGTCAAGCAATAAAAAATGAAAAATTCTGCCTCAGTTGTTTATGTAAGATTGCTTTCAGGAGAAAGAATCCAAACGCTCCTCTCTAAGGCTTCTGAAGAAAAAGCTAGTGCTATATCATGGAATGAAATCGTTATTTTACACCTGAAAATAGCTTGTACTCCTGTGATGTGTAGCCAAATACTCATTTCCTAACAGTGCAGAACCAGCTGGTACTCCCCCCAAGCTCTGTGCCCAAGGATACTGGCAATTCCCCTGATGAGCCCATGGTGGGCCTGGGCACAATACATTCACCCTATCCTGGACAGCCCCCATCTCACTCTGGACATTAAATGGTGGCACGTTGTGACCACCAAAAATACATTTGGTAAGACTCCTCAGTTATATTCTTGTTCTGTGATTTAAGAGACAATTCCACACTTCCTATTAACCCAGAGAAACACCAGCAAATTTCCAGCTTTACAGGGGCACACAAAAAATAAGTGCAACGTTCCAACAGAAACATTACTTGCATCACCAAACCTCAAATCTTCCTTTTTTTTACCTGAGAGGAAGGGGAGCAGGATTACTACAAATTACCACAATCAAAAGTGTTTGACAATTGTTCTCAAAAAACCTTTTTCTACTGTTGGTCCAAATGCTTAGTGAAGAATTTCCAATGATCACAGTCCAAAATTAACAGACACAAAGATAAGTGGACAAGAGCTCAACATTTTTTCAGTAATAACCATATTCTTCTGTGTAAAGTACAGCTGGGAGAGGCTTTGCAGGGTGTTCTTTGGGTTTTGCTTTTCTTTTCTTGGAAGGTTGTGCTTACAATCTCTAACTACATTTTTTGAATAAAGGCTCTGAGGACATTAAGACCTATGATATGATTTGATTATTTTTTATTATTGCTATTACATTCACAGCACAGTGCTCAGAACATAAGAGCTTAATGCCACTGTTAAGAGTGACATGTAAGTAACATACATCTCCAACAAACAGGTATCCTACAGGACTCCTGCTGAATAATCACTGTCACAAAAGCTGTAACAGTTCAAAAAACCTTTAGGAATATTTTCAAATGAAGTTCTAAAAGTGAAGATTTGTCAAACAGATTTTGAGGAGCTTAAAAAATAATCAATGAAGACATTGAACACCATCATGGAAGAAGATACATTGAGAAAAATGCTAAGCAGAAAAATTCTAAGTAAAACGTGACTATCTGTGCATTTTGAACTGGTAAAAACCCTAAAACTGACAAAAATACACCACTCCAAAAAAAAAAATCCTTTCAGAGACTAGTTCTGCAATTCTCTGAAGACACTTCGTATTAACTGCTCAAAATAAATACTCACTGCTTGAGAAAATATCTGGAGTCTGTCTGGCTCTGTTCTCCCACCCACAGAGCTGCTATCGAGCTCTTATTGCCTACCTAGGTCAAAATTGTTGGAATTGAGCAGGAACTCGGGGAGGTAGAAGAACTCTGGGATGAGCTCCTTCACGTCTGCCATGTTGTGCTTGGAGGCGGAGTACCAGGCTTCGCGCACGCTGTGGAACATGCGGTCAGCCAGGTCGAAGTGACCGCCCTGCCAGGGGGAGAGAGGAGTATGTCAGTGTCACAGCATCCCTCAGCAGGGCAGGCTTGGCCACGAAGGCAAATCAGAACACCCTCTGCCAAATGAAGACACTAGAACACAGCACATTTCTTTCTCTAACACGACCAATCTGATCAGCTGCATTACTTTCAGGTCCATAATAACAGAAAATATAGATACAGATATACAGAACTTTAAGAAAAGAGTCATCTGAGTTCAAGTCTAGTCTCTTTCAGAGAAACAGCAAAATATTTTTTACAATAAAACTTGTTTTGGTTTTTGTCTGCTGACACTTTGTTTTCCGTACATTCAGAAGAATGTTCAAACTACAAGGAAAGAAAAAAGGTGAATTCCATCACATTTTTTAAAAAGACACATCAAAAACCTGCCATACAGTAAGAACTCTGCTAAAAGGAATTTCTTCTATGATATTTGCTGAAAACAAAGCTGAACTGATCTTATTTCCCAGCAATGTTTGAAATACACAGCAGGCAAGAAACCTGAAATGAGGTGATGTAATTTTTACCTGTAACCGTAAGAAAATCTGAGTAAAAGGCTCCATCCGGACAAGATAAGAAGCCACAATCATGGCTGAGGAATAGTGGGTGCCATAGTGATAAGCTGGGGTTTCCCCTGCAGATTAAAAATCAGAAACATAGGAGAAATAAAGTAGTTAGGTGACAGAATTAATACTAACGGAAAAAAGAATGAACACTGTATTTTAATTCATCAGTGGCCTTCGACACATTCCAAATTGGAATTTGTAATTTTCATTCTCAGATGTCTGAAAGCTTCATGTTTTGTTACTTGAGTTTGGGCTGCAGTGCTGCCCAATTCAATAGGGTTCTGCAAAGCAGTACTGAATGGTTTCTCATTTTTTTTATTTTAACTAACTGAAATGTTACAGTGCAATTACGGTGATTTCTGCTGAAGAAACATTTTTAAAAATATTTTTAAAAAAATTTTGGTCTTATTTTTTACTCTGGATTTAAAATCTTGGGCAAAAATACATATGAGAACTATTGCCTACAGATTTTGTACAGCTTTTACTTTCTTAATTTCCTGGCCAAACACTTGCACAAGCACACTTAGAAAATAATGATTCATTTCTAGAAATGAATCTTTGCCACCTACTGCTGTTTGACACAGAACAGCACTAAAGTAGTTAAACAGGTCTCTGTCTTCAATGAAAACAGACAAGAAAACTTGTCTTGCCAAAAAGAGAAGTTTTATTTTCAATATATAAGGAAGCTCCAAAGTCATGAATAGGTAACTTAATTTCATCTCATTCTGAGGTGTTTTTAGCTAAGAAGATGCTGTTTCCTTAGCCAAAAAAACACGCTTTAAGATTAGAAATGAAAAAGCTAGAATACTGCTAAATGCAGAAGCATTTGTATTTTTTGTGCTATTAATTTTCATGCAGCAACAATCAAACTGTATTAGCAGACACAGCTAGTTGTGTACTTTACGTTCCTGCCCATTTCAGTCTAGATAATGTTAAACTCATTTAAATGTGCAACTGTGTCTTGTTTTTACATATAAGCAAAGCTGTCATTTGGATTTAAAACAAACAACAAAAAGAAAACCAATGTCCAAAAACCAATATTTGTTCTAATTTGGTTTTTGTTGGACAGTCACTAAAAAAACATGGTAGAGGAGTTCTGCATATCCATATTCACATTACAAAATAAATCTGTGAGTCCCCCCCATGATGAGAGACATGTGTTCCTCTACTCTTTCTGTAGGATGAACTTACCATTGGGATCTTCCCAGTCCTTGTATCGCTTCTTGTATTGGGCTAGCCTGTCTTCTGTTTGAGCTCCCATGGGCTTCGCCAGGTTTCTGAATGTTTTGGGATTTGTAAGATCCAGTTCCTTTAAAAATAAAACAGACAACAATTTTATAAAAACAAACCACATCCTTTCAACACTGCTGATTACCACAGTTAACACCACCTACCTCCTAAGGCTGTTATCCCTGCTTTCTACACACACAGCACAAGTGCAATATTGGATATGCTTAAAAACAGTCCTTCAGTCTGATCCAAGAGAGCCGGCATGTTTTATTTTAAATCACATCTGGGCTCTGCTTAACTTCTTCCCTGATCCTCTTATCCTGTTCCCAATTCCCCTTAATTATTTTATAAATATTCAACAAGCCCCCTAACAATATTTTATGTAATGTTCTGGTTGGTGGCAATGTCTGTCCACAAAAACATTAATAGAATGTTTCACTGTTTTCAAAAGCAAATTCTTTCACCATGGGGCCAGATTTCATAGTAGGCCCTACCACAGTCTTCTGGACAAGGATGCTTTCTCCGTGGGGTTAGCATATTTAAGGATACTCAGTTTAAAGCCAATGCAGACATTTACAGGAACTGCTGCAAGGTAGAGGGGCAAATGTCTCTCTGTCAATCCCAGCCCTCACCTGTGCACAGACCAACAACATCTGTAAAATCAGCACAGCCAAGATTCTCTAATACCCTCCCTGTTGAGAAGTGGGAGAAACAAAACAGAAACCTCCAAGTTAAAAAGGATTACTGACAAGGCTGACAAGATGTTTTATTTACCTCTGAGTCATAGTCTGCAAGGATCCAGGGGAAGACAGGGTACTGCATGAGGTCATTATAGGATCTACCAGCCAGAGTGTTCAAGTGCATCAGGTATTGGAAGTTACTGATTTCTCCTCTCTTAAGGAAAACAGATAATAGCACAGTAAAGTTTTCACTTAACAGCAATCAAATGGTCAACCTGCCAGACTGTCAGTGTGCAGCCCTCCCCAAACACAGAAACTTACTTCAATATTGCAATGCTCACTCTACTTTTACTACAGCCGTCCCCTGCATTTTCAAAAGTAAAACCATTTCCTATTTGATGAGGATATCATTAAATACTAAAAATTAAATGCTGAGATACATTTTCTAAAACAGTATGTTCCACCTTTTAGAGAAAGAGGATGCAACTTAGGTGTACTGATTATTTAGATATCACTACAAAACGTGGAATTTAATACAAAAAATACACCAACATTTTCATACTTACTTCCCATCTCTGAGTAACAGATTTTTCTCCCACTAAAGTGCTAAGCAAGCCAGACCTACCAGGAAGAAGAAAGTGAATTTTTTGACTTTGCAGTAAAAGCTGAGTTACTTCTTCACAAGACAACCCAAAATTCCAAGATTAAAATTTATAAAGTGCAACAATTAGAAAAACATGTCTCTATTCCTTTTTGCTTTAGCAGGACCTTTTTTTGGAATTCTAAACACACACTGTAAAAATTATGCATGTTAATTATGCAATTCAGTGCAAGTGGTGGCTGATGAGTAAAATATTTTTAACAAATTGGATACATCTGATGGCTTCAGCACTCCAGTTCCTTTCAGAATGTATTTGTATACTGATACTGCTAATCCTGATACTTTCCAGATAATCCTGGCATCAATGCAAGCATTATTTATTGGAAACTGATGAGCCACAGAGTTTGAGAAGAACAGAACCACCTACCCTTGCTCTACACTGGTGTTTGGTCTCTGCCCAGACACCGACTCCGAGCTGTCAGTCAGAGATGGCACCACAGCCAAAAACCTACAGCAGCAGTCAGAAGATTATGATTAGTGTTTCTGTCCTCGGGATGTCTTCTCCTGAGAAGCAGCATGTATTTAGTACAGTTACAGACTTCCTTTTGAGCAGCTCCACAACATCATCAACAGAATCACAGGAGCCTCTTCTCACTGAAGGCATGCACGTAGTGCCTTCTAGTGGCCTTTTCCTGCAGCTCTAAGGTGCTGGCAAGCACCAAAAAAGCTTTCACACAGGTATTTGCAAACATTCATGGTAAACGTTCCAATTTATTTTACAATACCTTTGATAAACTTTGTTTCTAACCCCTTTCTGGAAAGCTAGAAGATAGTTCCGTCCGTCTCCTGAGAAAACTTCAATTGCAATTGGCTGAAAACAAAGAGGACAAACCCATGTCAACACTAACTTGTTTTCTTGTCACCTCTGAAGGTCAGGCACAGACCAGTTTAGTCATGCTACATGTGTCACCAAATTATGGTGAAGCAGACTTTGCTTAGTGCAACCAAATGTTTTATTTTTGGACCACTGACATTGACTAACACACCCAATAAACTAAACCTGGGTAAGTTCCAACAGGGATGCCCAACCTAAACGCTTCCATTTCAACACTATCAATAGCTTCACTTTCCAAATACTCAACAGTTATGTACTGATTTTCATTTTAAAGAAATATATCAAAGCACTACAAATATGTCTCCCCCATCCAAATATGGTGTCCAAGTTACCTGCAAAAGGTATCTTCTTTTATGAACCTCCTTGATATCTTCATATGCAAAAATGCTGCAAGTTCTTTTGAGTTGACTTGGGCCTTGCCTTGCTCCCCTAGGTATGATTGGCTCATGCATCCTGCAAAGGAACATAAACAGCAAGAGAGAAGTGATTAAAAAGAAGAGAAATTAAAAGAATTATCCAATTAATTCATATGAGAGTCCAGTTACAGTAACAGCTGATTTTCACAATATACCATACTACAAATTGCTCAGCACCTGAGGTCTTCCTGCATCTTACATTATCTTGGAGTTGACTCCTCAAAAACCTCATTGAATAATTCTGTTCAGCTTGTATGGATCAAGGAGACTCTCTGTGACCGTACTCACTTTGGAGGCAGTGTCTCAATGTCCCGTATCTCCCTGGTGGCTGTCATGGTGAATCCATCGATGACATAGAAGTGCTCTTTCCCAAAGAGAAGCAGCCCCTCGCTGGTGTCAAGGCCCTGAACCCGAGCACAGCGATACATGTGCTGGATCTGTCAGGAAAAGGAGATGCTTAGGGAAAGCAGGTTAGGGAGCACAGGCTCAGACTACTGCTCTGTTAGAACATGTCCCAGACACTGCTTTATCACTTGTACATACAGCAGGAATCCTGTCAGTCTCTCCTTTAATCACACCTAATGCCAGTGACTAGTAACTGGGGAGGAGACTGGATAAAGCCTCATTAGCATGATATAAATGTATCCATTTACCAGTTTATCTACTTGCACTATACTGCCTGAACGCGTCTTAGAACCTGCAACCTACTCAACCATGAT
The DNA here is from genome assembly GCA_018697195.1 of Certhia americana. NCBI lineage: Eukaryota > Metazoa > Chordata > Aves > Passeriformes > Certhiidae > Certhia > Certhia americana. The sequence goes on from JAGMWU010000042.1 coordinate 758,406, forward strand.
CACAACATTATTTTATAGGATACTTCAGATGGACAAAGTCTGAAATACCAAATACACAGCATGGTAAATCAACTGATCTTGGGGATATAAGTACTACTTATCAAGGTTTCCCATTCTAATGAAGGCAACAATTAATTAGGAAAAGTGTGCCAAGTTCAGCACTTACATTTTCAATGTTTATTTTCTATCCTGATCATTAAGTTGACAGGCCAATAAACCAAGCATGGGATAGCTCATCGCCCTCATTTCAGAACAGGTGAATTCTTCCTTGCAGGAAGAAGGTAAAAAAACCCCAAAAACAAAAAAGAAAATGTTTCCAGTACAGCATTTTTAGGGTCAAGCACCCAAAGCACATGTGTTAAGGAAGAAGCTGATGAAATATACAGATCAAGGAAGGACATATAGGACATTCATTCACGCTTTGGACACACAATGAAGAAATTCCAATGTATTAAGTTCTTAGTGTGTCTGAAATACACAGTACCTTCTCTCCTTCTTCAAGAAGTCGAAGCAAAGTTGTATTGTCAGTCTTCTCCTCTTCATCAATCGAACTCCCCTCAACAATTTGATCCTGTGACTGGTCCTGGTTCTCATCATCTCCTCCATCAGGAGCAGAACGAGATCGTTTCAGAGGGGGCTTCACCAGGCCTGGGAAAGAACAGAGACAGATAAATAAACCCCTGAGATAGAAAAAATTTAACTTCACAAAACCTGTAAGCTTTCCAATTACTGACCCAATGCTAAAAGAGAAAAACAAGAATCCTGCAGGACTTATAGGCTTATCTTGATGCAAATGCATGAGAGGATGACAAACCAAACCCATCTAACCTTTGACTCTTGCAATAGTGTCCTCCCCGTGCTCTGGCTCCTGCTGAGTTGTTTCACCCACTGTGTTCTCTTCTATGGCATCCTGGAAGACCGCGGGGTTTCCGGAAGCCAGGCGCATGTAGTACTCCTTGCTGTCATAACTGATGGCTCTCCGGTAACGAGCAGGTTTCTTGGGAATAATGGAAGAAATCACTTGGTCAGCCCACTCCTCACTCAGTCCCTCAGTGAAGGTGTTTCAGGAACAGGGTGTGCAGCACAGTGCATGCCCATCGAGTACTTTGTGTGTGCTCATACACCAACACAGACAGGAGCTGAGACTCTCCAGGAGATCTGATCTGTTGGCTAATTTGCAAGGAGCTATAGAGACACTCAAACAGTAATGGGCTTGCAGAAAAGCCTGGAGGTAAAACTACAGCATGGGAAGTAAGTGTAGCCAGTATGTTATGAACTGTCATAAAATGCTGGGATTCTTGTGCTTAAGACTGATTGCTCAGAAGGTCATTTTATCATCTTTTTACTCCCTATGAACATACGCAGTTCATTTGTTAGCCAGCTGAGTTCTTTGTTAAGCAGTAATTTGAATAAAAAATTGCCTCAAGAAGATAGGGATGTGGAAGCTGGTATGAATCAAAAGCATCCAGGGATTGGCTTTAAGACTGAAAAATCCTTCATTAATTCGGTTTCTTCTTTTTTAATGAAGTTTCTGATGGCTTATGGGCAGGAGACTAGCATGAGAATATGCACGTACCCGAAGTAATTCTTTTAGCATTGTTTGTACCTTTGTGTGGTGTTTTCTGCCTTATTTTGGGGGGGAATGGTGGTGGTTTGGTTTGCTTCATTGAACATTTGTTGTTTTGTTTGGGGTTTTTTTGTGTGTGTGGTGTTACCTTTCTCTCCGTCTGTCCCACCTCCCATCACAGGGTAATTCTTACACCGCTCACTTAATTAAGGGAACAATATTCAGAATAGAAATCAAACTAGCTTTGTTACAAGTTGATGCTCGGGATGATAAAGATACTAAGATGAGCAACACAGAAGTTTATTTTTCAGGTCAAATTGTCTGCTCCCAAAAAATTTAAATTGCTCACTTATGTTTAACCAAGTCCTCACTCCTTATCAGCAGAGAACTGCCACTTAAATGATGCTTAGAACATTTCTGGAAACAACTTACACATAACTTACAAAGAGAAATCATTTATAGCACTGCTAAGGTGAAGAAAGGAAAACAGCAACAATTTATATTAGATATTCTGTATAATTATTTGCATTTATATGAATTAGTTTATTGTTGAAGGTAATTCAAAGTAAGTGAATGCACACTACACACTGTACTTAGTGATGGGCAAGACTGCGACTACAACAGAGAAAGGCACAATTCTGAAATGCTTGCAGAGAAGCCTTACAAGCATGTCTGCTTGCAGAGCAGACTTACAAGCATGTCTGCTCTTTTCAAGTCAGGATTCATATTTTTTAACCAAATATGAGCATTTTATTAATAGCAAAACAGAGAAGAGTCAGCTAAGACAAAATTAGCATGGGCTTTTAACAAAAGTTGGCCTTTTAAAGCCCATTATGGCCAAAAAGGAGAAAAAAAATGCTCCCTAGATCTTCTCTCAGAAGGAAATACTTTCCCAGTAAGTGCTTCCAAGTGATGTGTTGCCCATTACTAAATGTATTCCACTGACCAGTAGTTTCAGGTCCCAAAGCCACAACACTCCACACAGTGAGAACAGTGGTAGCATAGCCCAACACAGCCTGTTAGTGTGCAGCAAAGAAGGGAAGGTCTACAGAAAGTTTTATTAGGTGAAGGTTGAGGACAGCACAGTAACATCTTCTAATGTGATTACTGAAAAAACCCCTTAGGTCTGGAATTATTTACTGAAAGAGCAAGTTGAAAGCCAAACATAGAAGCCTTGTTAAGACTGCTGAACATGCAGGAGAAGTTGTATTTGTTTTACATTCTTTCAGTCAGTGTACTTGTTTCTTTACCTTTTGAGGAATGGTATCATCAGATGTCTCAGGAAGCCTGCTTGAGAAGTCAGACTGGAAACAGGGCACCAATTACATAAGCGTCAGAGAAAGAACACTTTTGAGAAGAATGTATGATGGCATGTTCTCTACCTCTACCTAATGTGAATTAGACTCACTACAGCTACTGTGTGTCAGACCACAAGCAGGCAAAAATATCTAATAGCTTAAAATTGACTGATATCTACGTTTTCTCGGCTTTTTTTAAGTACTTTGACACTCAGGCATAATTTGAGGGAAAAAAACCCTGCATGTATACATGCATGCCTAAAAAGACATAATAAAGACTGTTTCATTTATTGAAAAGAGTGTTCCAAAATTAACACGAACTAACTGCTGAATTTCTAAAGGCCACACACGTTTCTGCTACACAGCTCACCTTAGTCTTCATGGACTGATGAAAGTACATTTCCCAAGTGCACCCAAACCACGACCTGTACCTTTTTTCTTATTTCTCCAGATTACTGTTCAATCTAGATTAAGGCCAAGAAACCAGACCAAACCTCACACAATTACAGTACTTTTAGCCTCTGGAGGCTTTTGAAGATGCCTGTGCTGTTTGCTGGCAGGATCACTCATCACACATCACCTTAGGGTTGCAATCCCTTCACGTCTGCTTGGTTTTGAGCCAAGTGATTCAGTCCCTTCCCTAAATACTTAATGACTTTACCAACCATTTAGGACAGGCAGAGAGAATACCAGTTCATACCAACAGAGTAAAATTCATTCCTTAAGAAAAAAAAAAAAAAAAAAAAAAGGAATTTTGCAACAGGGCCTATAATCACCCATCCCAAACTCCCATAGCACTTACCAGCAGGTTTGTTTCCTGCTCAGCCTCAGGCATGTAGGGATACTGAGTATAAAACATGTCATTCCGCACCATCTTTTTCCTCATTCTGCAGGGACCCTCAGTCATCTCCAGCATCCACTTGTCCAGGTGGGAGCCGATGGGGGGCCCCCACAGCCCTCGCTCCCGCAGTAACTCGTACTCGATTTGAGACCACTCCTCCGTCACGTATTTCAATGCGTTCTGCTGACGCTGGACACAAGGACGTTTGTAAACGTACAGAATTAGAAAAATGGTACTAACAATGTAACAAGGAATTGTTTTGGATAAGGACTTCCTGGCCTTATTTGCACAGGAGAGAGAAGGTCAATGAAGCAAAGTTTGGTGGTTGGGGTTTTTTTTAACAAATTACTTCGAATGACCTCTTTCTCTCAGAAGTTATTTCCTAGGATTTATAGCATGTAGCTCAGCAACCAGTTTGAACCAAATGTCTTTGGGAACATTTGGCAGACACCACAGGGTGGAACAATTTCATTCTGGAATGCAACAGACACTTTCTATTGCTGCATGATATCATAAAATTTTCTTTGTGTTACTATGAAAGTAGCACTTAAGACACAACGCTTCTCCACACATCCTCTTAGTTTTTTTACAATGCTTTAGAAAGACAGTATTTCTAATCTCTCTTTGTTCCATGTTTTGTTTTGATTTTTTTTTAATACTTCTAAGGAATTTGAGCTTCTTAAAAAAAATTCCGATTTAGCATGTGATATTGCTGCAAGAGTTTTCACCTACAATCAGATCAAAACGAGCTTCCTCATTTGATTATTTGATTGTATCTAAAAACCCCTCAAAAATAACTGCTGTATGTGAACATCCAAGCATTTCACCTGTGAGAACCCAATATTTCACAAGCCTCATACTAAGAAATGGCATTGGTATAACCTAACATGTCAGAAGATAATTAACACTGCAAGTCATCCATACCTCCTGGTATTCTTTATACTGCATATCAACCAGGTCCCGAACCACTGCAATGTGAGTAAACATCCACTGGGAAATTTCCTAAGAGACAAAAACAAGGTGACAGAGGACAGAATAACACTCTATAAACAAGAGTTCGTTTGAATGGAAAGCCTATGAATACATCACCTTGCTAAACTTGTTCATGGAAAACAGTCCCTTAAAATAAACATTTGGAACATTCCCAACCAGCCAAAGATCAGCACTGAGAAAGACTGTTTATCCCTTCTTCCTTTTAAGTAATATTTTGTGCCTAGTTTGCTGGAAATCCTCAAGACACCCATCCCTCCTCTCTTTGTCCCATGGTATCTCTATTTTTACATACTGCTTCCTCTCCTCACACAACCAGGAACAGTTCCTGTCAGCTCCATTTCCTAAGATCTTCCCTTTCACCGTATGCCTGCTCACCAGGAAAAGGACAGAGCACTGAGAATCCATTCATCTCTCAAAGCCATTGACTAACTTTCAGCTCAGAGAAAGAACAAGCAACATGTTTTTCCACAAAACTTTCAAAACCCTCTTTCCATCTTGAGGGCAGAATGGAAAAAAAGACCAACACCTGTACCACAGCTTCCACTGCAGTGCAGTATTGCAAAACTGAATTTAAGACCCATACTACCACAGTCGTGAACCAGAAGCAGCTGAGCAATCTCACCAACAATGAAGGGTTAACTCTTGGCTTAATGTCACAGATATGCAGATAGACCTACTAAATTAGGACACACAGAAGCAAGATGCCCAATCTGGGTAGTCAAAAAAGGGAAAGAAAACTAAGCACGAGACAATACTTCACACTCTGCAAGATTGCCCACCTTGGGATCACAAATCATGATTCTGAATCATTGCTGGATTCTAGATTGCATGCTATTCTTTGATAGAAATTACCTGTGTAGAGAGGTTGTGTTTACTCAGTCCACTCTCTTTGCGGTTTCTCCTGGAACCAGTCAGTTTAGAGAGGCCAAATCCACTGCTGACTCGTGAAAGTTTGGACTGTGTGGTTGGAACCAAAGCCTCTCCTCTACTGATGCATTTTTTCTCATGAGCTGAAAAACAAAGTGTTGGGAGCACTTTTTAGAGGTGACGCCCCCATTTATATTTAGATAGAATGACCTTTTCTGTTGCTTCAAAAACGTGTAGCTGTACTAAAACTATTTTGGCAAATACACTGTCCATCAAGGAGATATTGGAAACCTGAGCAAACATCGACCAGAAACACATAGAAATACAGAGACTGCAGAAACAAGTATTCCAGGATTCAAAATATGTTTTCTGTACATCCAGGCTAACCTCAATTACTTCGGAACAGTGAAATCATCAAATGAGCCACATTTATGGAATGGTAATTTCTGCTGTCTAAACTCTTGCTAATTTAGTCAAGCATCAGTTGATCTTTATCAGATGAATGCAGAGCTAACTTGTCCTTAACTTGTCATCCACCAGGATTTCCAGGTCCTTTTCCTTCAGAACTACTTCCTATGCTAAACAGATTTCCCAGCCAAGAATTAGCCATAGCATCACTGCTGCTAGAGAAGGACTGCTCAGCCACCCATTTCCCATCTCATCACCAGACCAAGAGTTTGCAGGCTGCACCCAGACATGCTCAAGAGGATCCCCCTCCCTGCCTGGCACAACTAATCCTGGGAGTGATAACAGAGGTCACCCCAAACCAAGGGTTCATATGAAGGAGCTCAACGCTTCTACTACTGTAATCCACAATATGCTATTTGCTGACTCACAGAGGGCCCTGTGCACTGGAGTGTAAGAATATCCTGTTTATAGTCCAGTTTCAGAAGGATTCTATGTTACACAGTGCCAGTTTATAGAGTATTTACAGCTACAAAAAAGTTAAGCCTATATTAAAACATCCAGTGCATATGGTTCATTCTGAGCAAATCACCCTTCAGGACAGACAAATCCTCAGTCAGGACTTACCCAAATGATTTTGCCAACACTTTAAACTCGCTTCCTCAATGAAAGGTCTGGCAACAGTTATATCCACTTGGCCACGATCATTGACAGGCAGTGTCACTTTGAAAACTTCTTCCAAAACCTGTTTTTTACTGTGGATCAGCTCTGTCCACACTCTGTTTATGGCTTTTAAAAGAAGCTGGCGACCTGCATAAATACAAGATCACAAGCAGCAAGCTCTCTACAGTGCTCACAGAATTGGTATTTTTACAGTAGTGAAATGAATAATTTCTGTGATTGATCTGCAGCTTCTCCCCCCCTTGCATGATGTGTCAAATTCCTCTGGCCAGAGGGCCTTTTTTTTGCCATTACACATGCTATCAGAAAACATGTAACAATTAATTTTGGCAGTTTTTTCTCTGTGAATTTGAAATACTGATTAGTTGTGACTCACCTCCCACACCCATCTATTGATGAGATTGAAAAAAACTTATAGGAGTCTTTGTCTATAAATATATATAATGCTATACAAACATTATGCTTCAGCATTTAAATATATTATGTGGGCCTAAATACCTACATGAACATTAAATACATACATTTCAGAATCACTGAACACTTTCGTCCACAGCTAGTTCATAAATTCCCTTTGAGTGAAAGATGGCAAGATGCCATACAAAAGTAACTGTATAGCTTATACCACATATTTCTGACCTTAAAATGAGCCACTTCTATTGCACTTAAAACAGTGCATATAAAACTGTATTTCTAATTCTAGAGCATGTCCACAAAACAATGAAGAGCTCTTACTATTTTAACAAAACAGTAATTCATCCTTAATATGTCTATCTTGGTATTTCCAAGAATCTTTTTATCTACTTTTTATGTATTTTTGTACACACAAAATAGATTTTTATACATATATATGTGTGTGTATATAAAATAGCTTCCACACCCCTCCAGAGAGTAACTGGCTAACACACACATAGCACAGCCCCCTGCCCCAAGTCACTGGGGAAAAAGATTAGTGATGACAATACAGAACTGGCATTATGAGACATCTGTGGCTTTGTCATTCTCAGATTACCTTCACTGACATCTTGATTGTAGATTCCATCTGGTTCTATATCAGAGGGGATCATAATGTGCCAAGTTGTCATCCTAGCTTCTGCTTCCAATCCAAACCCATCAACATTGCTACAAACACACAATGGATTAACAACCGTCAGAATAAAAAGACACAAAACCCCTAAGCCAAGATAAAGCATCTGATTGTGTATCAGATTCCCAAAGATTAATACACACTACTACAGCAAAGCATCTTCACTTCTGTCCATTTGAGTTCTCACAATCTGTGGTCACAAGCTGAACTGAAGGTTTATGAAGAGATGATGTGCCATGGATACTGGTGTCACTAGAGGAAGATGGTGATATTTGAAGCAACACAAAAAAGACGAGGCCAGAAATGGAGAACACTGGGGGAGATTTGGTGACTGCTGCCAAGTGTCTTTGGATGAAACACAAGTTGTGCATCTTCTCAAAAAGAAGAAATGAAAAATGCCAGGCTGGCATTTGCAGCAATGCAGGAAAGTGGGTGTCTTATAGCATTTGTCACAGACACCTGATTTAATACATGGCTGGCCTTACTCACTGTTATACAGAAGAAATACCAAGATATCGAACTTGTATAAAATGATTCAACAGACAATAAATCCAGTGGCAGGACCCTCTGACTACTAATTGCCTAGCACCAGTATTTCCTTCTGTCTTTAAGAAGTTTTGATTTATAGAAGGTTAACAACAAAATAATTGGATAAGCACATTTGTCAGTATTTAAAATACCTCTGCCAAAGGAAACAAAAATGTTCTCTATTTCCAGGATCTTCAAACCTGACTTTGTCTCAAAATCAATCTGTTAAGCTTGTTAGCAACTCATTGGATGTAAAACTATAAACAGTCCTCCAAAATTTGCCAACTTATTTGCAAGGTGAATAAAAAAAGAGGTCATTTTAGTACTTCCCAGCCCTGGTTCTGGAATGCACTTCTGCCTGAGATATTTACCTTCCCACATGCAGATTAATCAAGCAGTGAGCTAGGCAGCTGATGAACTCCTGATCATGATTTCCAGGCCCCAAAATTAAGTTCCTGTTCACAGTAAGGACCCTTAGGGAATCAAGGAGAGCCACCTGCTGAGGAACGGTTTTGTGCGCTCTTGAGAACTGATATAGGATGGTTCTGTTCAGGCAGTGATAAATGGCGTCCAGCGAGAGTCCCTGAGATCTTCTTTTTGACTGACAGGAAGTAAAAAAACATCATCAGAAGTAGCAGCAACTCATTTTACTGGCACACAGTCTTCCCTTGAAGTGACCCAAGTTCATTTTCCAAAACTGGCGTTTTACTCTAATGCCAATCCCATGGACTAAAATGATGTTAATGATTAAACACTCAGAATTTTACCATCTATAAAGATCTGCTGCTGATTTCTAACAGTAAGTCTTCTAACAACCTCCAATAAAAGTGTGTGAGGAAGTGTCCCAAAAATGGCAGGGTAAATTTAGGGAGCGTCTCAAAACTCATGCAAAACATGTTTAATTGTTTATTTTGGGGGGTTTCCAAAAAACAATGCAATCTGAGAGCAGTTCTTACTCAATTCTCATCACAGAAAGATGTGCTAAGAAAGTTCAGTAAAGGCAGAGTGAGCCTGAGAAAGAAAAGCATATTTCTGTGCTGACCCAAACACGTATCATTAGCACATTGTTTAGGTGACATCACTCCATCATTTCAACATCACCTGCAGAAATGGTTTTTCAGGCAGGGTAATACAACAGCCCTGTTACCTGTGCAATGAGCTGGATTATGAAGTCCACAAGAAGCTTGGATTCTTTGTTGAACATGCCCTGCCAAAGCTTATCTACCACACGCTGTGTAAAATAAAACACATTGTTCACCAGCACTTGGTAACTTCCTCCACTCGTTATAGGCAGAGATGCGTCTTCACCTAGGTAACAAAAAACCCCAAAGTTTTCTGCATTTATCAAAAAAATCCATCTGCATAAATACATTCACATTAATTTATGCTTTCTAGACTTTTGTAAGAGAAAGATTCAGTCAATGAAAGCTAAAACCTCACTGCTCGCCTACAACAGGACTTTTGATGTAAGCAACCACGTTATTTTAGCTTTTAAAAAATGATTCCAGACTTTTAATACATGATTCTGGACTTACTTTATTAATTCACTGCACCCACAGGAAGACAAATTACTGCTGTGGCAAGAAATAGGGAACCTCACAAGCAAGTTTGAAGAGAAATGCATACAGTCCCTTGTGATACCTCAGATGGATGCAGAACAGCCCAAAAGCTCCTGGGAAGTCCAGCAAGCCACCACGAAATGTGATTTGGCTCCCTAAGCCACATAGTTTTTGTGAATAACCTATTTTACAGCTTTGGCACAATCAAGGTAGGGAGGGAACATGCAAGCACATCAACACTACTTATACATAAAAGGAAAGGAAAGGGCAGGGAAAAAAAATTAAGACAATCAAGTTGCAACAGAACAGAACACCAAAAAAGAGAAAGTCACAGAATCAAAACCTGGAGTCCAAATCAATAGATTGATTATTAAACTTTGCTATATTACCCAATAAAACATCAGCTGCAAGTAGGTGGTCCATCACTCCATCCAAAACATATGTCTGAAACTCTTTCTGCTGTGTTCGTGTTGATCTTTCTGGAGAAGCCTAAAAAAAGATATTAAAATAATATTAAGATAATTAATATCTCTGAGCAAAAAAGGCAGAGTGGGAGGGTGTTCTAGGTGATTTCCTTTTCTCTCAGCTCCCATGAACTGCTTTTTTTCCTCTTAACATTCTGTCTCAAGTAAAAAGTTTTGGCTTTATCAAAAAATTTAAGCATGCATGTCGAATATACATTGTCTGCATGCAGTCTTGCAGAGGAGGCATTATTCCTGTTTAAAGCCAGAAATTTATCTTCTGCCATAACAGGAATGGGAAAAGAACATCTGAAAAGGTGCATGAAACTTTCCACTATAAACATATGGTCAAGCTGTGATCTCCTCAGTTGATTTAAGTCACCTCCTTCAGCAAACAATGAGTAAATGGGACAGCTCAAACATTTCAGTTGTAGAAAGAGAAATAACAGTAAAGTTTAGCAGGGTGTACCTACACAATCCTGTTTGTGCTAAGGGGCCAGTAACACTGACAAGTGATAACATGTTAAAAGAGCTGTAAAGAATGGCAGCCACTTGAATGTGGTCTCAAATATGCCTCCCAGTGTCAGTGGATAACTGACATCATCTGACATTTCATTTATGTTTGCTTTGCGACAGCAGAGAGGTGCCCAACTGCCCCAGGAAATTTGTTAGGAAATATACAAGCATGCAAGCGTGGTCCCAAATTTGTGCAGCTTTCAAAAAGAATCAGGGAGACTCAGCAGCATGTAAGATGAGGTAACTAACAGGTAGGTAAAGGACAACGAGAAGCAATGTGAACATTTCAAAATGTACTGTCTGAGGGTGTAGGCAGTTAAACAGTAACTGAACTCCTCACCTCCCTGCCTCACCATTAACAGGACAATGCTTTCTTCAAGCATCATGAACTTCAGAAGTTGATTTACAGCAAGACAACACAGTTATTTTGAGATTTTATAGTACATAGCCCCATATGTCTTTGTATCTAAGGCACCATCTATGGCACAATTTCTTTTTATCTAATATGAACAGAAAAGAAACCCTAATATTTCTGCAGGGGTTTTATATTTTCAACGAAGTCAATACAGATGTCATAGCTAGAAAGGTGTTTAACCATTGAATCACACTCCACAAAAATAAAACTTGAGGAAAGCTATACCTTCTCATACTGGCTTTCCAGGCCATTAAAGAAAGGCAAACAAACTATTCTATGAAACACTAGTGTTTCTTTTTTTCTCCCACTCTTATTTCATGACACTTGCACAGAATCTCAGGTCATCACTAGCCTAGCGTTGTAAAGTAATAGAACAAAACATTTTAGGGAAATAAGGGGTCACAACTAAGCTCAAAATAACAATACCAAATGAAACCAGAAACCCCAAAGAAACTCTACCTCCAACAGAAGGTCTACCAGTGGAGTCTGTTTACTGGCTGGCGTGAGACATAGGTTATCAATGATCATCACACGCATGAAATCAAACACAAACTTCTTGGCAGGGTGGTTGGTCAGGTAGGTCTTGGTGCCCACATTGCAGTATTCTGATTGGCTCCTGTTCATGCCAGAATCAGCTGCAAAGGCTTTAAACTCTTCAGCTGGGGACCCAACTTCATCATCCAGATCCGTGACCTGTAAAAACCAGCACGTTAAAACTGTAGTGATCAGCTAATTAATGGCAGTTTCCTCACTTCTTTATTCTTTGATTGTCTTTCTAAGGGTATTTCACTTCACATTTTGCTTCTTAAGAAGCCTTTTTAGGAAATTATGTTGTTCAGGATCAGTTCCCCAATATGGAAACATCCAGTTTTGGATTCCCAAGGCAAACAATGATCTGGCATGAGTTACGTTTCATGCTCCCTGACCAACAGAATTACTTGGGTGATTTCTAGATACTTTGCAAAAAAAAAAAAAAAGGAAAAAAAAAAAAAGAAAAAAAAAAAAAGAAAAGTTTTTAAAGCAGTCAAAATAAAGTCAAGACAGAAGAAGCCAACTAAAAAAGGCCATCAAGCTTACATAACATAAAACAAAAAAAGAACTGAGCCTTCTTTTTTTTCTTTTAATACAATACCTTCATCAGAGTGCAGTTATGGGTAAGCCGGTTTCCCAAAAATCTCTAAAAGAAGAAGAAAAAAAAAAAGGGTCTCCACAGCTTTCCCATTTCTGATGAACAGAAACCTTTGAAAGGCTAGCTCTTAAGGAGGAATGTAACAAAAGCACAAACAGTAATAAAAGTTGTCAAATCCTGAAGACTGACTCTTTTTATGCAACTCCCTTCCTTAAATGAAAGAAGAGACAATATGATTTCCCTCAACAGGCTTCTTGCATCGCCAGCTTACATGTCAAGTAACCAAATGTTTTGAACATTTGGTCTGCTTTAGCAGAAGAGTGTTTTCAAGAAATTAAGACAAGCCCAAATACGTTTTCGTTCTATTTTTGATAGCAATTTCAGAAAAGCTAAATGACCTTTTAGAAAGTTAAGAATCTTCTCTCAAGACTGAATTTAGATTATAATGTTTGTTGCTGAAATCTGGCTGTGATTCAGCTATTTCACCAGGCGCTGATGAGTGCTACACATTCGGGTAGACAGAAACACTGGAGCACCCTTCAAACAGCAAACTGCAAGTTGCCAGGCTATACAGGATTTCAAGGGATCTAGTAGCAAAAAAGTCTGCTCAGAGACACAACGCTCCTCTAAAAACTCTGTACAGGTGAATGCCAAATCAGCATTACCAGTTTTCTAATTTTTTTTTTTTTTTGAGTGAACAAGGCCCTAGAATATACTTTAAATTCAAATTCAACAAAAAAACCAACAAAACCCCATGTCTTTATGAGAGACTCACTAGCAGACGAGTTAGAAACTGGTTAAAAACTGGTCTCCAACTTTTATTGACAACAAAACAATAGCGTACCACCAGTTATTATTTCCTGAAGCTTTTTATCATACTCTTCATAGTTCTAGATTTGGCAACCTCTAGACTAATTACCCTTCCATGTTCTTAATAAAATTACTTTAAGATGTTGGCTAACATGAACCTCTCAGTTCATATTCTAGAAATAGTGCTATTTGCAAGTGACACTGTGCTCAAAGAAAACTTCAGGCAGCAATGCAAGCAAAGTTGAATTCACACCCTCTCTTGGCTTGAACTCAGTAGCTTCAGGAAATACAAGAACACTGTTTTGTGGTTAAACCACAAAAGCAGAAATGCGAAGTGTGAAGACAAAGAGGTTTTAGGTTTCATCACATCCTCCAGAGCAGAGGGCTGACTCAGTCTCTTTTGCTTTTGTAAATCGGAGCTAACATTTTTCATATGATTGAAAATAATAGTCCACTAGAAAACAAGCAAACTGTCTGTTTCCCCTAAAATGCTGTTTCTGATGTCCCTGCACAACAACTGCCCTGCAGTTTAACACACTCTTCTCTCAGTTCCAAAACCCTACTACAAAACATCCAGCTCAGCCCAGATGATGACCTCTTGAGCAAGGTGTGCAGAGCTTTATCTTGGTATGACTGGTAATTGATAAATCCTCAAAAGTTGACACTCATGTGAAAAATAGAACAGGCGAGTAGTTGGATTTCCTACCATCTCAGAGTAAGGTCGGATGTTGAAAGGAAACACTGTTGCTGCCAGTGCACACAGGAACTCTGGACTCATCCACAAGGAAATGAGGTCGGGTACATTGTGATACAAATACCGAAAGAACTGCATCAGAGTGACTGGATATTCCCGAAGCCAAGAGCCTTCTTCCTCTGACTGCCAGGGCTGGGTTGAGAAACAAACACCAGATGAACACAGACAGCATCAATCGAAGAACACTTACTTCAGAAAGGAAGAGCACGCTTTCAAGCATGTATCAAACAGGAGACCAACTATATTTTACAGCACATCATTGACTGTAAGCTAAAATGTGTGCCCTATCACGTAATGATTCAGAAATATTGGCAAATATGACCAGACCGAAGCCAACCCAAAATGTGATGGCACAGCTGAATATGCCTGGTGACAGCACACAAGACACAGCACATGTCTCTAAGCATGTCTCAAGTATATCCAAACAGGTGATGACCAAGCACCATGATGGGTCACCAGCAGAGAGACAGAACATGTGATGACAGGAATGGATACTGCAGCAGGTACACTTGTCCAGAATATGCTCCTGGACATGTTACCTTGGGAGAAACATGCAAGCAATGGAGCATATCACATACACATGATGCCCCAACAGGTGACAACCAAAGAGGTACTGCTTTTCAAGCACTTCAAGAGGCAATTTTCAGCAGCTAACACATTCTGGCTTCAAGGAAATACAAAATCTTCCCCCTGAGAAATCAACTTTCCCTACTCTTGACATTAGACTCAAAGATGACACATTTCTCTGGCAGTAAATTCATTTCCTCCGGCATGGGGCTATTCATAGTCAGGGACTTCTCTGCATGGGGAAGGTTCATGAAGGAACTCAGCAACTCACATAGCTCTAAGCAGATGGGATACAGAGTCTCAAACATTTTCCCATGATGTTAATCGGGAAAGAAATTCAATTATCTCTGCCAAGGACATTGCATCCTTCTGCTTTCTTGTTTTGTTTTAACTGCAGCTATACAGAAAGCCCAGCCTTTTTGTGAAAAAGCAGCATTAATTTTGTGGCTACTAATATTTTTACAGATACTGGAAAAAAGTAGCATAGAAAGAAGCAAGAAAATTACAACTTTCAGCCAAGTATTATGGGCCTAACTCACAATTAATTTTGTCATAATACTAAGAAAATCTCAACCTTTCTAATTTGTCTTTTTACTGCCTGGAAAACTTGAACAACACAGTGTACTGAAATAACAGCAAAATGTTTTTATGCTTACAGAATTCAGCATGCTCCTCAGCATTCCCAGTAACAAGAAGGCAGCTTCTGTGCAAACACTGTGTATTGAGGAGGTAACAGTGCCACAGGAGGCAGGAACTCCAAATATGAATGTCCAAATGGAGTCTAAATCAAACTGTAAGAGGTAAAAGAGAAGAAAATACATTAAATAATCCCTTTCTTCTGTGCAATTATACACTGCTTTTTATTACAGATACAATACACTCCATTTGGCAGTAGATAAAAAATAAGTTGTTTCACATCCTCCAAACTATATCACCAAACGTCATATGAAAGTCTCATGTCACTGAAGAAAATTTCTTTCAACCATGAGCTAATGGAACTGCAACTCACATCTTCTCACTTCTCAAAGTATGCAAGTGTTTTGAAACAAAAGACTTGTAAGCACGTGCTGCACAATCAACTTAGACTCACATCTAGCAGTAAAACCCACTTAGAATCCCACAGGAAAAAAAAAAAAGATACGAACAACACAAACAAATCAAGTTGTATTTTCCAGCATGTCTAAATAATTAAATCAATTAAAAATAAAAAGGGACCAAATGTCCACCTCTAGCACTAAGAATTTAGTTTCAGTTTAACAGCACTAAGAATTTAGTTTCAGTTTAACAAAGTCATGCTTCAATGCTGTAGGCAGAGAAATGAGTTTCATGCCTCTGCCTCATGGTAGCAGAGTGCTGAATGTGCTGTCAAGTTCTCCTCTTCAGAAAGGAGGCAGGCACCTTCTGGTTTGGAAGTTTGAATTTCATTTCCCACTGACAAATAAATGGCAGCACTGCACCCATTCTAAACAGGCACCTTGTCTATCTGGAGTGTGTGTGGCTTTTCTTTGTAACTACCTTGGGGTTTTCTAGGACTATTGTAGGTCATATAATATCAACTCACTTCAAAAAAGCCCAAAATAACCTGTTCAGAAGAACAGCCAACCTTTTTCAGCAACTGAGTTGTCTCCCTATAAAACTAGAGACTTTCTGAAATAAAAGCAACCTGTTTTGCCTGTAATCTGTGAACTCTCTAACACAGCAACTGCCCACTCCTTAAAACAAAAAAATCCCACCTCACAACCAAAGAAAGCAAGTGAAAGATTATGTTCCCTTCAATGCCGGCAGAATGTCAGCTTGAACTAGGGATCTGCTTCTTGTTTAACCCCAAAACGGACCAGAGTGACAGCTAAGCCACAGCAGGCTGGCTTGTACATACTCCCAACCCCAAAGAGCTTAGCACTAAACACCACATCATGACTGTGAGTCAGCTGCAGAGAAGGAGAGGGCCTGGTTAATCCATTATTTTCTTTCATGACAGACAGAATTGCATTCACATTTTACTGGATAATCCCTACCTTGGCACCCTGATTACACTGGCTGCTGATGACAGGTGCACTGACCTGCAGGTTTTCAGGCAGTTCAGTGACTGGTTGCTGCAGGAAAAGGGCCATGAGGAGGAAATAGAGTGCAGGCACGTTAGTATGTTTTGGGAGAAGGGACTGCAGAAGGGGGAAGCCTGGGAAGTGACAAGCATCCCGGTTAATCTCCCGCACCGTCGATCTGCCACCAGCACTCCGGCCGACATTGAACCCTACGACAGAAAACAAGACACAAAGCCAACAGGGTTAAGAGGGAATTACCTGTGAGGACCTTTCTTGCTCACCTGGGGAGATTAAAAGGGTACCTCCTCAGAAACTAACGCTGTAAAAAACGAGTGTGTACATACAGACTAACCCACACAAGATGCCATTCTGCTTCAGATGTCTCAGTTTTTTAAACAATTAAAAAATAAAGGAAATTACTGCTTTCCAGTACCACATAGATGACACTGTTCCATACAGACTGCTTAATACAACTGCTTACACACACAGACCTATTTTTTGGCTGTGACCACAATTTCTGACTTTTAAAACATCCAGGTCTCTGAAAATAGCTGTTTTGCTGGCTGAGAGCAAAATATCACCTTAATCTCAGTTACAGATTTATATAATGAAGCAGCAACCCATGATACATTTAAGTCTATGGGCAGCTAATTTGCGTCCAGACAAGTCTCAGGGGAATCTCATTTCAGGTATTTTATTAATGATTAATCAGCTGATAGTAAGCATTAAATAGTCTTACTTGATTTAAGTGCTGCCAGAACCACCTTTTGTGATTGTGGTTTTATGTACCTATTTCAACTTCCTACTTAAAGAAAAAAAAAAAAAACAAACCAAACATGCCTGGGTGGCAGAAGCACTTATTTTCAAGCAAGGAAAGAGGCAGGAAGACAGTTCAGTCTCCACATCAGCACTGTGAGCCATTGTTCTGACACTGCTGGAGGTCAGGTGGTTTTCCTGAGGCCCAAATACAGATATACTTTCCACCAGAAATTGACTTTTTAAACAGAAAACATCCATCAGGAATTAGACTAATGAAATGTGTGCTACACAGTTGCAGGAATTCCATCAGTAACCTTCAACAAAAATGCATCGTACTTGGGTTCACGAGAAATCTTGGAGCCAGTATGTTATGATTTATTAAAAACCACAGCATACAAAAATTAGATAATATGTCACTATCAGGTTATGGGACTCAAGTTGAAAAATATCTTTTTCACCACCGTCTAGCATGGATTCAATTAAAGTGACTCTGTAATAGGAAAAATAGGGAAACTTGAAAAATGCATTCAAATGTAATTGGAAATCAAAATCTTACTTAGGAAGATTTTGTGACTGAAGAAAATGTTTATACTATTGGACATTTTAAAGCACACACTAAAGAAAGAATAGTGTGTTCCCTAAAATGCCAACAGTTTTCTAGTTTTTAAAGTACAACCATGCAAGGGAAATGCATGCACAAAATTGTTCCTTAAATCACATACAGGATCTTAATCAGAATGAGCCAAACTACAGATGCTTTTTTATTTTAACAATAAGTATTTGCATGTGTTTTACAGCTTCTGAAAATCTGTTTTCCTTAATCCTCCTGATTCATTGACAATACAAAGAACCTTCCTATACCTGTAGCTGAATATCCTGAGGGATATATTGTGGGAAACAGTAAAAGGACAATTTTCTTTAAGCAAAAAATAATAAGACACTATATTTGAAGTCTATTCAAGATAGAAAGCAGAAAGAAATATTTCAAAATTTTTTTTAATATATTTTTGTAGTTTCCTTTCAGGAAGAGCCCTCTTCCTGAAGGAAGATCACTTCAACAACACTTCAATTACTTCTTTTTAGCAAACCAATTCAGAAAAACTTTTAGTGCAGTAACAGATCATGCTGCAACACAGGCAGGTGGCTCCTTAAACAGTTATTTTAGGAACAACAATGAAGTTAAAAGTACAACTGATAACACTGTTCTGATCTAAAGACTACTGAGGCTTATGAAAGACCCTCATTTCACATCAATGGGTTTGCACCAGGGCCTGAATAGACATTCATCTGAAAAGCACTATTTTATTTTGACTGGATAAAAAAATACAGGTCTGTGGGAAATTGCCAATACACCTCTCTACAAAGAGCTGACAAGTGTTATTTCAAACATTTGGAGATACATTTCAGACAGCTCAGAGATGCTCAAAATGGGTCCTGTAGCACTGAAGTCATATACACAATTCTAGGTCACAAGGGGTAACTGAGAGGTCTGATAACCTGGATAACTGAGGATTTATGAACCTGAAAAAAAAGCCTTTAGTAGATAGCATGCTTGCATACACATGAACACAGGAGAGAGGAACACAGGAGAGAGGGAAAGGAAAAGGAATGATGAGATGATACCGTGAATACAGAAATTTCCAAAAATCCAAATTAGTAAATATGATGGACACAGCCCTCACCAGTCAAAGGAGCTCAGATATAACACTGACAATGCTTTAACTACTTAGAGTAAACAAACAAGTAAATTTTACTGACTCTTTATTAGTTGTGTGCATAAGGTACTGCTCTATGCTTCCTTTGCATGTAGCTCAGCAGTGCCTGCCCACAGGACACACTTAACCTCACGGTGATGGCAAGAGAAAAGACCAGTTAGCTATAGTGCAGATGAGCCAAAACTGAACTACAATGACATCTGTGTCATGTCAGATAAGGACAGCTTTCTAAAACCACTCCCTTTTGCCTAGGAAATCTTAACTCTTGCTTGTAAGAAAAACAAAGTGCAGAAGCATCTAATGGTAGCGCAGACAAGAGTAATGAAAGGCCTCAGGCAGACAGCACCCCCACAACACCCCAGCACAGGTACTCCCAGCAATCCCTGAGCCCCGAGGGGCTGAGATGCCTACCTAGCACAGTCCCAATTTTATTGGTCAGGACAGAATCTGTCTGATCCAGCCAGCCTCCACCACTGAGACCCTCCTTAAACTTAATAAGGATGGACTGATTACTCAACAGGACCACAAGTATTCGCATGGCTGCCGTGACTGTGGTGGAATGCAGATGTTCTTCCATGAACATCATAATCCAATCAAAACCCAGGGTCTTCACCAGTTCTTCACAAGCCCTAAGTAAAGAGAAGAGAAAAAAAAAAAAGTCACATTTTACAGCATTTAGTTTCCTACTAAACAGCAAAACCCAATGTCCTCCACTGCAGGGCAAACTTTAAGAGCAAATTCTTAGTTAAGTTTGCTACAAACAAAAAATATGACTTATCAACTTTTGTTACATGAAACAACTAATGTGCATTTGTTTAGAAGAAAGGAAAGACTGAATACAGCTCCTGGGACTAATTCCATTACATGAGATTTCTCCAATTGGTGCTTTTGATAACAAACATGGAATTCTGAACTGAAATATTTTTGTTGAACAAGAAGTTTTCACAAGTCTTCTTAATGAACTAGTATTAAAAAAATGAAGGAAGGCTGTTTCTTTCTTTGTTTTTATTAAGGGAAGAGTTGCTTGGGAGTACTGAGAAGGTTTTTTTTTGCAATTTTAAGGGCATTCTAGGGGCTCAGTGATAACGCCTATTGAAGCCAACTATCCCACTTCTCTAAAAATGACAGTTTTCTCTTTGACAGATTTTTTCTATAGCCATGCAAGAAGTTAAGAGAAAACAACAAAATTAATCACACATCCCATTTCTACTAGCATACCTGAGAGCAATTCAGTGACATCTGCATAAATCATTCAACAGCTCCTATAAAATGATGCCACTCAACTAGTGAATTGGAGGAAGTGTAATTCTTCCCCTTGAAATAAAAATTTACATCCTTTCTCTGCCTCAAGGAATTTTTTGTACTTACTGCAAATTAACAGTTGTCTTCTCTTTAGATGTATAGAGAAGTTTCAGAAGGATATCTAAAAGCCTGTTCCGTAATAGAATAAGATTAGCTGAAACAAGTCCTCCAAAATCATCCTCTGTTCCTAAACATTGAAAAAACCAAACAAAATAAGAGGCAAAATTAGGATTTTAGAACTTGAGCATTTTAAAGGCTATTCAAAATTCCATATGTAAGTAAATACAACCTGACCTACACTCGGGCTGCAAGGAAGTTGTGCTAATGTGCAAGCAACACATTACATGGTGCTGAGAAATGTCTGGTGCTTCCTTATCACTGTCACACAGACTTTGGGCAGCTTGAAGAACAGGTAAAAGAGAATCATAGCTTCTCAGACAACAATCTGAACTGAGGTGGTCACTATCTGTCACCATTCCTTCCCATCCCTCCCTTCTCTCAAAACTGCAAAGCATGCCAATTAAATAAACATTTTGTATTTTGAAAGCAGAGTGAATGGGGGAAGTGGAAATTATAAGGAATAGACCCTGATGCTTCCCAAATCCCTTGAAATATAAGAAAAGGAGATAAAAACTAGTTTCCTGTTCTTTCAACATATCCCCAAGCACACCATCAGTTGAAAAACACATTTACTGCAACCAAGGCAATCCATGCAGCTCAGGACTAACGTTACAGATATTTTGCAAATCCCTCTTCCTGTAGCTTATGTTGTCAAAGGAGGACCCAGCTTTTATGTTATTTAAGGAAAAAAAAAAAAAAAAAAAAGCAGCAGCACCGCTTGAGGCAACACATGGAAAGACCAAGACAGATAAATGGAACATTTCTGGACCAAGGTTTTGTGCACAAGATACAGACACAAAGGATCTTCTATGGCAGAAATCCAACAGAAGTGGTGAACACCAGTAACCTAAAAATCTCATGCCCTTTGCCTCAAAAGCTTCTTTTCATTTCAGCCACACCCCAAATTTCTCCCCAAGGTTCTTTAGTCCCCTAAGTAGGCAAAAAACAGCTCAGGCTGTTGTTAGCCTGGGGAAAGAACTCCAAACCAAAACAAAAAACTGATGGCCTATAGTGAGAAAACCATTCTGGATCTTTCTCCAATACCCAATACCTTCTTTTTCACTAAAAAGCCCAAATTTAATCATCTTTGAGACCACAAAACCCAAAATTATTCAGAAGAAACAGGTGAGGCACAGGAAGATCACGATGAATCCTACCAGCACATGAAATTGTTTGGGTTGGAAGGGACCTTAAAGATCATTGCCATGGGCAGGGACACCTTCCACTGGACTTCCTCTAGTTGCTCTGAGCCTCATCCAAACTGGCCTTTAACACATCCAGGATGGGGCATCCACAGCTTCTCTAAGCAACCTGTTCCAGTGCCTCACCACCCTCACAGTAAGGAATTTCTTCCGTATATCTGATCTTAAACAACTCTCTCTCAGTTTGAAGCCATTCCCCTTCATCCTATCACTACACTCTCTTGTGAAAAGTCCCTTTCCAGAACGTGCAGACTGCCCAAACCTTGCTTTTTGTGACACCACAACCAACATAACTAAGTGTAAAAGATGTAAACTTCTCTCTCTCACTTGTCCCTCTGTACCAGCATATTCCCAAGAGATGTAGAAACAGAGGTTCTTTGGATAATCCAATCCTTCTATTTATTTGGCTGACCTCCACTGCGGGACAAAAACATTTCTGTTCAGGGAAACTGATTGAAAATGCAATTGCACATGGTAAATAAGGGTAGAAGTGGTCTCAATTCAATGTAAGAATTATTGAAGGATAGTAACATTTCATTTTTTACCTAAAAAAAGGTTACTAGACTGTCTTAATTCTTCCTCCACACCTGGAGGGGCTGATGCACCTAGTAACCAGATTTTTGTCTTTTTTTTTTTTTTCCTTTTCCCACAGAGAAGCAGAGATGCATAGCTGATTAGGAGGAGCAAGTGGAAGAACGAGAATAAAACCAGACAGTGTAAAATGAAGGAAACAATCAAAAAAGTGTTTTGCTCTGCTTTGCACTCAATACTGAGAACTAAAGCACCACTAACCGGCACCCAGGTTATAACAAAATTGCAACATTGTTATTGATGCTATTTCTACATTTTTTTTGTATTCAAGCACAGAAGAGATCACAAAGTATTTTATTCTGCTGCTTCTAAGTATGGTCAATACTTACCACTGTCAAGCTTTTCTTCATTGTCTATTTCCATGACCACAAACTTCTCACAGACTGCAAATGTAGGTAAAGTGGAAGAGATGAACTGTCCAAACCTTGATGTATAAAGAGAAAACATCACTCATTGATATGACAGATGCACTCTCATCTACCAATAATTCACCTTAAATATAAAACCATGACACCAGTGACAGGCAGATACTTAAAAATGTCAGCTTTCTCACATCTGAAAACTGATGTAAATGGTTTTCATTTAAAGTTACTAGCCACTACACAAATGAACTTGCAGTAGTTAATGGAATATTTGCAGACAAGTCGGCAGGTAAGGGACCCTGTAAATTCCAGGATTCAGGAAAGGGAACTGGGTGCTGTGTCCTACTAAAAGGAACACCTCAAGTTAAAGAAGAACAAAACATTATTCTCAACCCCTTACAGCTGAATAATTATCGCATCAAAACAGTAGTTACTCAACTCTGGAAGAACATTTATGCCTATAGCTTGAGGTTATGTAACACAGGGTCATGGTTTTCCATGACAAGATGCAGACGTACCACTCCAAGAAAGAAGTTGCAATATATTCCTCTTTCCTGTGCAGCTAACCTGAAATGATCCCTAGCTAGTGCAACTTTTCCCAAGTTACGCAACGTTTTTCATTCTTTTATTTCCAGGAAGGAGAACACGGAAGACTGGTCTACAATCTAGTCTGTAACTATTTAAGCATAAAATCAATAGTTTTATTCTTGAATATTTTTTTGTTCTGTATAATTAAAACAAAGACAGGTAAGATGCTCAACTTGTGGCTTCTGATATCTTTAATCGAACTTAAAAGTAAGAAGCCGAATACGTGACTATGCGTATGCAAAGAGCTCCCAAACTTGGCAATATTTTATCCATTCCCACTATAATGAAATGAGAGATGAAAAAAAATCAAGTTATCAAGGAGTTAAACTATTTTTAAAGCATTTCAAATACTCCTGTAGATATGAATTGCAGTAACTAGTGTAATTTTCATCAGTCAGAATTAGTAGTACTATATCTGACAGCCTTAAACACCTTTTTATACAGTGATGATTAGGAAAAAATCTGGAACTAAACCTTGCATTCAAGATAGCAATCAAAACTGCATTTTAACCAGAAGTATCTTTTAAGCCCATCTCAAATAATATTCTGTGGTATTCAGGAGGAGTGCTCAGAGCTTTACATGAACAAAAGGGACTGCTCAGCACCTTCACTTTTCACCTGTAGAACATTAAACCAATTTGATCATTCAACCATGCTTGGTCAGATGCAGATTGAAAATCATATGCAAATCAAGGCTTCAACATATTGCTGATGTCTAGCTCAATCTAGTTCATAGAGTTAAAAAAAAAAATAAAAATCAGTACATAAGCATTTCATGTCACACACTCCTCAGCAGAATGACCATGAAGTACTTTTGACCAAGATAACAGAACCAAGAAAGACAGAATTATCTCGGTGTGGGCTACCTGAGTAGGTCATAGCTGCTGGGGAATCCCTGAAGCAGAAAGCTCAGCACATTGCTAATCGCAGTAATAGTGGGCTGGGACAGGGACATGTCTCGAAGAGTCAACAGCAGTCTTGGGATGAGCTGGAATTCCCTCATTAACTTTGCATTTTTTGCTGCTTCACTGGAAGAAAACAAACAAGATGGCCATTTAAATTTGGAGTATCCTCTAAATATCACCTAATCCTGTAAATCCCATTACTAGGCTAGTTCGTACCTTGACTCAGTGAGGAGTTCAATGAAGTGCTCAAATAATGACAGATGAAGCTCATAGGGTGCATGAAGCCAGACCTGAAATACAGAATAAGCAGTACATTTTGTACACAAATTGACCTGTAGGTTAAAAACAAGCATTAATAAATCAAAGGTTATGAAGAGATTAAAATCATTCATATAAATTTCTGTTTATCTGGCCATGAAGAACCACACATCAGTACCAAAAATATTCTCTGTAAGGGTACCATGCTGGAAACTTATAAAGGGATCTAGACAAAAGATCTCACGCTGGTTTTTTTGCACAAACTAAAGAGAGAGTGCAATGACTACAAAGGAGCTATGGGGATTTAAAAGACTGTGTTACATTTACTTGGTTTAAGTGAAGGTTTATGTCTTCGTAAAATTAACTTACTATTTTCCACCCAGATTAAACTCAAGGTCCTCCCTGATTTTATTTTTTACCCAGCATTGCCTGCACTTATGTATTTAGATTCTCTGCCAAAACCCCCAAAATATTAATTGTTCAATCAATAGAAGTAATAGAAGAAATAAAGCCAGAAAGCTCACAGTTACAGCTGCAGATCTGAAAATTGATTTGCTATTGAACAAAGCATAACTAATACTTGTGCTCTGGTGTATAAAACTGGATTAAATGAAAAACTTTTTAGCTTTTGCTTTTCCTCTAATCATATAATTTAAAATGATGAGAACAAATCTTTTAATTTCCCTGTTCTGCATGAGCAAGAACATCCAATTTATCCAAATTAAGTGAAATATTTGGGTCACTGATTTCTGAATAAAGTAAATAATTAAAAAAATCTCAAAAAACTGAAAAAACAACAGCCAAAATCTCAGACTTATGGGACGTTTCTTGTTAGAAAGGTTTCCAGGAATGCTTTGAAATACTCAAATAAACATCTAAAAAAAGGAAATGGTTAAGTCTACCAAGTCATTTGTGCAAAACTGACTTGCAATATTAAGTCAGCCTCTTATGGTTTGCTTAGGAGTGGTAGTAGGGTATTTACTTATTTACTTTCATGTATGTGAGTCAGAATTTTTTTAGTCAATCTATGTCAGGTACAGATAATGCCAAATGAGCACACACAAAAGGGGAAGTTCTGGGAATCTTTTATCAGCCTCTATTGCATTAGCATTTCCCTCTGAAATTTGCTACTTTCCTTACTTTAACACAACACACAAGTATTTAATATGCAATGCAAACATAATTTTAACTCCCTTACTACTAACCTTGCAGGAGATGTGTAATGAAATGATTCCCATGTGCTACATTGAAAATTTACCTCCTACTTTTATTTTCAGGCCATTTTTCATGCCTTGCTATATGTAGAACAGTAGAACACCTGTGCAGTAGAACACACAGGTGAAAAGAAACGGATGAACAGAAACCTACAGAATGTTATCTTCTAAAACAACAAAAAGCAGAAACACCTGTGACACCCATCCATTGTTTGTGCAGTGATTCAAGCCATTTCAGCAGGAAAATAACAATCTTGTTGCTCAGCTGCTTTACTGCATTATATAAGAAATAGGAAGTTCCCAGGATAACAACCTAATTTGCTATTGTTGAATATTTAAGGTATACTATCCAGCATCATAATCACTTTTCTGTGTAGCTCTACATACTTCAAAATCACAGAGCAGGTCCTGGAAGGCAGCAGAATTTGGGATAATGGATGTCTCATGCCCGCTGTCAACAGTTCCCACCAAGGAAAAGGTCAGGTGGAGTATGTGGCTGTTCAGAAGGGAGCGTTTCTTCTTTAACAGCATTGCCAGCAGCTTGAAAAAGTAAACAGAAGAGGAATCAGTCCTGTGATCAAACAGCAATATTGTCTAAGCACACAGGAGAACAGATGAAATGTCTGTGTTCCTTTTGAGAGGGCCCTTAAAGCATGCCTCCTGGTTGACACTCTTGATGAAAGAGTTTGAAAGTGCCATTACAGTTCATTACAAAAGCGGTACATCCAGGACATCTCTCCAGCTCATAAAACATCTGTTTACACCACACACAGGATCTAGGCCCTGAGGATTATGGATACACACACCCCTCTCAGCTCTCTGGTAGTCAGTCCCAGTTTAAGACAGCACATCATCAAACAGTTGTATTCCTGGACAGCAAACATGGACAGGGCAGACAAATAGAGCAGGCCTAGAACAATGCATACCCAGATGAGAGGTAGTCTGCACTGAAAAAAAGTCATATAAATCTGAATAAGCCTCTTTTTTCCTTGTTACACTTCATTCCCCTAGGCATGGCTACAGTCCCCACTTCTGCTCTAACTTCTTATAATCTGGGCTGGGAAAGAACCATTTGCCATATTTACTGTTACAGTTTCTTGCCTTCTGAAGCAAACTTGTTTAAACACTGAACAACCTGGCCTGTTCAGCTTTACCATCCTCACTGAAACACTAAAGAAACAGATTTCTGGGAATTGCCCTCAAACCACACTATTTGCTGATGTCAATACAAGTGGAATGTAAGGTCATTTGTGATGATCCACTGACTACTCTTGGTACAAGAAGGATACTGTCTAGACTTGTTTGGTCACAGTAAGCCAAGGTCTGCACCAGGCTCCTTGGAATGATATGTTTTGATGTAACTGCACCAGGCATTAGCATTACGAGGTTTGTAAATACAAAACCACAGAACTTTCCATTTCAGTAAAGCAGCCTACATAAGAAACATAAAACACATTGCTCATGTGAAGACCTTTTCAAATCAGTCAAGCAATCCTTCTGCATAACTGATCACCTTTTCCCCATCACAAAGGAGAATTAATGTCTTCAGCTTGAAAGGAAACAGCATCACTACTACAAAATCTGTGCAGTCTCCTTAAAAGGATGCTTCTAGGAGTTCACTTGTTTGGTTTTTTTTATGTGTCCTTATTCTCTCTCTTGCTGGCACATCAGAGACACAAGCTCCCAGGCTTGCAGGAGTGGGTTCAAAATCACAAGAAAAGAATCATTTAAGTATGACAGTTATGCTCTTCCGTGCTGTTACTGAAGGCTCAGTTTCAGCAATGAAGCTAAATGTGCTTAAACAGCTTACCAAAAAACTTTTCACCCTCTCCCTTAAAAGATTTCCTAAATAATTCATCTATGCTAATTAACCAAGAGCTCAAGAAACTTTAAAAGAAAAACCTGGGTTACAACACAAGAGACTTCCATGGGAACTGTGATGACAAACAGCAAAATTCAATTCAATCAGCCTGGTCTGTTTAAAGACATTTCTTGCATACCTGATAACCTTTGATTCTTTCCATCTCTTTGCTGGCCAGTGGATTGCTCTTTACCACACAGACCAAAGCTTTCACAGCTGCATACAACCCTTCCACATCTGATGCCATGGCTACAAGTCCCAAAATAGCAGCAGCTCCACCGATGTACTGCAGTGTAGTGGCAACAGGTTTGGGGACAAATGTTCTTACTCCTGAGCACAGACAGAGAAAATGAATTAAAATATATTCAAATCGAATGTTTGCAAGAAATAATTGTGAAAATGTGAAAGCAATTTTCATTTTAGCATTACTTGAATTATAAAAAGAATGTTAAGAGAAGAATTATGATACCTCAGAAGGAAGTGAAGAAAATATAGAACAGTTTATAACCTAAGATAATTGAATATATTTTCATAATGATGAATAGACCTGAAGCATCCCATGTGAGCAAAGAAAAAGATAATAGTATATCCATAAAATATAAAAATGTTCAATAAATACAATGATGCACCATTAACATTCATCAATCACATGATTTATCTTCTAGACCTAAGTTCTTATTGACAAGTAATTATTAACTTTGAAGCATAATAATTCTTAAGTGCTCAACTCACCCAAATAACCTATCAAAGCTGCACCAATGGAGCGTGCTGGTCCATTCAAATGCCCTGCTGAGTTATGTAGCAGCTTCACAGGTGTGGCATTTTCATGAGAAGAAATTGCCAGCTGAAGAAAAGAAAACAAAGCATAATTTGAAGGGAAGATGCTTTTTTTATGCAAGTCTAAAATTCATAACTTATGAATTTTCCTACTGTGATCAAGAGTAACATACAACAAACCCAGATTAAGCCTTTCCTCTCAGGAGAGATGCTCCATTCCTCTGATCATCTTGGTGGTCTTCCCTGGACTCACTCCAGTAAGTCCCTGTCCCTCCTGTGCTGTGACCCTAGAGCTGGATGCAGTGCTCCAGGTTGGCTCTCACCAGAGCAGAGCAGAGGGGAAGAATCCCTTCCCTCCCCTGCTGCCCGTGGGGCTCTGGATGCAGCCCAGGACACATTTGGCTTTCTGGGCTGAGTGCTCATGGCTGGGTCATGTCCAGCCTCTCCTCCATCAGCACCCCCAAGTCCTTCTGGGCAGGGCTGCCCTCAATCTGTTCATCCCCCAGGCTGGATTGATACCAGGGGCTACCCTGACCCAGGTGCAACACACCTTGCACCTGGTCTTGTAAAACCTTATGAGCTTTCAATTGGCTCACTTTTCTGGGCCCTGCAACTCATCCAGATCCCTCTGGATGGAGTCCTTGCAGTGTGTCAACAGCACCACGCAGCTTAGTTTCATCAGAGAATGTGCTGAGGGTGCACATGATCCCTCACTGTTATTAATGAAGGTATTAAACAATACTGGTCCCCACATGGACTCCTGAGGGACAGCACTTGTTACCAGTTTCCATTGGGACTCTGAGCCATTGACCACTACCCAGTGGATGCAACTATCCAAACACTTTCTTATTCGTCTTAACACCCCACCCACTGAAGCCATCTTTCTCCAATTTAGAGAGAAAGATGTTGTGGGAGAAAGATGTATTTTCCAACATACCTGTTTGGCAATAGCTTTACTATCCAACTTGTTGTAAATCTTCCTTATTTTTGCCACTGTAAATGAAGAAACTGACAGCGCATAGAGACCAAAGGAGACCTTCTCTTCTGGTACCAAAGATACCGGTGATGGATTGATTCCTTCAGACTTTGAATCTTTACCTTAAAGACAAAAGAGAAGTTCCCTTCATTAATGGCATTTTCTTTCAAATTTGAATGGTCTTTCTTTTAAATTTGAAGAGTAAAATCTTAAGCAACTTATACTGCAGAACAGGTACAAAAGGAAGATTTTACAAATAGCTGAGATGTCCAGCCTGAGGGCTGTAAAGTTCCTTTCTGAAGGAAAACAAAGCTACCAAAAACCAGAGAAGCATTTGGTAAATCTGCATCTTTGCCTGTGAGAACTCACTTTTTACTACTGTTTGACAGGAAAGATGCCTTGGAATGGTATGAGACTATGTAAGATTCAAAGAGAATATATAACCATAGCTTTAAAATTTTGTTTCCTGTCTAATTTCATTTTCTCCAGATCACCATCGCATACAGTACGAATAATGACAGCTTTAAGCCTTTCTAACTGGTTTAAAACCAAAGTGAGGAATACAAGCACCTCTGCTATATCTCACACAAGAATTTGGATTTCTCTCATCCTCTTCAACAGCAGCTACTAATCTTCTTCTTATGAACAGCAAGCTTTTCCTCCCTGCTCCTCCATACCCTCCCACCTCTTCTGCCACTATGCAGACAAGGATTCCAGCAGAGCCAGCCCAAGTTACCACAGGTGCCACCTGACCTGTACTTACACGGAACATAAACCGCTTGGAAGCTCCCGACGTAATTTGGTCCCAGCTCGTAAATGGTGCTGACCCCTGGGGCAGGCAGCACTTCCTCCAGGAAGTGTGTGGGGCCCAGGCGCCACACCAGGGAGGAGAGCTGGCGCTGCGCGGGTGGCGTGCCGATGTAGGCGTACACCGTGCTGACCACGGGGGGGTTGGCAGAGCCAGAGCCACTGGGGCTGCTGTGGATGTAGTGAAGCTGTAAGGGAGCAAAACACAGGCAAATTAGTGAAGGAGCGGTGGTACAGTGACAAGGTCAGAAATTTTGTCCAAAAATGGATTTGGAAGTTGGGGAAGGTATCAAATGATTGCTGCGTAATGCAGCGTATCCTGATGCTGTCCTGAACTAGACAGTGAAGAACATTAAACAGAAAGAAAACACAAAGAACAGAAGTAGCTGTCAAAAGATGAAGGTCTGTCTGGAAACACAAGAGAACATGAGAATTCTGTGCCTCAAGAGGCTGGATCTTGGTTCTGAAGACATGGTGCTCAAAGTAGTGTTGTGTCTCCCTTCCTAGCCTTTGGAAACTACACCTTTTCAAGCTAAAGTGCAAACATGATGAACTAAATTCAGCAAGACTTTTCAAGCAATTAAACAAATATATGAGTAAGATTCTGGCTGGTATATAAAGACAATAACAACCTCAAAGGCGTTTTTCTATTTACCTTGTAAAAATTCTCTGAGCAGCTATTGAATGTAGTCATGCATAGCCAGAGAGATGGCCAGATAGACACTCATGTGTTATAGCTGTCAGCTTAACAACTTACTGTAGTCCTGCTCTTGCAAAAGGAATACTGGGAGGAAAGCTTTGAAAGTCAACATGTTGCTTTACCTACAGCAGAACAGTAAGATTAACTATTTTTAAACCCCACATCAGGTTATGCTTTAACACCTGCCAGATGTCTAATGATGTTTGGATATCTGTTACAGCTTGCGAATATTTTGTGCTCAGTGGACAGGTCCACAGTGCTCTTCACTGCTCTGTGCAGTTTCTTCCACCTGACAATGAAGACCTTTGCAAATAAATGTGGTGATTGCTTGTTGTTTTTTGTTTTGTTGCTTGGGTTGGGTTTTTTTCTGATTCTGTTGAGGGGTTTGTCTTTGCACAGGGTGGTAGTGGTTTATTTTTTTTATTGCACAGAGAAAAATCACTCCAACCAGTAAAAATGAGAATTTAAAGATTTATTTTACCTTAACAGTGTTAACAAGCTGTCCATCGAGGTACAGTGCAGCTGTGCTGTTCTTCAGCATGCCTTTACTCATGACCAGAACCAGGTGATGCCACTGGCCTTCCACAATCAGGTCACCGCAGCGGAAACGGGCACAACAGGGAAGAATTTCATAAAACGATGATTCCTCACTGAAGTCATCAACTAGAGGAAAAACACCAGTTAGTGGGCACCAGCAGAAACATTACAAGAGCTCAAAAATCTCAGGATATATTCAGACTTTTGACAATTGTATTTTACTTCTCACTTTTCCCCCTCCCTTTAAAATTTTAGCTGGAATTACTAGTTGGCCCAAGTTTTGAGTTTCTCATGCTGCCATGCAAGTCACAGTAAGATCTTTTGCTGTTTTCCTAAAGTAGTTTCTACAGCAGCAGTCACCAAGAAACAACAGATGTCTCCCCAAACCCACAGAGCTATTTTTCACTTTTCTCACATTTTGGAGAGGATGATACCCATACTCGCAGACTTTTCATTCCCACTTCTGCATCACAAAAATGACCCTTACTCTACTTAGAAGCCATCCCAACAGAATAAATAAATAAATTAAAAAAAAAAAAAAAAAAAAAAAAAAAAAAAAAAAAAAGGTCTCCCAAAACCTAGGGACTGTTTCAACAGAAACCATGAACTTTTCAGATCTCTCTTCATTCTTTCATACTGAAGGAAAAGAAACCATTAATCCTCTTACCACAACAGCTGCCTACACTCATTTCTTTAGAAACAGTACAAGGAAAATGTTAAAAGCAGAGTACTTAGAACTAATGTTCAGACACAAAAACAATCTCAAGTTCTTTTTCTCAGCCAAACATCTCTGAACACGATTCTTGCTCTCAAGAAGGGTCCTTAAATCACCCCATTTATTCTTACAAGAGATTGTCAGCACTTCCAATCGCCATGTTGTGCACAGCAGTTCCCATCTCAGTTCTTCAACCCGCTCAGCACTCAACAGTACATCACCAACTATGATTTAGACACAACAGGGTAGCACTTGAATGAAGCGTGTCCCAGTTCAATTAAAGACCAGTCTTTATAGTCAGACACCTTCAGATCTTCTCTGACAAAGTCTTTTCAAATCCAATCTCTTTCAGGGTGTTTGATTATAAGTCCTCACTAAACTAAAAATATATGAACTGTAGCTTCAGTGCAGGCTAAAGCAATTAGTGTGAAGATAAACTTGCTTCCTTCTCTAAGAATTTGGTCCTCTGAGAAACACACAGTGCTTTCTATCTTTGTAATTTAGGACCTTTAATTCCTACTTTATACCATGGGCTTTCAGCTCTCAAGTTTCAGGTTTTGAACCAGACTTCTACAGAGAGAGACTACTGCATTTAATGATGTGAATGTCTGCTTACAGATTACTTGTTACTTTCATGGTAACAGTCCGCTTAGCTGTTGATGGGAGGGGTTTTTAATAACAAGAGTTGTACAAATTTTCTATTAGTGCTGCCTACTCAAAAGTAAAGAGCAGAAGCAGGCTCAGGTTTTTGACAATGATTTGGGCTTGTCTGATGAAGAGCTAAGCCTGAACCATATGCAGAAGGCTGCTCTGCTCCTCTCAGTTCCTCCACACTGAGGGTGTAACAGCCTGTCAAAACCAACTACTTCTGGAGTCTCCAATGGAGGACAAGGCTGGAGACAGGACACAGCTCATTCTCAAGCCACTGAATGCACTGATTGCTCTCTCTAGCAAATTTACTGGTATCACCAGCTTCACTTAGTTCTTCACTACACCTGCTATTTCTCCTTTAGTCACAGAATGAAGATATAAACTGTTTCTGAAAACTGACCACAGCATTAAAACATGAAGTGAATGACTGCCTTCAAAAAACCCTCCAGTAGGTTCCACACTATCAAGACTGAAAAAGCCTACAACCTATTAACTTATTATTTCCAAACCTCTTCAAAGCAAAGACAGTTAAAATTTGTACCTCAAGACCTCTAGAGATGATGTCTAAAATGAATGACACAAGATAAATCAAAGGCAGAACCTTCCAAAATCAACGATGCAATCCTTACCCTGAATACATAATACCTTTTGGGTTTTGGAAAAAATTTTTCTTTTATATACAGACATCGGATCTTCTTTGGAAATTATAAAAGCTCCATAAATTAATGTTTACATTTTGCATTTTTCCATTGTCAAAACCCATCAGGAACTGGTGAAGCAGCAACAAAAGTTCCAGCACACACAATTCTTCTGGATACTGGGCTTAAAATAAGCTGGCTGTTGCATCCCTATAGTATTGTCACAGCATTAGCTGATGATGTGGCACAACTCTTACCATAATTCTGAAGCAACTCTTCTTTAGTTGAAACAATCAGTGAGCGGTCTTTTGCTGAGAGGACAATGGCAAGGCAGACGTAATGCTGCTCTGAGGAGTTTGCACGCCGCACTACAGTGAGGAGTCTCACAGGATGGTTATTGGGAGGTGTACTAAAATGTTCAATACAAAACCAAGTTGAGTAGCTTAACCCAGATGCTGGTGGGAAAAACCTTTCACCTAAAAATTAAAAGAAAGCCCATTACATAGCTGCAGTAGGTACTACTTAGGATACCTACTTGATCCTGTTCCTTTCTTCATATCAGCTCATCTAATATCAGCTGTTTCCTCAGATGCTGAAGATGCCTCTCTTGAGGGAATATCTCTCTACCACATACATCTGACTCCACTTAATGTCCTAGGATGGTCCCACTAATTCTATCTTATTGCAGTAAGCCTTCATCTTAGTTTTCAGACTTAACAACTTTTTTAACTAAGTGACCATATTCAATTAATCCCACAGCATACCAGGTTCCTGTAGGGTGAATAACCTACAACAACATGCAAAAGTGATAGCAAACAATTTAGATGGGGCTTTTGTGATGGTGTGTGCAACTACATGTGTAATAAATGCAGTCAAGGATTCAGCAGAACCAAGTCACAAGTACAGCATTACAATTCGTTCAGCATTTCCTATGCTTTATGCACTACTTCAACTTTTCTCTTAATGCATCTGGGTTATTATGCATACACCTTGATTGATTACAATTTAGCCTTCTACTTTAAGCTTTGCATTTTAAAGCAATCACACATTTATATTTTATATTGCTTTCCACTGTCTTGAGGGCAACAGGCAACAGTAACGCACACAAAAAAGACACAAAAAGTTCTTGACTGTGAGTGCACAGTGTCCAACACCACACCATCAGTTCATGGCTAACCAAGAGCTGAAGAGAACATCAGATACAAAACCCTGCTTGTTACCAGTCATACTGGAGTACTCACCAGTTCCAATTCCACTCACAACGGCGCCATCAACAAGCCCTGTAGTAACAGCATTATTTGTAGGTGCATTGTGAGGAGCCAGGCTTGGCAAGAACAGGCAGCTGTTAAACACAAGACCCGTAACACACTGGAGTTTATGGAAGTTGATGTAAGTGGAGCTCAATACAAACAAAACACGGCTTAGGAAAATATACCATAAGCACACATGCTTCGTGACTTTATGTAGTAATGAAAAATAGGAATAAATTCTCAAGATCGCTCATTGTAAGTCTAAATTATCTTGCACAAAGAGCTTTGGCAGCGTATGCCTTTGGTGTGAATGTACAGAGTCATGCCCATGTGGCTCTATAGCCTAAGATGTTGCCTTGTGGGCACCCACATCTTGCAGCAGCCTTTGAGTTGTTCTGAACCTTCTAAAGAGACTGGATCAACCAAATAGTCAAAAGGATCTGGCAACAGCAGACAATCATGTTCTTGTCTTAAGAAAGCATGCTCTCACACTAACATCATTTTCCACCAACCTAGCCATGTTTGGCCCTT
The DNA here is from genome assembly GCA_018697195.1 of Certhia americana. NCBI lineage: Eukaryota > Metazoa > Chordata > Aves > Passeriformes > Certhiidae > Certhia > Certhia americana. Next base: position 793,382 of record JAGMWU010000042.1, read on the forward strand.
ACACGGACCACTGATGCTGCAGACACAAGGGAAATCAATATAAGGAGAAAAATTCTTAATTTTTTAAAAACTTATTATAGAAGCCTTCTTAGTCGACCTGCTGAAATTACAAGAAGTCACAGCTGCATTATGTGAGTTACTTCTGAACATGTTACCAGCACCCAGAAATCTCCTGATGCAAACACAATGAAAATTCATTTTGCCAGCCTATTTCAAGTTCTTATGTCCAGACAATTTTCTTTTTTTTTTCCTCTTATGAAGGATGTAGAACACAGGTTAGAGTAACATTTGTTTAATTAAAAAAAAAGCCTGTCCCTGACTGCATTGGATATTAAAGCTAGATAGAAAATGGGAGCTGCACCCTTGCTTTGCAGAGCTGAAGAGAGAATGTAGAGAGTAGAAGAGCTCCCAAGTATTCAGGTTTTTCTCTTCCATTTTTATAACCAAAAAGACCAAACATTTTCCTTAAACAGATTTTGAGAATGGTGTCATGTTTTCATCTTCTCAACAGTTAAATTGTATTACATGATCCTCATAAAGTGCCTCACTCAGCAGGTGTTTAATTAGAGAGAAAAACAAGTAAGTGGTGTGAAAAGAAAAAATGAGCTAAGCATGATATCCAAGCTATGTTTCCAGTTAGTAATACTGGTTTTTTTTCAGTTATTTCAACTCATCATAGCTGCCTTGTCTGCTTTATTTGTATTTCTGATTTGCCCACTTTTACATTTTCATGTTCCTCAGCAATTTTAAATGGGTCTCAGAATACCTGTGCCATTCAAATGTTGTACATAAATCCCAGCAACCCTTCAAGGGTATGTTGGCATTCCTTTGTTTTAAAAGGGATGTGAAATCCAGAACTGAGAGGGTCCTATCAATGATACATACTTAGTTTTTTCACTTTCACACATGGCAAGCAAGCATTTTTTTATCCAGGTATTAATGAACGAGAAAGTGGAAATTTATGTGACTTGAAGCATTCCTTTCCCCTCTCTTTATAAAGATTTCATTTGTTCCTTACTTGCAAACAGCCTATTAAAAATTACAAGCATTCCTTTGGCAAAAAAGGAAGTAAAACAAACACTGCACTGCAGTGTGCCCCACGCCACTCGAGAGCACTGCAGGACCTTACCCGAACCCTTCCAGGGACGTGTCAAACTCGATGAACGCCGGTGTCACCGATGATCCGTGAAGCCTGATATCATGTGGGGTTGTCATGGAGACCAAACACTTGACTCTGGTCAGGGGCACTGTGCTCCCTTCTGCTGGCTTGAGCAGGCTCTTGCTTATCCGATAGTGGCTGTCCTCGTGCACACTGAAGACGCTGTCAGGTCCCAGACCTTCCACGGAGGTGACCATGCTATCTACAGGAGAAGCCAAGAAACAACACACCATTGCAAAAGGGAAGCGTTTTCAGGCTGTTTATTTGAACCTTTCAAGTCCAATGAAATTGCTGTATGGTCAGTGATCATCAGCTAGTTCAGCCTCTCAAAAGATAATGTGCTGGGCAGCATTGCTTTGATTACAGAAACACTCAACCAAGGCAGAAAGATGAACATCTTGCACAACACACCAAGGAAAGTTTGTGGCAAAGCCAAGAGGCCCTCCCATTAGCTCATGTCCTTTTTGCAGAGGGTCCTCTTCAGATGCATTCCTGCTACCTGACTTAATAGGGAGGGAAAATTCTGCTTTGTGCTTTTCAGATGCAGTAACGCTCAGCTAGAAGTCTCAGAGGTCATAGTAAGCAGAACAGCTCAGTAAACTTAGTTTAGGCAATTTAACATAACTTGTGGTATTCAGAAGGTAGCTTTGAATTCTCTTGCCTTGGCTAAAAACCTTCTACTCTCACATTTACATAGTTTTCATTATTTATTTTTCCCAGTGATAATACCCTAATGCAAATACATATATAAAGAAATCAAACACTGGCCAACAGAAATTGAATCTCTTCTAAAATTTACTGAACACAATAACGTAACATGAATTCAGTTAATTTATTTTGTTTATTTCATGATTTAATGCTTAATCAGTATCATCTAACATACTTTCTAGTTTCTTTTAAATAATTAAAAAAATTCAACTAAAGTTTTTTTAACAATATGGTACAACCAGCAAAACAATGACCAAACTGACACACAGAAGTAAATATCTTATGCTTTGGAAACTTTTCAACAATTTCTTTGTATTATAATCTGCTGAGACTCTCCTATATACATGAATAGCCATTCCCAAGCTCCACAACTCATGGATAATAATAGAAGATTGAGCAGTTGTTTTATCTGACACCTACTGAACCCACGAGAGATCCTACACAGATATAATTATTTGTGATGTATACATGAAAGTAGTGGAGAAAAAATGTTAAATAATTACAAATGCAGGACCTACTTAAGACTTAAACCCAAACTACCACCATATTTAACAGTTACTGTTCCTAAAATAAAAACCTATAATTACCTTGCTGGAGATATATTCAATGTAAGTACTACATTTCCCCTGACTTTAGAACTTTTCCAGCCCAACCGTTCTGGTGATTTTACATTTATGCAAAGCTGGAGGAAAGTTAGGTTTTTATGGATGTTTATCTAAAAATTTTAAATAGGTATACAATTGGGGGACATCAGTGAAACATTCTTTACACACATTTTTAATATTTCAGCACCTACTTCTCATTTCTGGTTCAAAACTCAGTGAGCTGGGTTTGTGCACTCGGTACTGTTTCAACAGCTTTTTGTCCCAGGCTCCACAATTCAAAGGATTTCCCAAGCGTAAAAATTCCCTAAGAAAGAGAATAAAAAAATTTGGAAGTAATTTTCTCTATTTATTTGCCTATAGTGACACCAAATATAATAACACTTCCAAAAAAGACAGTAATTGCTTGCAGTAAACGTAACTTTTAACTAAGAAAATAAATCAATGCGTAATTATGATCTACAACATATTTGATCCATTCAAAACTATTTAATTTTGGAACACATGCTCTCAAAAGTTGACATAATTTTAAATAATCAAGCATTCTTGATAAAGTAATTTATCATAAAATAAAGCAATTCCGATAATTCCCTTCTCTTCATTTAAAAACTTGGCAGGAGGCTGCTACATCCTGCAGGAGAACATCAGGACATTCAACGATGGGTGTTCAGAGAGCTGAACTCTTCTGGAGAGGCAGATCTTGGGCTGAAGTAAGCAACCTCAGCTTTGTTTTACCAGTGTGTCTATTTGGTTGGGGGAATCATTCCACAGCTACCAACAGCTGTATCTCTAGATATCTACAGTATCTTTCTACAGAGCTACACAGGGACTTCAGTGTCTATGCTTAAGGAAGCTGAAGTCCCTGTGATGTGACTACCAACAAGAGGGCTCCTTGCAGAATCCCTTCTGGCACAGCTACATGTCACTGAAGGAAACTGAGCAGCTGTCCTGGCTGCAGGTCAGCCAGCCAGTGATCCATAGGAGATAATACAATTAAATTCCCTCTTACAGCTGAGATCACAGAACCCCAGGATGGTTTGGGTTGGAATGGACCTTTAAAGGTCATTTGGTCTAAGCTCTCTGCTGTGGGCTGGTACAGCTTTCACTTATACAAGGTTGTTCAAAGCCCTGTCTAACCTGACCTTGAACAATTCCAGTGATGGGGCATTCACCGTTTCTCTGGACAACCTCTTCCAGGGTCTCACTTCCTTCACTACAAAAAAATGTGTTCCTCATGTCTAATTTAAATCTAGCCTCTTGCAGTTTAAAACCTGTGGCACTGGTCCTGCCACTACAGGCCCTGGTAAAACATCTCTCTGTGCCAAGAGACAATCTATTTGATAAGAAATAAAATGGGATCTTGTTGTGCTATCACTACCACATGAGGTCACTAAGGCTCTCTACCACTGCCAGCCATTTACAGTGAGCCAGGGACAGTGCAGGCTGCAGGGCTCAGTCCCACTCAACTTCAGGGCTATCCTTCTGACCTCAACACCATGGGCTGCAGAGCCTGGGAAGCCAGCCTCTCAAACATCCTTTGGAGTGGTGGATGCAAGGAGTGGTCCTCATCTGCCAGAGCAGCACTGCATCTTTGCAGAAGTCGTGCATGGAGCCCAGCTTCACACATGACTTGCTGGTTTCTCTCTGTATGCACCAGAGACTGCAGGATGTTGGCCACTGCCAGCTGGAGATCCAGCACATGCTGAAAAAGAGAACAGCACAGGGCTTGAGAAAAGGCAAACTGCAGAGAAAAACAGAAGAAAGGCTTTATATATAATAATAGAAAAGAAACTACCATTAGCAATAAGTACAGAAAATTAACTATTAACTAATTGACTATATTTAAATTTATGTGCATGCACTTGTGTGATTTCAGGGTGCATGTGTACATGTGTCTGTGTGAAGAAACACTCTGTACAAAAAAGGATAATTAGTTAGACTATGGTCGAGAAAAGTAATTTGTGTAAGAATGGTTAAACCAAGCTCTACGTTTCACCAGCAAAGACAGCCAGCTTAGAGAGAACTAGGAACTCTTAATTTTTGTGACTATTAAGCTATTTCTAGTAACTTAACATAGAAACATAATCACTTAGGTGGAAAAAGACCTTTAAGATCACCAAGCTGAACTCTTAACCCAGCATGGCCTAGCCCACCACTGAACCATGTCCCCAAGTGGCACATCTACATGAATTTAAAAGACTTCCAGGTCTGCTGACTCAAACAGTGCCCTGGGCAGCCCATTCAAGCGCTTAACAACCCTTCAGGTGAAGATGTTTTTCCTAATATCCCACCTAAACTTCTCCTGGCACAACATGATAGCATTTCCTCTCACCCCATCAATTGTTTGACTTGTTGAGACTGCCCCTCCCCTTACTGCAACTTCTTTTCAGGTAGCTTTAGAGAGAGATAAGGAACCTCCTTGAGCTTCCTTTTCTCCAGGATAAACACCCCTGGCTCCCTCAGTTGCTCCTCACAGGACTTGTGCTCCAGACCCTTCCTCAGCTCCTCTGCCTTTCTCTGGACATGCTCCAGCACTCATGTCTTTCTTGTAGTGAGGGGCCCAGAACTGAACCCACAGGATTTGGGGTGCAGCCTCAGCAGTGCTGAGTACAGCAGGATGATCATGGTCCTGGTCCTGCTGGCCACACTACTGCTGGTCCAGGCCAGGATGCCATTGGCCTTCTGGGCCACCTGGGCACAGCTGGCTCATACTCTAGACCAGCATCCCCAGGTCTTTTCCAGACACTCTTCTCCCAACCTGTAGCACTGCCTAGGGATGTTGCAACCCAAGAGCAGGGCTCAGCACTTGGCTTTGTTGAACCTCACACAATTGCCCTCAGCCCAACAATCCAGGTCCCTCTGCAGAGCCTTCCTGCCCAGCAGATCAACACTCTGGCTGAACTTGGTGCCATCCACAAACTGACTGAGGGCGTACTTGATTCCCTTGTCCAGATCAATACAGATACTAAACAGAACTGGCCCAGTTCTGAGCCCTGGGGGGTACCACCACTGACCATCTGTGGGGGTTAGATGGGTCTAACTCCATGCACCACCACTCTGGGCCCAGCTACTCAGCCAGTTTTTAACCTAGCAAAGAGTCCACCCACTCAAGCCATGAGCAACCAGTTTCACCAGGAGAATGCAGTGGGACAGTGTGAAAAGTTTTACTAACGTCCAGGTAAACAACATCCACAGCCTTTCCTGTATCAACCAAAAGGGTCACCTTGTCACAGGAGAGCAGAGACCATGTTAGTTAAGCAGGACCTGCCTTGCATAAAGCCATGCTGGCTGGGCCTGATTTCACAACTGTTCTGTATGTACTGCAGTGTGGGATGTGTAATGATCTGCTCCATAGCCTTCCCCAGCTCTGGGTCAGACTGAGGGGCCTATGCTTCCCCTGATCTTCCTGGCCAGTCTTAGATGGGCATCACATTGACTAATCTCAAGCCAGCTGTAATCTTGCTGATTAGCCAGGACTGCTGGTAAATGATGGAAAGTGGCTCAGTGAGCACTTCCACCAGCTCCCTCTGCACCCTTGGGCAGATCCCATCAGGCACATCGATTTGCGAGCATTTAAGTGGTGTATCGGGTTGCTAAGTATTTCTCCTTGGATTATACAGGCTTCACTCTGCTTACCACCACCACCATAACCTCTACAAAACTGAAGACAAATGCAACATAATTGTCAATTTATGTTGTGAAGACAGCAAGTTACAACACTCATCACCAGTAGAGACCAAGAAAGAAGAATCTAGTAATTCTTGCAAGCTTTCAGAACTCATTTTTTTTTAATAGAAAGTATTCTTCAGGGAAAACATCTCAAACAAAAAAAAATACATAAGCAACCTCCAAAAACATGCAACAAATCATTCACATACAAAGTACCAGCAGACATTTTGGGCTGGGAATTGTACAAGCTTGTCAGTAAAACTTTGGAACTAGAACATATTCCAGCTGCTTCCAACAGTGTGTATAGCCTGAGATATGATGTTCAGTCTGCATCCTCCTCATACTATATATTAATACCTGATACATCAGGGAAAACATGGATTAATCACAGTGCTTGGAAACTTATCTGATGGCCACTTCAGACCTTTCTTTACACTCACTACCAAGAGTTTGAAAGATTAACAAAAGAAAGCCTATGAGATAAAGCAATTCCCATCAGTCCTCTCTGCCATCAGTTATTCAACTCAACTTGTGAAATATTTTAGTTTTCCAGCACAAAAATGAGAGGACATCATCAGCTTTCCTATTTCCCACAGCCATCCTTTTCCCCAGCCACTTGCAAAGCTTCAGACAGCACATTTTTTTCCCCTACCTCTGGGTGTGTAGCTGATCCAACAGAGGCCAGAAGATCCAGCATTGCAAGCATAGCACCAGGGTGAATAATGACTGCATCAGAGCTTTGTACAGACGCGGGTCCTGTGTGGAGTTTCACATCAGCTATGTTTTTCTGAGGGCAAGCAGGAGGTGTTGAAACAGAATGATATGCATGTCTGCAGGACAGAAAACATCCCATGGTTACAACACCCAGTCATTATGAGCTCTGCATTTTTCAAACAGCTGTAATATACTATTGGCCTACAGATGTTACTCCCTTTTCTTTTCTCTTCTCTCGGTTAGACAGAACAACTGTTCCTCTTCTCAAACCTGTTGGGCATGTGACCCTAAAGAAAGCCTGGAGAGGTTTCAGTTTCTCAGCTATTCTTGAACTTGGAAGCGTCTTCCCCAGATGCTACATGGTTTCAAGAACTTAAGAGTTTGTTTTTATTGCCTCTCTCTTTGTACTCTAGTTGCAGTGGCAGCACACAACAACTGCAGTGAGCAACCTACCACTGGCTCCTGTTCTCTAGATATGTGTCTCCCTGTTTGCTTTTCATTAGCAACTGATTATGAAATGTGCTATCACAAAACTGCCAGCAATCTCTAATCAGCCTAAGGGAATAGAAGGGTGGTCTCGGTGTTTACTCATGCCAGCAAATCTGTATATTCTCAGTCCTCCCATGACTGCTACAGCAATTTGGTTTTACATTAAGATGCTTTAGTCTGATCCAGGAGAAAGAGGATTTGACACACTGACTTAGAAGAAACCATTTGTCCTGTGAAATGTAGACCTGTTCTTCATTGAAACTCTTGGAGATACCAGCTTGATGCCACTCTTCTTTCAGCAAGGGTTTCAACACACAAAAAGCATGAGCAGCTTACTGAGCACATGCTTTCAAGACGGTGCTTTAGAAGCAAAAGCAAGATCGAAACACTCATGCTCACCAGAGAAAAAGAAAACCAAAACACACAAGAAACCCCCACAAGAAAAAAAACCCCACAAACCCAGAAAAACTCCAACCCAGATCACCCAGAGCCCACGGTATTTATCATATACGCTTATTTGTAAGAAGAAATAGAACAAATCTTCTAGAATTTTTTTTGATGATTACATATTGTCTTTTGTTTTACAGCAAAACAAAAAGGGTTTCTTCTTATCAAATCAGTTGAAAGAGGTATTTCCTCTGTTTTCAGTGACAGAAATTTACTCAAACCCTGACTCTAACACAATTTAAGACTCAGAGACTTGCTGTGCCTCACTCTTTAGACACTTCCAACAAGGCAATCTTTCACCTGGGAAAAAACAGGACTAGATGGGAGACGAGGAAGGTTGCAAAGACAGTTTTACCCTAAACACAGTCACCAAGCCCAATCCCCCAGCAAGAAACACATCTGTAGGGTTAGGCTGAGACACTGGATTATTCAGCCTAAGACAAGACAACAGGAACCATGGCACAATCTTCTTGTGCTGGCTGGAAAACGGGTTCAATAAATAATGTTCCAATAAAAAGGTTCCTACTGAAAAGCTTTATGCAAATCAGCAAAAACTTGGCACCTGAACAACCCAAGAACACTTTTCTAAAGAGGTTTTTTAAGAAAAAATGAGACTGTCGATGCTTTACTCATTCAGCTAATGCTTACAAGAAACAGAAAATAATATGGCAATTCTACTGAAACCAACCTCTAAGAAAAACATCTTCCTAAATGGATTTTTCTATTGTTTTTTACAAGCCCTTAAGCCATTAATTTACTAAACTTCTCTGTCAGCCCCACCACCTATGGTAACATCTAACAGGTAAGGAAGGCTTCACTGATTCTTTAAAAAATAAATGGAATTAAGAACAGTGTAACAACTGGCAATACTATCACAGAGAGATGTCACCTCAAGTGTCTGCCTGACTTACTGCAGAGATTGGAACACAGGTAATTGTTTCTCATGCATTCTAAAAGCACTGCTCTTCTGCTGAAAAACTGCAGCCTCTTTCCAATGTCACCTTGAGCACCTCAATGCAAGTTTTACAGGATGCAATTAAAAAACTAAATATCCATTTCTATTTAAGAATTCTCTTCGGTGAAATTCCATTCCTTAAGACAGTCTGTGATTTTTGAGTGCCAATTTTACTTCTAAGCACACTGATCTACACTATCACATTCACCTTGTTAGGTAAATTGTGAGGTTATAACATGGTAGTACACAGAGAGCATAACAAAAACATTGCTCAGTGTGAGTCACAAACACAAGTATGATCCTGGTCTCAAACCACCTGGACTGCAACATTGCATACAACTGAAAAGGCAATACAGTCCAGACTAGGCTTCCTGTTAGCAGTCTAAGCAAAAATTATCTTCTTAAAGCATATATTATTAAAAGTTTTCCCCATAATTTTAAAATATCTTCTATTTTTAGTTTTTCCATATAAGGAGTATTTGTATCAATTCAACAGGGAAAAAAACAGTTTGTAAATATATCTCTACATAGAAAAAAGAAAACAGATCTTAAAAAATCTTTCCAAAATATTAATTAAATGCTATAGTTCCGTGGGTCAGGGTAGAATTCACAATAAATTATTTCAGCAATGCTTCTACCTTCCTTTATGACTCCTTTAAGGAAGGAGAAAAGAAGTGGGTAACGGAAAAAGGCGGTGTAACAAGATTACATGCATCTACGTGTCTAATTTAATAAAAAATATAATGGAAGAAAAATTAATTACTATAACTTTAGTTATATAGTTAGCTACAACTCGATGAAAATTACAACAGCATTTTGATCTGGAAAGAAATAAATTAGATTTATTGTAGATAAACCCTCTGCATATCTTTCCCCAAGACTGATCACCATCCAAACTTTTTAAAAACAATGGCTAAAAATATTGTAAAGTCAAAGCTACATTCTATTCTCTACTTTACCCTGTTAGGACCAAAATATTCTAAAAAAAAAAAAAAAGAATGCTTATTTGTGCCAAAATCTACAACAATCAAAGAATGGAAAAAGCTGTAGTTCTTGATTCAAAGTACATGGGAAGAACAATGCATTTGAGGTAACAGGGAGGACATGCATGTACTGCCATCCCAACATATTCCTGCAGGAGCCTCACCTACTCTGCTTCCGTAAAGGAGAACACTTGGAGGGCAGCATTCCACTGGGAAATACAGCTTTGAGAAGTGACAGACATGCCTGAGAGAGAATATTAGCATATCAGTGCATCCAAAACTGTTCTAGACTGTGTGAGAAACCAGAACTGTGCTATTTTTGTTTATAAGAATTATTTGTGTGCACAGTATCTGCTTGCTCTTTTAGCCAAACAAGAGAGAGCTCTCCCTGAGGCATCTGTCTTAAAAGGCAGAAAACTATGCCACAAGAAGAAAGGAGATCCCAGGGATGCAAAGCAAAGGAGACAATAAGAGAAGAGCAAACACTTCTCTGGGAAGGGTCAATTTCAACAGAATCTGACCGTATCTGACATTTAGGAGGAGAAAAAAAAAATATATTGGATTGCAAACCCCAAGCTGCTTATTTTTGAAAGCAGAAAGATCATAGCTACTGGCACTGAATTCACTAGGAATGACAAACATGATACTGTGAGAAAGCAGACAGCTGTTCAAACAGACTTTTTGGAAAGCCTAGGATTTTTTTTTTACTTAAAAGATGCTTTTCAGAAAGGATCTGAAAGTCACCCAAGCAAGCATGATCATTCTTTCTGTCCACTTTTACTCTGAGTCTTACATAAATTTGTTACAACCCAAAGGCCTTTTTTGTTTGTGAAAATCCATTTCAAAGGCACTTAACCCTAGCAAGTGCCCACATTATTGTACTGGAGCTTACCTGATTTGCTGAAAGCACCCCACAGGGATAATGACTTTTTAAACTACTCAGTCTTTACCTCGGGTTTTCAAGCAACTGTTTGCATTTTCAGTACTACAAAAAAAAAAAAAAAAACCCTGAGGGAAGCCTAACTTATCTATTCATATATAGCTATATTTAAATTTTAATTTCCAGGCTGCGTCAGCCACCCATCTGGCATTCTTGTTCATCACACTCTGGAACCAGCTCCCGTTTGGCAGGCACTCCTTGTGTTCTGCTGTAAGCCTTTCCATAGCTGTGTGTTTGAATAATTCAGCGAACCTGAACAGCCCTGCCAGCTACACCTGGGAGAACAGTAAAATGTAGCAAAGGGATGGGCAATCTGCAACACTAGAGGTTAATGCAGGGCTGAAGCTGTAAAGAGCCTCCACAGGAAACACTGTTTTCTTACATGTTTCTTCAGAGTAAATGGCAGGGAAAAGACTTCAGCAGCTAAGGTTTTTCTCTGTAAACTCTAATGTTTGCTCTTACATGCCTCAGTGTTAGAAAAGAAAGGTAATGACAGTCTAAGAGGTTCTGGGTTATTGGGAAGGTGCCTTTGTCCAAGCTACTCCCTGTAGAATACCCAGGTATGATTTGGGTAACATAAGGAAAAAGGGTTCTCTTTACTAACCTTCTTTAGTATAAACATTCCTTTCAAATCAGATTCCACAAGCATCTTTGGTTGTTTTCCTTAGCAAAATATTTTACATTCCATCCATGAAGACTGATAGCATATCTTAAGCAGTATACCACTCCAGAATGATCCTATTTTCTACACATGGCACCTGCATCTCGGATAACCCTGTGTCTTTGAAATGCCTTCTTAGCTTTCAAAAGCAAATCTCTGTCTAACCTGCATCTCTAGATAGCGAAGGGCTGCTCCCTTCCCTGAGGACTCCAGGAAAAATCTTTTTGGCATTTGCACAAGCCTGTGAGTAACACTGTTCAGGCAGTAGCTTTCATTTAAAAAAAAAAAAAAAAAATCTACCAGAAACATTAAGATGGATAAGAAAAGACTGTAGCTTGGGATTGAAAATGGGTGCTTGGGTTTCTGAATTGAGCCATTCGTGTTTTCTTTCCAAACCTTTTAATTCAGTATGTCTCTACATCATTTGGTAGTCAAGTAGTGACAGGTTCATTCTTTACTTTTTATTCTCTGCAATTACTAGCAAATGAGCGCCTTTACAAGCCATTCACCTTCCACCAAAAGTAAGCTTTCTTGAAAAATTAGTCAGGAAAAAGGAAATCTTGCTGTATTCATTGATCTACTAGCATAGCCTGAATGTCTTTGAACTGCTCCTGAGAGTGTCATATATACCTCCCTTAGATCATTTCTTATAGTAGGCTTTATTTGGTTTTGAAACACAAGCCTAACTTTAAGCGCTATGGGAATCTGGAGATGTCTCTAATCTCATCACTTCCTAGGACTCACTATGAAACAAACCTTTACATTTTTCATCCAGTAAACACACAAGTGAAAATGCACTCCTCAGAACAGCAACTTAAGAGAAACATCCCTCCCCCCAAAACTACAAAACACAACAGTGTGAGAGAGAAATTGGAAACGAGATCAGCTTCTCTTTGAAGGGTCGGTACCTTTTCCTGGACAAAGCTGGCGTACCCCAAGGAGAGGGGAGAGAAGTCTCATTTGTCAGGCAAGGAGGGATCTGTTCTGCACGACTACAGACAAAACAGACAGGGGTAGGACAGAGAGGTTAGAGAAGAAACAAGAGGCCATAAGCTTGTTAGTTTTACAAAAGCATCGAAAAATCGTTATTTGGATCCATCTTTCAGAAACCAACACAGATGACAAAGGACAAACTGAACGACAGCCTCAGGTGAACACACAGACATGCAAAGTGTGTACAGGTCTTGTGGTGTGACTCTGCACTGCCTGTTCTTTGCTCTGCTGAGACTTACTGAGACCAGCAAAGCAGAACATCTTTCAACGTTCAATGGCAGAAATTCAGAGGAGAAAGAAAAGCTTCAGTAAATTAGGTGCAACCAACAGGGGTTAGAAACAAAGTCAATGTAAATTCAATAGTGAATGATGAATAGAAAATTTAAAGAAGGAAAAATCACTGAAAATAACAACAAAAAAAATAGGAACGTAATGAGATATCTTATGTAACATCACCATGGGATTTACTTACCCCATTGTTTCCTCATTCTCTACTGTTAGCCAGTGTCAACTTCATCAGTACAAGTAATACATTCTTAATACAAATAGTCCTCCTGCTACCTGAATGTTTTAATAATGCTTTAAAAAGGAGATCAAATAAATTGATTTCTGAAGTTGGCTTTTTGGTGAGTGTGTGAGAGTGTGAGTGTGGGTGAGTGTATGTGTGTGTGTTAGGGTGGGTATTTTTTTGTTTGTTAGGGTTTTTTAAAATTTTCTTTAAAGAAGAGAAAAGCATTAAAACCTGCTGCTTTGGGGGCAAGATGGCCCATCTTATTAGAATAGGGTCACATACATTTAAAGGCTGGGGTATAAATAGCTTCAAGGTCTCAGATACAAAGTTTAAGACTGTGTTTCATGTTTTGTACCATAAATTGTGGGTAAAAACTACTTCAAGACAAGCCAATCTTTGATACATACTTCACAAAGTTCTGTTGACATTTTGAACCAACTTTAAGACACATTTCTGTTCATTTTGAGTCTTACTGTAACGTAAATTCTAGTTGTTTAACTTTGGGAGCACCTCCCAGGTAAATTTAATAACATCCTCAAACAATTTACAGACTATTTAAAGAATAAGCAAATCCATCCAAATAAAACAAGGTATCAATCTTACGTGCTAGCAAGGAGAAAAGGAGGCACAGGGAAGGCCTTATCAGTCTCTTAAACTACTTGAGAGATAGTCACAGCAGTAGAGTGTCCATCTCTTCTCCCAAATAACTAGCCAAAAGGCAAGAGGAAATGGCCTCAAGTTGAACCAGGGAAAGTTTAGATTTGATATTTGGAAAAAAAATTTTCACCAAAGGGGTTATCAAGCATTGGAACAGCTGAGTCATCATCCCTGGGGATCTTTAGTAGATGTGTAAAATGTGGCACTCAAAGACATGGTTTAGCAGTTAACTTAGTAGTGCCAAATTTACAGTTAGACCTGATCTTATGAGTATTCTCCAACCTAAATGATCCCATGTTTCTAAATGAATCATGGTATTATTTAATCAATTACTTTAAAGCTCCATATCAAATGAAACATGAAGTTAAGATACGATATTCAACAATCAAATTTTCATTTCACTTAACAAAAGCATAAAAATTTAGTAGTTCTAATGATGATAATGCAACCTATCAACCAACAGGTTGCTTCGACACATCAAATATAACTATGAATTGATATCTCTGTCTTAATTGCTGCCACGATATAAACATCCAACATCAGAGAGAACACTGCACACCCTGGAGAACAGCAAACTAAGTAATTACTTGGTCAGATGTTGACACCTTATCCTCCTCTCAGTGGAGTGAAGGAAGAAAGATGTAGATTAAAATGGAAATATGAAAGCTTGCAATGAAGATATCTGAAGAGAACTATTTCAGGGAACTGGCGTGGGGTAGGCAGAGAAGATAAAAGAAAAGGAAGAAAAAAAAAAGCAAAGTTCATACCTGTCAAAAGAATCTGTTGCTACCTTGTAGAGGTAAATAAAAAGTTTGCTGCAGTGTCTTAGAGTAGGTGACACAGAATCCAGGGATATTAGGTCATCATCCAAAAGTCTTTGAAACAGTTGTGTATTTGAAGGGAAGACATTCAAGGGACTTATTTTCCTCAAGTCTGAGAAGCAGCCAAGTAATCGAACGGCATCTGCCAGTTTTTCATACTGGATCTCTGTCTTGAAGAAGTGAGAGTTGGCTGGCTCGTAGCGCATTGCTGCAGTCAATGTGCAGAACACAGTGTGAAGCAGTTCAAACACTTGGTTCTGGTTTACTTTTTCCCAGCCATTCTTAGGTGGCGAGCACAAAGATCTTTCCATGGCAACAAGTAAAGATGTGACGTACACAAATCCACCGACTTTCCTAAAAACAGTTCTTGTGCGGTGACTCTCTCTCAGCACCAGGAGTAGGGCCTGTGGACAAAACAAACAATCAAACCAGGGAAAAGCCAGCAACAAGCAGCAGCATTACAAACGGCATGGAAAAAGGTAGGAACATTTTTGTTCACAAAACACTGTTGTGCTAGCAAAATCTTCATCTAATTTGTAAGAATTTTGTAATGCCTGCTCTGAAGACCAACTTTGTACTATGAAAATTCTCATACTCAAAAGTTCACAAAATAAAGAACGAGAGTAGGGAGAAATGTAGAACATTGCCCCTTATTTAGAAATAAGAAATTACCTTCCAACAGAAAAGACCTGACCTAGCCCAGAACGGAACCCAAAATTGCCAGGCAATTTGCTTAGTTACAAAGTGGAAAATATCAATTAGAATGGAATCCTCTCTGCCATTACACTTCACAAGCAATTTCAAACAAGAGCAGACAAATGACTTCTTGTGGCAATGAGAAATCTAAACCTTGAAGCACCCTAAGTCTCCTAGAAATCAACAATGTGGAAGCACCTGGCATCTATGAAGCCACAGCAGCACTCAAATATAACAACTGAATTTGCAAATTCAGACAGTAAAATTTAGCCAAATAAGCCCACTTATTTTTAGCTTTCCTCTATAAATCTCTGAATTGAGACTGAGAATACATTTTAAGAGTTTCTTTTCAAAAATAAGCTCTAAAACCTTACTTGCTGAACATACAAATGCAAAGCCATGGTATAAACAGTAGAAAATAGATGAATGTAGGTACAAGAGAATAATACTCATTATCTGTGAAATCAGGGGATGGAGAAGCTCCTCCACACAGCCAAAAACAAACAAAAAACACCTGTCATGGGAAGTTTGACCCACATGTGAATATAGAACATAGAAGAAAAAGTCTCCCTACATAAAGCATCATAAACAACAGAAAAATGTTACTGATATAGAAAAATAGGCTAGGGGGAATTTTCCATGACCAAAGTTTACTTCTTCAGAATCAGGCCGGTTTTTTTAAAGACTCAGAAGATGGGTAGTGAAATAGCAAGGCTGTCATTCCTCTGAAGGCATTATCTCCTTTCCTGACAAACTTGAACAAACACTATGAGACACATCACCATACTGTTCTGGGCTGTCAGTTCCATAACCAAAACTTCTGAGAACAGCACCAATGAAAGACAAGTACAACAGGTCAAGGGAAAGACAGAAATCCTGATTTTCTGTTAAATCCTCTAGGGAACTGCAATATTTTTTCTCTCCACTTTAAGTATGGTAAATAACACATGCTCAAAACCTACTGAAGACGTTCTTAGACATTACACAGTAAATGAATAATTTTATTACTAGGTTTCCTTTCTGTCTTTTGGAATAACATGAAGCTGTTCATTTGCCAGAGAAATACTACGGCTCCTTTGTACAGAGATAAACCTAGATAGGTCTGAGTTCTCTCCATTAAGACTCATTTGCTTTCTACAATTTGCCTCAGCTTTTCTACCCTAAAATAAATCAGTATTTTGTCAATTAATAGAAATAACATTAGCTACTCTGAGAAGAAATTGTGGGTCTAGATTAGCAAACAAAACACCTAATACAACAGGAAACAGACAAGAGTTTTCTTGCTTCTTCCTCCACTCCCAGCCTCACTTACTATTCTACTATTTTGCTTAAGCAAGCAAGTCCTTCGGCTTTATCTTCTACTGTGATCATTACAATTTGCATTTCTATTAATTATTTCAGCACTCATAGATACAAATTGGTAAAATAACATGCCACAGAAAACGCAAGCCAGCACTGAAAATAAATGTATGTTACTTGCTTGCTTTTTTTCCCCATATATATTTCCATCATTTTTAACTGAATAAGGCCCCACCAGGAAAAATGATCATAATTGCAGAACCTCGTTTTCTAGCCACAAAAGTGATGATGCTAAAAACATACTCACTAGCTTATACCTCCAGTTCTGAAGCCTACCATGGATAGATGGTAGAAAATAAAAAAACATGGATCAAATATATGGCAGTCCAATTAGCTGGGATAAATAAAAAAGCCAGGTCCAACTTCTCTGCACCAAGGAGTGGCCCTAGGATCCTGGGGAGCAGGAGACTGGGACCTTAGATTTTTAAGGTCAAGCCCCTGCCCCATAGCTACAATTGGGTATCTGCCCAGGTAAACCCTATATCCAACCAAGTTAGCCATGCCCCCAGGTCTTTGGATGCTGCTGGTATAGGACCATGTGCTCTCTGGAAGCAGCTCCAGGCCATGTGGCCTTGGGTGCTGCCTAGAAAGCACATGGTCACTGAAATGGATTAAAGAACATCTCTGAGCCTCATCCAACAGACACATCCTGTCTTTCATAGCCACGGTCCCCAGCCAAACTGGGTTTGATGAATTAAGAAGATAAGACCCGCCCCCTAGACTGCCACACAAATACATCTATATCAACTCCAGAGACAATCTACATATAGTAGCTAAACACCACCCATCCAATCCAGCTCAATCCAATGTCCTTCTCAGTGTTTTCTCTCTCGGAACCACACCTTAGGAGCAAGAGTGCTGAAGAAGAAGAACCCTTGACCTACCCTTAGGATGTCAGTTTTGAGCTGCAGTTCTGTAGGTGGGGCTGAGTGCATCAGCCCCAGCAGGGTGCCCATGTCGTCCTCTCCACTGGGTGACAACACCAGCTGCTGGATGATCATCAGGGCGTGCTGGCGGCACTGCGGATACTTCACGATGTTGTGCACACACCTGGCACCACCAAACTCCCTGAAAATGCCTGCTCAGAAACAGGGTGCTAGGGTAAGTGCTTTAAGAGTAAGCAAAATATAACCAGTGGCAAATAATGACAACAGAACACCCAAAGGTGTTTATTTTCAGTTCTACAGATTGAAGGGCAGAGCTTTAGCTCTGTGGATGTGTAATGATTTACTACTATTTTTTCTCTCCTAACACAAATAAAAGTAGAACTTCAGTGTCTTCTGACAAAATTTTTCACTAAAGGCATTGTGTACCATGATGGACATCAGTTCTAAGAATTTCCTCAATACTACATTGATCTATATTACTCCAACAGCAGTTACTCTTTTCATGGTAAAAGTCAAAGGATTTCAGGATGAAATAAAAAGTGTACCAAACCCTCCATGTTTTGTGAAGACCATATACAGTTCTGGTTTAGGGGAGTGTTTTATCTTACGTTTAGCAATGACCTAAATGCAATACGAACAGCAAATATAACTGGGCTGTTTCTGGACAGGAGCACTGGTTGAGAAGTGGTTCAGTCTATCCACGTGATTTGTAAGATTCTGCAGAAGATTTTTTTGTTGCAAGACCTATCTCTGTGGAGACTAAGCTTAAGCCAAACAATGGTTTTTAAGCTTACTGGCTACCACAGTAACTGAAAATTATATGAAAATCTATTCTGAAAACATTACAAACCCCAAAGGAGAATATATATGCCATATATAATGTGTATTTAGTACATGTCAGCACCTAGAGCATTGCCTTATGTTAATTACCAAAGATGAAAATTGGAGAAATGGATCAATGCTGCATTACTGAATCAAAAGTGATCATTTTCCATGTGACCATAAACCTCAAAGAACAGTTTAAATGACTAAGTTCAGGATTAACAAGTTGATTCCCTCTAACATATATATAAAAACATTAATCCCACTATCCATTTCCTGCCTCCTACTTTCTCCAATGTTGTTTGGATGAGAAATGGATTCAGTGCAAAAGGAGAGGTCTCAGACCCTGAGACAGGTAAGTTTTTTGTACCCCTTCACAGGTAAAGTCTATCTCTTTTGTGGTCAGGTTTTCATAGAGATTGGGGTATCATTTAATACTTCTTCCTCTCTCAATGTAGGTTCTCAACTATCCAGCAAACCTGTGTGGGTCTGGACACCAAATTTCCTGATGAAATTTAGCTAGCAGTTACGCAATACTCTGGAAAGCTTATCAGAGACACTGGTTTAAGATCAGAAACCAAGCACTGAGTGTGGTACGAATCACTGCAAGGCAGTGCCTACTGATGCTTTTGTGATGACCTGTAGCCACTGCTGGCCGCTGGATACAGTGCACTGAGCTCACACCCCCATACAGAGAGCTACCACCCCTTCTCTGAGGAATGGTTTCTCATCTCCTCCTCTGTGCTCTGTCCTACGCCTGAACTGAGAGAGCTACTGATGAAATCAGGCCCTTGAACTCTCCAAGTTTCCTCAGAAACATCATCTGTAGCATCACCCCAAAGCATTGATGTCCTTTACACTCCCTGCTGTTGTGTTTCTCCAGGGCATATTCAGAGATTAAATCAGCCCTGAGAACCTAGAACAGTCCTGAGCAAGGAGGTCCTGATGGCTGATTGATGCTTCCTAGGTGAAGTTAGGAATGCCAACTAACAGCAGCCAAGGATTTGTCACAAGGCAGGTGAATGCTACCATGGTTCCAAAATCACTTGATTAAGCATAAATGAAGTTAATGAAGCATAAAATAAAACTGCCTGATTTCGGAAAGAACAATTGTAACAGTCTTATTTGTACATACTGACTGGGAATAGCTGTTTAAAAATGAAAACACATCTTTAACTAAAGATACAGGCATTACATTAATTAGACATGACACTGTGAACACTGAACTACAATTCTAATTACATGCTTAAATTTTAAAATATCCAAACAGTGTTACAAACACTACTATGACTTATTATAGAACTGTTGAAGAGTGATGGGGTCTGGTGCTCGCTTTCAAGTAAGCAATACCAAAAAAATTTAAGTTAAACACTATCTTGTTCTCCTTTATTTTATGCACTCTAGGTTATGCTATCTGTTCTCTTTGTTGGAAAAAATTGTCCAGGGAGAAAACGTATTTCAGTGTATTTGAATACTGGCCTAAGACAGAAAGTCAAGACCTGATTTTCTGAGTTACTTTTTTATATATATCTTGACAACAAGCTCTTTACTCACCTGCATTTGTGTTTGATCCTTGTAGTAGTACTGTCAGGGTCTCCATAACCAATAAAGCCAGCTGCTTTTGGTCCTCAAATGAACTGTTTCTTGAATCCACTACAAAAAAATTTCAGAAGCTCAAGTCACAGAAAATATCACCCTTTTCAAAGAAGCTTCTTGGTACTTTCCACCAACACTTATATTTTCTTTGCTTCCCCAGAGAACATGCAGCCCTACCATTTTCCAAAGCAAATTGAGATATAGTCTACACATGCATTTCTGGGAAAGCTTAACTATCAATCACATGGAAAGTTAATTTTATAAAGACAGAATTTAACCAGAAGTTTTAGAGCACTGTGAGTTCCACTGTGAGTGCCTGACATTGCAGCTATTGTTTCTTCAAGCCACAAGACAACACCAGATGAAGATGAAATGCATCTGTTCTTGTTGAGTTCTCAGCACTTGAAAAGAGAAATTTCACACAAACCCACAAAACTACACTCATATAATTACAGCAAATGTGCTGATTGCTCAACAGGTGTAACAGACCAACACTGCAAGTGGCATAGTACACACAGAGTAACACTCCAGGAAAACCAGGGAGGTTTGGGTTATTTTAAATTACTCTAACAAAAAGTAAACTCCAACACAAGGACGTATGCACCCAGGTAGCAACCTGATTAGATGACAGTTTCATCCATTTATTTACAGAAACATGAGAACTGATGTGTTTTTCAACGGATTTGAGGGGAACAAAGCTTTCTAACAAACCTATAGCTACCACTCACTAATTAAGTTTCATACAATTAAACCCAGGTGAAACATTCAGTAGTTATGGTTGAAAATTAAAAGTGTCACTGATGCACACAAGCTCAATTGCAGTTTAAATGAAGAATGTAAAAAACTTGTCTGTGTGTGCATGTATGCTCTTACACCACAATGGAAGAGCTTGCTTTGCAGGCCTAGCTGCTGTGTAGCTTAGCTGAAAAGCTCCAGTCTGGAGATAACTGATCTTAATTTATTTTTTTGAATACTTAAAAAAATGTAGACCTAGCTTATAAAAAAAGTCTCCTATTAAGAGCTCAGATATGCATGCTATAGTATTTTTTCAAACCTGGGGCTGAACACAAAGGTACAGAATACCTTTTGTTAGGAAGAACATTGATGCTGTGTATTGCTCCCTGAGTTTTTTCATGTTAAGTAACAAATATTGAACCAGTACATAAAAAAAAACATTTAAAAAGGAAAAGATAAGTCCTTCTACTTTTCATTAATACAGCATCATTCATTAAAGTTAGCCTCGAGCTTCTTTCTTCTTGAGAAGCAAATTCAATGAGCTTTTAAGATGGCACAGCAGTCCTCAGTGGAATTCAGCCCTTGAGGTACATGTTCAGACTCTTGCTTCTCCTAAATGCTAGACTCCACTATTTCCAGCCAAAAAAGACAAGTATTAGAAAAATGGAAATGGACACACTACCTTGATCATTCAGTGCCTGAGTGGGATCTTTCAAAAGGGCTGCATATTTATGAAGAAGATTTACCATCACCTCCAGAAGCCCCACTTCCCTGAAGACATCCTTAAAGATGTAGTCATGACGGGTGAACTTCAGGAGTGTCTTCATGGCAATGATGCTACACTGAAAAGAAGTGCTGGATTTTAAAAGGATGCTCACACTGATCAATTCTTTACAGGGTATGTAATTCAAGCTGAAGACAACCAATTCCAGCATCTCAAAGTATTTGGTCTGCACTTCTGGAAGTTTAGGAATTTTCTCTGCAAACTGAGACAATGTGTGCTGCGATTCCAAAATGAAGTAGTTGGCATTGTCCGCCATATAAATATTCGTGATGGCATCAAGGATGATTTGTGCTAGATAGTTGGTTTTTGCTCTCAAAAATGCATTCTGGAGGACAGAAAATGCTTGAATATTCCTCACACTATGACCTAAATCGGGAAACAAAGTGGGATGGGAGGAAAAAGGAAAGAGAAAGTTCTTAATCATCATAAACAATGAATATACTTATTAATAATGTTCCATGCATTTTAATAAGTGGGAACAAAATAACAGTATATGATGTCGCACTTAATTAAAAAAATCATTAAAACTAACTTCAAAAAAGCCTCTGCACAATTGCTTACGCTGCAAATTCCATAACCTCCTATTCTTTAAGATGGCATCTTCATCTTTGATAGTTAAGAGTTTATGTAAGAGTTTAAGCAGCTAAAGATGCAAATCATTTCTTTAAAATAGATAAGTACACTTAACTTTAATGATTTAACATTAAAATGTGCATGGGATACAGTCCTAGAGACAAAACAAAGTCTGCCCATCAAGTACCTAGGCCATAGGAGAACTTGTTACAGCAACAGGGATACGTTCTGTACTCCGTAATGCAGAACACAACTCTTACAGCTGGGAATAAAAAAGCTTTGGCAGGGTCCAGTACTATTAACAATTTAGGAATTAACACACAGGAAAAGAGTTGCAAAGCATATATTAGCTCTAATATTAGCACACAAACATCTCACAACCTTAAAGTTCAGTCACATTTCTTCTTTTAAATACCTTCAAATTGATTAAAATCTCATTCACTCAACTAAAGATTGTATAATTTATGAATGGTCCACAAAATTTTCTATGGGCAGATATTATTCTTATTCTACTCAAAAGATGCCTTAAATTCAACTTTTTAAATTTCCATAGGAATAGTACAAGATACAGTGGACAGATCCCACAATACAGAAAACAGCCAATGGTAAAAAATAAATAAAAAACCAAACAATTTAGCGTGAGAACTCCAAAGACATTCTAAACAAAGTATTTAGGATGTTTTAACAATAAGATCTTATTTTATTTTTTCAAATAAAGGTATGTGCAAACTGTTAACCTGATTTAAAAACCCTTTCATAAACAAAATTTCTTGTTTATTACATCTTCTCTATGGCCCACTACTCTCTTCATTTTTGTAAGCTAAGTTGTTCGATTGAACAGTAAATTCAATTATCTTCAGGCCTAGCCTCCCCACCTGCCATGTTAATATTTCTCCGGAAGGCAAGAGAAAACTCCCTTGTAAATGAACACAGAACAATTTCACATCTGGAAGAGTATTAGTTAAGTTGTAAGTCACACTCAGTTGTTCCTAAAGGGATTTTTTTACATGCTTTCTTTACTATGAAAAATGTTTAAATGAGGGGATTTAGAGCTTATTAAATGTAACATAGTAGTGTCAGATACAACTATTTATATTCTAACTTAGTATCAATAGGTGTTCCAGGCAATCAAGCAGATTAACAAATTATCTTTGATTGTTAGGACCCCTAAAGAAACCAAATGCTAACCAGCTCTTTGGAGTTCAAGAACTAAAAGGATTTAAATAGATGTAATTGAGAAAACGAGTAAATTAAGAAAACACAGTCTTCATAAAAAGACAATTTGCCTACATTATGACAAGCAGGTAAAAGGCACAGAGATGTTCTGAGAAATACCACACAAAGTTAAACTCCTTTGCAGATTACAACAGACCATGGTTCTCTCAATATTGTATCCTAAAAGCTGATTAGCCAAAAAAAAAAAAAAATTACTATTATTATTAAAACATGGAGAAATTAAACTCAGAGTATTCACCTTCTTTCTCTATTTAGTGCAAAAGCAAAACAATTCCTAAAAACAAGGAACCCTCTCCATACCAGAGAAAGGAAGTCACTGTCCAAGGAACCACTATAATATACCACTGCACAAGAAAAGTTTCTCATAAAAAGTTCAACAAACTATTGAATTCCAAATTCCTTAGTTACATACAAGACCAACCTGAATTTTAAGTTTATGCAGGACATAAAACACAAGTTTATTTTTATACAACCCTTTGTCCCCCAGGACTTCCTCAACCTTATCTCCAAACCGTAACTGACTGTTGTTTCAAACACAACACAGATTTTACTACTCTGATCACACTGCTGATGAAATAACAGATTTCAGCTCACAAGTTACATTTGCCCGAGCTGACAAAAACTAACAGAAAGCAAACTGGAGTGGGGGAAGGATTAAAAAAAAAACTAAACCAAAAATTAAGCGAGCACATCAGCCTTTCGTATCAGTTTAGTAAGAGCAGCTTAAAACACCATAAATCAAATCAGTGCATCTCTCCAGTAAGATAATCTCTTCAAATCTCCATGTAGAAAACTATCAGCTTTGCAGTGAAGAGGGTGGACCTCTCCTCAAAGACAAAAGCCCTGAGCTTTCTTCTTTGGATACTAAGCCCAAAATTAAATCTCTGAGACCAAATTAACTGAGTATTCGATACACAATCTTAGATAAAGAACCTAGACCTGGTTTTTGCAATACACAGGTACTCTGTATCTTGTCATTTGCATTTAGAACAGAAAAGAAAACAGAGACAAGGAAAGCAGACTCACCTTTGCCTGCAGGCTGTGGAACTGCAAATCCAGGTAGCAGGAAAGGTACTCCAGTGGTGACACCAGCTGGCTTTAATTCATTGACACCATACGTTGTTAAGGAAGTTATCAAATTAACTAAGTCCTTCAGAGCATCCTTAGATTCAGCTTCTTTTGCCTGTTCTAATCTAAAGTACAACAGGATCAAGTTAGCAGCACTAGTTTATTTGAACTCAAATAACCTTAGTAAGATCTGTTTTATTCTATCAGTTTAGAGACCAGCTTTACTGCCTTATTCCTGCAGTATTTTCCATATTCATATGTCATACCATTAAGTCAGTCAAACACTGGACTTACAAGAAGCAAACAGTTATTTGCCACAGGAATTTACCTCATAAATCTCTTCTTGAATTCAGTCTGCTAAAAACCAAGAGATGTAAAAATTACGTTAAAAATCCCCTCACAGACATGAAGACACTGTACAGGAAAGTACATGGCTAGTCTGTAATTAACTTGCTAGATTATGTCTGCCACTTGGTGAGTGAATATTTTGTGCTAATGAAATGGTACCTGGGTAAAGACCTAGCACTTAGAAGCATGGGATGAAGCACCTTCACTAGAACTGCAAACTCTTACCACCTCTGAACACAAGGGAAAGGAAATGTTAACATCCCATTCCAACCACTGTTTACTTTGGTGACAGGAATACACCCTCAGACCAAACCCTAAAAACTGACTCTGAATCATAAAACCATCCTCATTTTCCTGCTACTTCACCACAAATAAAACCACACTTATTTATTTACTAATACTGCAAATCTCAGGAGTAAACTGGGGATCACGTTCTTCTATTTACTCAGGCAGTGCAAGCTTGTTTTGCTTCTTGCTGACAAGTGATTGTGGGAGCCCTTTAGAAGCAGCTCATTCTGCATCCTCCATCATCTTCTCAGTCAGATGCAACTGAGGAAGGAACCCCCTTCAAACAAGAACCTCCTGCAAACAGTCACTACAGAACTACTGAGCTCACTTATTATCATTCTACTAATCCTCCACATGCCCTGCCCTTTCACGTCATCCAGGTGAAATAACCAAAGAGCCCTCACAGATCTTCTGCAGTTTCTTACTGAGTCACATCCTTCTGCTTTTCCAGCTCCAAAGCCTTCCCTCTTTGCAGCTTGAGACCCAGTGTCCAGAGTTCATACCCTCTCATGACAGTTATCTTCACCTAAGTGCCCCAGAGCTGAACAAGCCTCTGTGGGTAGATTTGAGCCAAAACACAGAGAATACATTACTGTGGTCCATCGCTGACCAATAGATGAGCTTATTCAACATCACTGTTCTTTGAAAGGAACTATTTTCTCCTAGAAAGCCACCTCAGGAAGAAATGAGGATAACACATTCCTATGCTATTAACCTTTACTGATGTCACCTGTCAATCCCAGGTATCCTCCTTTTTCAATGAGACATGCAAATCCCTAGTCTTCCTATGCACTTATCAGGGATTCCCCATTCTTTGAGTTAAGGATGAACAAACTCAGGAGAGAATTTGTTTAAAACACTTGATCTACAGAGAATCACTTTTGTACCTCAACATGTAACCTGACAGCATGTTCCCCTCATATTTCCCCTAAACTCTGTCTGACAGTTTCTGGAAAACAACTCCATTTGAATTACACTGCTTTGAATTAAGGCATTAGTGAATATAACATACTCCAAAATTCCACTTATAGAACAAGCAAAATAACAATTCATTAACAAGTACCTTAGCTTTTGTGGCAACAAAGGTAACTTATGAGTAATTTTAAGTGTGACTAAAAGTTTCAAATGCCATGTCTATGTCTGGTATGGATTTAAAACAAACAAAAATCGCCCTCAGAGGTAAACAATGCAGTGGAAAATTTAGTTCAAATATTTAGTTGCCAAAACTCAGCATACCAATACCAGAAATAGGGAGATAAGAAAATTAACATTTCACAGCAATAATGTCTTAAGCATCTTTGACCCAAATATAGTTTGCAAGGTGTACGCTTATAGTTACCAAGTATGTACCTTGGATTTGTAAAATATATATATTTTTCAATAGCAACAGCTAAACATTCATCTTCAGAATTTCATATCCAAACAAAGCAATACAGACTGTCCATAGATTTTACACAAATAAAGCAACAGACTCTTCTTTCTCAATGAAAATTAAAGAAGTTCCTTTCATGGAAAGAAAAAAGAGATCATGGATAGATCATACACCCAAGGTTTTTTTTGGGCAGGCATTTTCACTACAATGTTTTTCAATGCATTAGCATCTCAGAAGTACTTTTAATTTAAAAAAAAAAAATATTCCCTCATCATATGAACCACACTTACAGATGTGATTTTTCATTATGATAGCACGATAAGACAATAATATAATTATGGAATTATTTAGGTTGGAAAAGACCTTCAAGATCACCGAGTTCATTTGTTAACCCAACAGTGCCAAGTCCACCACTAAACCATCTCCTTAGACAAAACAAAACAAACTCCAACCAAACTCAAAAATCTCTAGTTGCAGCCAAAATTTTATGTTCTGGATTCTTCTAAATACTCAGTATCAGTTGTTTTTAAGCAACTGCTTTCTTTAGAAAGCAAGAAACATTTAGTAATAAACCAGTACTAAAGAACAAAAAGTTAAGCAATGTAGTTTCATAAATGAAAAGAAGCACAGAATCCAATGTTTTGGTTTTAATATCTTCATTCCATAATGATCAATAATCACTTATTTGTTTAAACCTATTTATCTGCTCTTTATTAAGAAAACTTTTTTGAAAAAAGCTCAGTGATCTGTCTGCATTTCTTCAAGCACTTTTGCCTACCTGAGGAGGAGGTCACAGAGGAAGTTGTATCCTTGCCATATCCTAAAATCATCCAACAACGTTTGGGATACATCACTGGAGTCTTTGAGAAAACAAGAAAGTCCAGCAAACATCTCAACTATTTCTAGGGGAGAAAGGTCATCAGACTGCTGCATGTTCTGGACACACGTGGACAAACATTCCTTTTCTGAAAAGAATTGCAGTGGAGAAACTTAGGATTTTACTGACAGCAAGAAACATAACTAAAGCACAAAACATGGCAATAAGGAAACTTATTCAAGTATCTCTTGTCACAGAACACTTAATACCACTTGAGGGAGAGAAGGATTCTGCAGTGGCTTTGGATCAGAACCCTAAACTCTGTGCCAACCCCTCCTTCCCTTTTGCAACCTTTATTCTTGTAAGGAGGAAACTGTAGATAAATATTAATTTTTACCTAGTGAGTCTGACCAGATAACTCACCAGAATAAAAAGGACAAATACGGCAAGTGTAAGGAATTCTAAACCACATTTTTTTCTTTTCAAAAACAAAGACAAAGCACTAGTTGGACAATTGATTCTAATATGCTGATGAACCAGAACTTATAAAAATGTGAGACCTCATGACCCTGACGGCTTTTTGTGACCACTCTGGGGGGCATCTTGGGTGTGGTCTGGCTGGACTCTTGCGTGGCCCAAGAGTACCCACTGAGACCTTTTAATAAATACCTACTTTATCCTTTGCCCTGTCTAGTCTCTGTTCCAGGTCAGCCTCCAGAAGGCATCAACTTGAAGTTATTAAAACCCTACATATAATTTACACCATGCCATCTTACTCCTACTCTGGTTAGCATTTCATTGGCTGGCATCAAGGAGGTAGTTTGCCTAGCCCTGCATAATTCTCACATTCCATCAGTTCATTAGGTCAGTAACAAAACGTTTTCTCAAACCTATAGTGAGATTTTAAGTTGCACTCTGTTTTAAAGATGCTCCCTTCAATTATTTGCTATTTTAACTTTGCGGCATGCACAACACAAGCACAAATCTTTCTAGCAAGACTGATAACAAAATTTCCCAGAGACTAAATCAGAGCACGAGAGGGTGAAAGGATGCTCCTTTACATACGATGAAATATCTTAACATCTGTCACAAGACTCATCTTATATTCAGGAAAAATTTATCTCTTAAGTCAGGTTCACTTTTTTAATCAAAAAAAGAGGCACTGCTGGCAATTCTTTTTAAGACTCCATTTCACTTTTTAGAGAACTAGAGTATCTTTTCACATGCCAGTTTCACTCCTCTATGGACCAAGCCCATAGAGAAGCAATAATGGTAGCAGCTGTAATATGCCCAATGACAGTCAAAACGTCAGTTATTTTCTTTGTTGCACTTAATAACATCTTCTCACATATGCATACACCTTCTAAACTCATCAAAAGCCCACCAGAAGCCTATCACCTTGTAAGTCTTATCTAAAAACACTCAACTGGTGACTATGCTGTGCTTTTGAGTGATACTGTACATTCGGATCTTTTTGACTGCAATTGGAAGCACAATGCCAACACAAGAAAAAACATAGACTGAAATTTTCTGTGAAGTATGTGGGAGCAGGGTGATGTACTTAAAAAAACATCAAAATGATTCAGTGGAGCCTTGTAACTACCTGCTTCTCAGGGTGTGAGCAACCCAAAATTGTGGGTTTCTGTTTTTCCAGTAGGTGTACGCTACTAAAACGTATAAGGATGTTAGTTCACTCCAACAGTCAGTCCAGCTTAAAAACTACAAATGCTTCCTATGTGGCCCTACAGCCTAAAAGCCTTAAATATAATATTAGAAACATATTTTATCACAGTTCTTACCTCAAGTCCTACATACCTAAACACCCATACAGTTTTCAATTAATGCAAAAAATAATTTGTATGCAAAGCTGCTTCCAGGCAGCTAATATCCCCTCCAACATAGGTTTTCATCTGCAAGCTGTTTTGAACCAGCTTGGCACCTGCCTCTTTACCAGCTCTTTGCAAAGATAGATGATGAGTAAAGTACTACTTTTATTAGCTCCCAAAATCTGTAGCCAGCTACAGAAACGTCCCTGTACACTACAGTTTCCATGCCAGCAACAGCCAGGATTTACTTGTCTTAAAAAAAAGACAGGAGACAAACTGCAATGATTCTGGATACTTCATTCATTTGGTGACTTACAGACTGGATTAAGCCCACGAGATAACTTTAACTTGGCTGTCAAGATGCACAAAATCTTCAATCTGTAATCTGTAAGGCAAGGTGGGGAAGACGAAGGCCTGGCAGAAGAAATGCAGGCTGACTGAAGTGTCAGCAATCCAGTGAAGGGAGAGAATAGGGAAAACAAGGGCACCAAACCTATCCAGCACAGGTGCTGCCCAGCAAAGAGCCTCCATGGGCCAGGCCCTAAAAAAAAACATCCTTGGATTGGGGAAGCTGGGTTGGACCACAGGGGAGGAAGACAGCTGCCTGTCAAGAATTAATGCATCTTCACAGCAAATATTTTTCAATACAGGTAGTTACTGAAAGCGTTTCCTTTTGCTTATCATGAACTCTACAGCAAAACATAAGAGGAAACTATCCTTCTACATTAAATTGAAGTGTGAATGCAACAGACTCAGCTCAGATCACCTCTCTCACTACATTTTACCTGTATGTAAACAAGCATATGTCCAAACTAAAAGCCTAGAAGCTTCCCTATTATTTTCATGCCTATTTCCCAAATAAGAAAACTATGAAAGAAGAGCAGAAAAAGACTAAATAACAAAATCACTAAATAACACTGAAAAAAGACACATACCATGGATGTATTTCACTACATTGACACTAAGGCCATGACGAGATATGGTCATTAGTACTTCTCCTGCACTCTTCCTCCAAGGCAGGTTATAGGGAGGGCACCATGAGGTTATTGCACTGAACAGAAGCTGGAGATCATCCTTCTGAGCCAGTTCTTCCGCCGGGGACACAAAACTGCACAATTTTACTAGGATCTGAAATAGGAAGTCATTGAACAACTAGCATTAATACCTTTATCACTGCTAATTTTGCCTAGGCTTAGTAAAGGGTGAAATATTTTTCTATTAAGGAAACACAAAAAAAGGTAACATACTGTTTCCCCTTTGTGTGTTTCTGTACTTTGAACCTAAGACAAGGTTACTCGACACGTGGTTATTTCAAGTCCCAGTTCAGTTTAAAATGCTTACCAGAAGACTGGAAGCAGAGTTTACATCTCTTAGGCTGACACAGCACATTTGTATGGATACCAGGGTATACCATTCTTGGAGAATCTGCCAGATGCCTAATTTGCAGGTCTAAATTCTGCACTGGAGGAGAAGATGTGTGAGGCAAACTGCTGTATCCCTTCCTAATGCAGGAAGAAGGCTATTGATCGGCTGTTGGCAGAGCAGCAACCACAACATCTTGGTCAAATTAAGTTTGCCAGGAAAGGCTACAGCAAAACTGCAGACCTACCTGAATAACTGGCACCTGGATCTGAACTTCTTTATTACCAAAACCCAGACAAAATGCAGCCATACAAGTGAAGCTACTATCACATTTTACTCCCTTTTCTGTATGTTTTGAGGATGTCTGATCTTTTACACCTTGTACAGGAAAAACTCAGGCTCCCTCTCAGAAAGCCAGAGGGAGGCTGTCTGCAGCTGGAGGAGGAGGTACAAAACCTTACCCATTCCAATCAGTTCATTTGAGAGCACCTCTTTATTATCAATACTAATGCTTTTTACTATGTCTATTCCAATCAGTAATAGCCAAAGATAACAAGTACTAGAACCAGTTAAGATGAAAACAGAATAGAAGTCCACATGTTGCTCCTTTTTAGTATCTGTGCAGAAGAGCTGTAAGCATTTCTGTGAAAGAGGTATTTGTCAAACACAAAAACTAGAGGGGGAGTGGAAATACCACCTCAACTGTGCTTACAGGAAAATCCTCCTCTCTCTTAGCCACGAGTTTTTTAAGAATCAATGAAGAGTACAAACTCGCTCAAGTGAAAAGTTTCTAGACTTCATTCACATGAAGTATTTACATTCTTCTTGCCAATTCCCCTGACCTATTTTACTTTTCTTACCTGTACAAAGACTTTCTGTAGTAGCGCTCGGCGCTCTGCGAGAGGTAGTTCATTCTGTGCTCCTCCAACTACCTCAGGCACGTGTGGAAGGTCAAAAAACAGATATAGACATTTAACAAGTGTGGAAGGCACTGACATTGTAGTCATGCAGTCCACAGTTTTCTGGGGAAGAAGAAAACACAGTGAAAAATACCAGTTCAGCATATTATATATTCAAAACATCAATAATGCTGCAGTTGATTCAAATTCTGGGGAGTTTTTTCTCACACCTTTGGTGAGGTGTTGACACAGCAGTACAGATTCACCATCTATTCTTAAATGCCTAGCCAAACAGTAACTTAAAAAATAGAATTATTTATTTACATGACAACAGCACCTCATAGCCATAGTTCAGAGCAGTCACTGCACAGGACAGAAACAAAACCTGTCAGTCTCTGCCAACAGAAGTTAACAAGTTAATTACAAGACCTTCAGCCAAGCCCTCATCAGCTATCAATTCTTTGTAGCAGGAGAAATGGGAGTGGGAGGAGGACTATTCAATTTATGCTCTCACTTGGCAAGAAGGTGTAAGAAGCCATGAGAAGCAAGGTAGTAGAAAATATGAAAGTATCAGTGGGAAGACAAATTGGCGTGGAGGCTGGTGACATAGTAAGAGATAAGATGATGTGCTAAATTACAAAGGCAGATAGATTAGAGCAGAAATAACAAACCACACAGCTGCCCAGGATGCTGCCAGAGGCAGCTCTCTGATGGAGAGCAGCACCAGAAGCAGAGGCAGAAATGATTTAATACCACCCCCATTCATCACTGCTGCTGGCCTTGCTTTTTACAACTGCTGTGGCCCTCCTCCAGTAAGGTGTGGAAAGTACAAGATGTGAAATATTGGGGTGCTCTATGTGCCATGGATCTCATGGGGCACTAAGCAGCAATATGTAAGAGAAGCCTCTGAGCAGCAATAAAAGTTGCATGCATTATTCAAAAGAACATTATAAATTAAAGTCTCAAAACTACTTTTTTTTCCTCCAGGCAACCAGAACCACAAGGAGCTAAAGCAGAAGTCCTGTGGCAGTATAAGAAAGAGGATCTTAACACAGAAATACAGAATACAGTTATGTCTTCTAGTGAGCATTCATGCAGTTCATTTTATTATTGCTTTTGTCTCTTCCACCCCATAATTTATTCTTAGCTTTGCTGTTTCAGACTAACCTGTCCTGATGAAGCTAGTAAATTGATTGTGGTGAGCAGCATCCAACCTCTACTTGCTTCTTCACTTTGATTGACCTCCAGAAACTGGACTATGGCACGACTTGCAGCCTCTGTAGGAGGCAATAAAAAGAAAAAAAAACAGTAAGAATTCAGTCTACTATAGTCTACACATCCTCTCAGAAGCCCCTAGCACTGAGCATAAATTCACCTTCACAGCACTACTTGAAAAAAGGACTAGGCAAAGGCCTATGTTTTCCAGACACGCATTCCAGTCTTACACACACACCTGGCTTTGACACTGGCAATGCTGCAAAAAGTACATTGGTCACAGATCATCCTTTGACCAGCAAACAGATTACTCAAACAAAAGTCACTGCAGGTTACTGAAGTTTTGCTTTATCAAGTACAATATACTTTTTCCGAAGACATGAAGTCATCATCAATTAGTGGCCTCCGTGGAAACAGCTGACATTTCTGAAAAAAAACACTGCACTGAGAGAACAGTATGGAGGATAATGGGAATTGTGAGGTAGGAGAAGTGTTGAAAGACAAAAGGAACAAAAAAACAGGAAAATAAGTAACACTAAAACTACGATCAGCAATTATCACATCTCCATCCTACATTTTTTGAGAAAGAAAAACAGTAACAGCTTTTCAGTAATTCTTATGATCGAGAACCACTTCTGGATGCTATTCCATATCATTCAGAGCCAAAGAGAAATATTCAGCCTAGTAAACAAATTATCAGCCTCAATAAATAAATCAAGAGAAAATGCAACCCTATTTCACTGCTGCCTGAATACACACTTATGTAAGAAGTCTGTAATGCCAGTTGTGATGTCTGCCCATTACCTTTAAGAGACACCTAAAAACATTTTTCAATAATAACTGTGAATCAATCATCTCCTGTGCTTTTAGTGTCAACTAGGACAGAAAAGAAAGGTGAATAATATCACATAAAAAAGAAATTACAAAGGAATTACTAATGGAGGAATAAATCTGCAGCTGAAGAAAAATCCAATTTTAATATTGGGTTGTTTACTTCATCTGCTGTTAAGATTCCCCAGCACATAACTGGGAAGGAATTTATTCAAAAGGCAGCACATTTCACATGGCAAAGTACTTATAAAACCTGCAGTATCAACTACACCGAGAGGATCACTTCCTGAAGCATTACACTGTAAGCTGTGCAGATTTGTTTCATTTGTGCAATGGCTCCTCTCTTGTTTTTGTCTGGCAGACTTTTTCCCATAGCAGACTTCTGTACAAACCACTGGCTTTTCCAATTCTGGTGCTAAAGTAAGGAGAGGCCCATACCATTTCCCTTCACGATATTGACATTAAGCTCTAGATACTAAGGTGAAAGTCAAGGTAATTTATAAAACTCACACAAACAAGGACAAGTAGTAATTTTCCAGCATGCTGACCTGAAACTATCAGGGCAAAGCACTGGTCAGGTGGTTGGGTATATTAACAGGCCAACTTAGAAAGCACAACAGCCAGGACACAGCTGCATTTCCTACACTAAAGGCATAGGCAAATGCCAGAATTCCTGGCAAAAGCCATTTTTCCTCAGTTCTGAGAGCCAAGCACGTCTAAAGCATGCACTGCTGCTACAAGGACAGTGCCCCACCAGCCCAGCACGAGGTGTGACTTTGTAGGCCTGTTCTCTTTCTATCCCACCACAGACAGAGCTGGGCAGTCTCTGGCCTGCAAGACTGGTACCAAACTGGGTGTGCACAGTTTCCTTTGGGCACAGACCCCAAAGCCACCTATGGAACAAGGGCTTGTTCAGTCGTCTTTGAAAGCGAGATTCAGGGGTTAAGTCCATGCTTCTGAAAAAGTTGTCATGCTGCTGGCATCCTGGCATAGCAGTTGAACACTATAAATAGCAGTTTCAAAACTGTCACTCTTAATTAACCACTACCTAAAACACAGACAGCATTTTAAGTGCTGAAAGACGTGCTCTTGTCATCTGCTCTGAGCAAATTTGATAGCGCTATCATTTAAGATTAATTTCTATTACTAGTACAAGTCTTAATTTATTCCTTGCACCTTTCCCTTGTTTTTGAAGAGCCTAAGTCATCATTTAATGTAACATCCTCTATGTGCTCCACTCAGATGTCCTTAGCCCTTCAACTTCTGTTGCTGAAGAAAGCATATCCCACTCCTGAATTGCCTAACTAGTAAAAACAGCAAAAAAGCAAAGAGAAAAAACTATAAAATAATATGTAAATATACCTATTGTGACATCTGTGTAAGCATGCACACATGAGTATGACCATGATTACGTGGTTATATGGTTAATACACGGGAGTCAGATTTTCCAGCATGGATTCAGTATATATGGGATAGAGGCTTGGTGGAAGCAAACAACAAAATTTGTTCTGCATGTAAGTGGTGCAATGCATCTTGGACTTCAGAAAATCAACAGGTAGCAAGCAATGGGATTCAGATGTCTAGCAAAAATCAGTGCTACAAGCACTGCAAGCAATATTGTTGCCTATAGCAATAGCACTAAGGGCAAATTTAGTTCAAGAAGCTTTTAATTAGATGGTTATAAAAATAAACAGCATATAATAACATCATCAGACTGCTGTATAGCTTATTCTGGAGGGGAATATTAGTGAAAAAATACCTGTGCATGTGGCAAGGGTGGGAGGAGAGGTCCTATAAAACATATGGATGGGTGTGTCAGGGCATGGTGAAGGTGAAGCTGAAGTCAGGGATCCCTTTTCTAATGGAGCCTTCTAAAAGTCTCTGCTACTTTTGGGAAATGCCTGAAGACACAGGTACCTAGAGTTACAAAGCACAAATAATTCCAACTACCCAGGTAGTAAGACAGAAGTATCAACCCAAAAAAAAATGTGATGGCATGAAGTCTGCCTTCCATCACCAGGAGCAAAGTTGGGCTGTCATCACATGTGGCACATATGAAGTGGCTGATGCCTTTACAGTATGCAGAAATGGAGGGCTGCTCATCCAAAGATAAAACAACTCAACTGTGCCAGCTTTTAGCTTCACTAATGCAGATGATAAAAGAACAGGCTTTCTAGGATCTCATGGAAAGGCTCTATATTGCACTACACTTGCATAAGATCCGGTACAAAGCACCAAAAGTAAACAGAAAGTTGACCAAAAGTGGTAAGATATAGGAGTTGTTGATCAGAACTAGCTCCTGATGAACAGTAGCTGACAGGACATTTCTATTTCCCTTTCAGAGCAATTTTAATAAACACAAATCAGAATCACCTTGTAAAGCAAAGTCCCCCACAGAACTAGAAAAACATACACATGTCATGAAAGAAACAAGATATACAATCCCAGCATGTGGAATCATTTCCAACAGTCTCTTCTCACCAGAAGACAAGTTAACATACCAAAAAAAGTCTGAAAGCAGCCCCTGAAGATTGCTTCACCTATAATCTGTAATTCACCCAAATGCAAGATACACTTAAATTATACTAACTTCTGTGAATTGACAATAAACATAAAATTAGTTCTGCTACTGTGACAGAGATAAACTGCAAAAATAAAAAAAACAAAAAAAACAAAAACAGAATTTGCAGATCAATGAAACTCTAAGAAGAGCAAAAGTAGGCATTGTCAGAAGCCAAGTACAAACCACTGATGTGGTTTTCTGCAACGATGATGTTTATCATGTTGATCTCCCAAAATGGTTTGAAGATGAGATTATGATAGTCTTTCAGCAGATCTGCTAGAAAAATGCCTGAAGATGTTAAAAGTATTTTCAGTGATGAAACAGCTTAGGTAAATCTATGAAATTAAGAGGATAAGAAAGAAATTTGGGGTAGAACCCCTCCCTCCACAGAAAACCACAAACTAAAAAAAAAAAAAAAACCAAAAACCCAAAGAATAAACCTCCTGAAAACTAAAAAGAAGCATGAAAAAAAAACCCAAACTGAAAACAAACCAACCTGCCCCTCCTTCCTGCCCTAAAATAACCCTTTAATAAAGACAAAATAACTACAACATTCAGAGGGTATAAACAACAACTGAAAGTGCTGGAGGTAGGAAGAATTAGCTGAACAGCCTAGTAGTACAGTAAAAATAAATTTAGCTTTCAATAGTGACTACCAAAACAAACACAAACAGAAAATGTTGTAAAAACAAAATTAAAAAACTGACTGAAATTGAGAGACACAACTGAACTTAAAAGGTGCACAAACCAGTGACGTACACTAATTAGCCAACTAAAATCATAAAAAAACAAACAAACTTCTGAAACCGTCTTTGAAAGGAGGTTAAAAAGGTCCAGATCTGTGATGTACTGCTTTGCTTTCTCATTGTTCAGTTTTCTACCCTTCTTTAGTTTCACCTGTCTTTGCAACCACTTATTCATATTCTGTCTGACTTTCCAGGTAGCAGGGCTGCCCGTCGCTCAGGGAATCATTCTGAATCTCCATGGGATAAATGTTACTGCATTAAATCATGGGTGTCATTTGGTGTGCTTGAGATGCAGACAATGGAGAGGACTGAGTTAGAAGCCCATTTTAGTAAAAATGGAATAACCACTGTCAGGTACTAAATTACAGGTTTGCACACCCTCAACTGATGAAATACAAGAAGCTGCTTGGAGTGAAAAAGAGATGTTGGTTAAAGCCAACTGAGGTTGTGGGTTCAGTTCACATAGGGGCCACTGACTTAAGAGATGGACTTGATGACCCTTGTGCCTCCCTTCCAACTCAAAATATTCTCCAATTCCTTCCCCAGCAACTTTAGTTTAAAGACATGCTGTTGGAATATCTGCAAAATCACAAAACCACCAACTGCATCCAGAGTATGTCTTTAGAAAAATAAATTAAACAAAAGTGTTGCTTCCTCTCCAGCCAAAGTAGCCATTAGCACCCACACTGAGTCTACCAAGTTTCAGCTCTCCTTGTCCCTTTTTTCGGTAGTCTTTTTCACCTCCGAGCCAGATGCACTTGCTTCCAAAAGAAAGGTTCATTTCAGAACTGAGACTACACTAGAAACAGATGTTTGAACAAATATTTTACATACTACCACAACTTTTTGATCAATTCAGACACAGAATTAGACTTATTTGTGGCAAATGTGGCAGCTAAAAATCTCAAGCATATAGAGCTGTCTCACCCATGACCCCACCATTTTCTAAACAGACTAGATACTCCATGGCAAGGAAAACTATTCACTAATCCCCAGTTACTGCCATCACCTGAAAATCATTACTGTTGTACAGCAAAGACTGAAACCTGCAAGATAATTTAACTCAAATTTACCTGCTTCATTTTTCTTACTGTCCCTACCAGAGAAATAAGGCAGCTGAAACTGTAGCTGAACACACAACTACAATGGCAATGCTCAGGGACCACTTAAGACAGGGTGCTGGCACAGTTACTACTGAATCACAAAACACTGTTCTGAGAAAACTACTACAGTCTGCCAAGAATAACTGAGATATGCCTCCACCATGGCAGGAATTACTCACATAGCTATTAGCATAAATATTCAAAGGCTTGATGAAAAAAAATTGCCCTGTTTTCTATTATCAGATGGAGTAGGAAAAAAAAAAAAGAAAGAAAAAGCAAAGGAAAAAAAACCAAAACCAACCACAACATACTGACAGGCAAGATTTAACCATACCACATTTCCCACTGCAAAATACTGCCAACACAATTTGTAGAAATGAAATTCTTGCAAAATTTTTTCTCTGTCATTAACTGTTGATAACTGAGTTGTGATTGTATGGAAAGCTTGTCTCTAACACAGGCTCAGCCATTTTGTTGACTTACACTGAGCACTTCACACCATCAGGAAGTTGTGCTTGTATATTACCAGACAGTTTCTGCACCTTGTTGTTTCTGAATTTCTTTACTTTTGAAAACATGCTAGGAGATATAATTACCTGTCAACAACTATTAAGATATAGCATATCATTTTGTTTGAGACACAAAAGGAATAGTAGTTTAAAAAAAAAATTATGCAAGAGTCTTCACAATCCACAGACACAGTATGATGTCGAACACAAAGCATTTTAAAAAGCCAATAATTTCTATTTTTTAAAATCTGCATCACAGGAAGTGTGTATCTAGCTCTAATCATTTTAACACAGAAGTCTACAAACCGAGTTTTAACAGCTTGTTGATTGGTTATTTCTGGAGAGGAAACTGCAACACACTGGTCCCACCAAGAGTCACAATGCAATTGCAGAACATGGACCCATAGATTTTCTTGAGGTCTAAAAAGGGGTTTACTGACCAAAGTAGAAGCAATCCTGATAACAGAGGAAAAATGACTGCTTTCTGTTTTAATAGAAACATTGGCATTCATTACATTAAAGCTTAGAAGAGCACCAAACTGTCTTTTTAGGCATTGTGGTCAAATTTCTAAGTGGGGTGGAAAACAAAAAAAAACCTCCAAACCACCACCATCAATAAAAATCTACCTCTGACTTGTGAGGTTTTAAGAATTGGACTTTCTCGGAGCAACAAGCAGAGCTATGGCTGAAGTAATAAACACAAAAATGGTTATTCCCAACAAAATCCAACTGACTAGCAGGCATAACAGATGCTCTCTGGGAAAAAAGGTCAAGCGAACACCTCCGTTCTGCCAGCACGGCTGTTGGACATTTATTTCCCCCTAACACTCAAAGAAAAGACATTTTGCGCCTGTTTACCCATATAGAACAGGTTTTGTCTATGATATCTGTTTAGCCATCTGGAATGTTTCACTGTTAGTCACTCTACTTAAAATGGAAATATATTGTAATTGGCACAGTTTGTGACTCCTGGCTTCCTGCACAATAATTTTCACAGCCTTTTCCAGTCCTCATTTACCACCAAATTCAAACTGAGAACACAGCACAGATCTTAAAATTATCTAGGAGGCAAAGACTTGATACTTCTTGGAAGCACTCCTCTTCATGAAAGGAAGTCTAAGAGGAAAGCTGATGAAACTGCCCTCTTGGTGCATTGTCCTCAATGCAACTGCCAATACAAAATCAGGTTCTGATACATTTAGGGGTCAACAGAACCAAATCTCACCCTGACATCAAATAATCAGAGAAGAGGAGTCCACTGACATTTTTCTAGAGCTGGTAGCGCTGGTCCTAATGTGGGACTTGCTGTACTTTCACATCTTGTTAGCTTCCTGCCCAGCAGCTAATTTAAAATGCATAGTTTTGGAATGTTAACATATCCAAGTGACACAACACACCACCAACAGGCACCTCAGGCAAGATACAGCAGCTGCTCACATGCATGTTCTTGGCCTCCTTCTCCTAGTAGGTCATGCAACTCAGTTCACGCCTCTCTCTCTCATCTGCTGGAATTTTGTGGAACTCAGCTTTCTCCACAACCCAGGGAGGAAACCTCTAACCTCTTCCTACTCCTCTCTCTCTCAGTCCAAAGGAACAAAAGACAACACATTTTCATTGATAAAAGTTCAGTTTCTGAGCATGCACGGTTGCTGTGAATGGCAACTCATAGTATTCTGACTGATCTGAAAATCAGATGTGGAATAGGCCACCCTTGTGCCCCATGCAATACCTGTGGACTTATTCGATGCTCTCCGTCGGATTTCAGTCACCATCAATCGTGACACTTGAGTAGTAAACTGCAGGAGGTCAGAAAATTTCTCAGTCATTGTACTTGGAGGAGCATTTCCAAACACCTAAACCAAGAGAAAAATGAATGCATTAAAATAATTCAGTTTAACAAGGATCACTACAAACTACCACATTCCTTTATAAAGAAGTATTTCTGTGGAGATTACAAGTTTTTCTTTACATGCTGCAGCACTCATCACTGCACAGTGCATGCTGTAAGATAGGTTCAGAGTTGGAATTTGTACCTCATTCAGGAAGGTAAAACCTGATGAATGGATGGGGAAAGAGAGTTCTAAGTTTTCCTGCAAGATGAAAACCTTGCAGAAGGCCAAAAGACTGAGATTGCACTTAATGGGATAAAGAACAGGTACCAGACCAAATTCTCCAACAGGACTTCTGTTTTTAAGATCAACTCCTTTACTATCTGGACCTAAAATAGAATGACACATGTAAAGTCTTTTAAAAGGACTAAGAATTAGAACTACCCTGTTATGTCCTTCCTCAATAAACTGACAGTACCAGGAAAGCCTCCCATGTTGCTGATATCCCAAGGACTCACTCTCCTCTTCTGAGATCCTCCTGAACACAACAGCAGGCTTTTTTTTATAAATTGTCACTTAGTAACTTATTCTTCATGATTAAGCATTGATTTTGTTATTAAAGACGTATTAGATCACATATAACAGGGAGAAATCTGTTAACTTTGTGGTATTGCACTAAGCTGTGGAACACATTATCTCAAAATGGATTAGCTAGTTGCTGCAGTAATTTACTCTTCATTCAAGACTGCACAAAAAAAGGAGCCTTTATCCACATTTCCAATTTAAAACTTGCACTAAAATGGTCACAATAAATGCATGATATTCATTATCAAACTAAGCATGCAATCCAAATTACGGTATCATCACTTGTTAGTGCTGAAGAAACAGAACAGCCTGCTGAACAGTCCCTGCTTGTTTAAATTTTTCTCCCTTATAGATATTTATTTAACCTTCGGGAGTGTCCCTGATGAGCATAGAAGTTGACAGTATTTTTCTAGCATAACTTAGGTTCAACGAGTTATGCTGGTCTCCCAGAACGAGGATGTGTTCTACAACAGTACAGTTGATTTGGACTCCACAGCTACTTCACCCCGTCTCCTTTCTATGGGTGACTCAGTAAACCCATTGCAGATGAGCTGCTGACATACTTGGCTTGAGGTCATTCTCAAGTCCAGGCACACCCCATGAAATCCATGATGACAATCAACAGGGATGCAAGGTAATTGTGGCGTCAACTAACCTTGGAACCCCAAAGTCACTGAAGAAGACTTAAAAGGCAGAAGGCAGAATAATCTTTGTCGAAGTTTGACTTCTTACCTCCCTTAGTATCAGTTGTTCTGGCACATCACAAAACAGCCAAAAATATTTTTCCTGTCTACTTGCATTGCAAAGTCACAATGAAATGAGCCAGAAATACAACATTGAAATGGAACACTCGGTTTTCTCAAAATAAAAATAGTTTTCACCAAAGGCATAAGTATTTCTCACACTGGAAATTTCAACCACCATTATCATTAAAGCAAGCAAATGGGCAAATGGAGACCAGACATTACAGGCAGACAACTGTTTTCTGCAGACCAAGAAAAACACCCCTCATTTGAATACAGACTGCATAACATGCCTAGTACAGACAATCCAAGTTTCCCCAAACATTTCACAAGAACTCCTTCTGCAGTTGGCTGCATCAGGTCCCAATTCATCCAAGAGCCCCTAACTTCCACAAGGCTGTAAGAAGGGAAGAGGACCTTGAGGTCCACATTCTCACATAACATAAGCAAGATTATTTAGACCAGAATGCACATTAACATCTTGTCATCACTATGTTTAAAGCTCTTTCACTCAGACCAAACGAGAAGGAAAAGCTATTGGCCCTGTTACCTGTCCTGAGGTTGCTCAGATTTGTCAGCAGCCCCCTGCAGGAAATACAGAGAACTCAGTTACAGTAAAAAGCTAACTGAGGTCAAGTGGATTTTAACTGGTTGCCCCATAACGAAGTTTGCACTACACAGAATAAGCATCTCCATTGGATATTTATATACCCTTTGAGTAAAAGTGGTAATAAAAACCAGGAAAAGGATGTTACACATTTTAGCAAAAAATAGTCTTTTTAATACAGAAAAAGCAAGGCTCTTTCAATAAAATGTAACAATGTATCAGTTATTCAAAACCAGTCTCTTCATCATTCCATCCACTTTTCTCACATACTGCACAAGCCTTACCATCATGTTGGTTAGAGCAGTGCTTCCACAAACTCACTGAACTCTGAAAGGAACCTTTTGAGTACTCTTCCACAGGGCCAATCTTTTGTTAATTATGTACCAATTTAGCTTTTCATTACTATGTGATTCATCATTTCATAAGCCTCCCTGAACAATGTAGAAGAAGATATGGTCTGTAAACCCACTCATTACCAGAACTAACAAGATGGTTTTATCCACAGCAGGTCTGAGATATGCTCTGTCTATAAACCAAACTTAAGAATGCTTTAGCTCTGCTGAATTTACTGATTAATAATCCTCAAAATAAAAAAAATAAAAAAAAAAAAACAAAGGAAATGAAGCTGCGCTTCACACGAAACTTGAGACACCTCTGATGAAAAAAAAAAAATTCAACCCCATGGCTAATCAAGGAAGTCTCTAAAGAGCTCCTGGATACCCTGGTTATTTAACTGTCTGCCTGCTGCTGGCCACCTGGATGCATCTGGGAAGAAGAGTTACCTGCTTCACTCTAGATCTCAGCAAAAATAATGTTTCTCCCAGGACTCCTTACTGCATTTTGCACATACACACACACACACACTGATTCCAGCCAAACACATGCAGCTCCCACTTCCAACAGCTCACCACTCTGGTATAGGAGACATTCTGCACTACACATTAATGGATGGCACAGAAGTTTTGATCTGAGCTTCACAATTTATTGTTTCTCCTCCTAACACAGACATCTCAATCTTGTAATAGAAATTGCTTCTATGATACACTATCATAATCTTAGCTTAAGGCAGCAACACAAAAGTACTCAATCACTTACAAATCTTCAACAGAATAAAGATAACCATGCAAAGTAACTGATGGATAGATTCAGAGTCTGAATTTGAATGAAGTTATTAACTGATCACTTAAAACATCTGCAGATAAATACTATGTTTGAGAAA
The DNA here is from genome assembly GCA_018697195.1 of Certhia americana. Lineage (NCBI taxonomy): Eukaryota > Metazoa > Chordata > Aves > Passeriformes > Certhiidae > Certhia > Certhia americana. Next base: position 836,309 of record JAGMWU010000042.1, read on the forward strand.
CAAGACAACTTTTAGAAATTAACTTGTAATAATGTTTTGGTGTTTCCTGACAGCAAAAGTGTCCCTTCTCAAAGAAAAGTTGTGTCAGAATTTTTGAGTGAACCAAGATTTACCGTATCTATCACTGAAAATCTCTTCCAAGACTCTTTAGAAAATGAGATTTTTTTCTTGTACTGTTTTTTATTCCAATTGGACTTTGTCTTGCTGTGACCTGCAGAGTTACTAAGCCAGCAGGATTGTTCCAAGACAAGCTGTACCAATCAAGAGTTGGCACTCCAAAAGACATAAAACTAGATAAGCTGAGGGAGACACAGCAGACTCTGTATGAGAACATCAAAAGAAGAAGGTGGCATTAACCAGGAATCAAAGAGGTAAACTGTGAAAGTAGAAAGAGATGGCATCACAACTGCTCAGACTCTTGAATACAGGAAAACAACAATGCCTTTGCATGAAATGCAAGGAAAAAATCCCCTTATGACAGAGACAGGATGAGACCTGACTGATCAAGAAAAATCAGTTTTATTTGGGTTACACTATCCCAGTTCATCGATGACTGATAATAGTTATTAAGGTCTGCAAGAAAGGAAGTGAAAGAGCAGAAACAACACCTGCTTTCCTCAAAATGCCAAGCTATGATCTACATTTTAGAGACTGAAAACTGAAGTGACAACATCTGGCAACAGCTTTGTATTTGTGGCACAAAGGACAGCTCCAAGAAGCTCACAAGCTCAAAGCAGGCAAAGCTTGAGGACAGTGATGCTCAAACTAAACAAGGAAACTGAGGGGGAGGGGGGAAAAAAAAGAGGAAAGAGGAAGAAAATAACCAGAAGTAGGACTGAAAAACAAAACATCTGGCAAACACATAAAAATGTGTCTTCAGCACCAAGTCAACTTGAGTAAAGAAGGGTACAAAATAGTCTCTAGGACTTTAGAGAAAAGAGCCCATAAACAAAACCAGACAGATTCTGCAAAGAATAGAAAAGAGACATGGAAAACCTGGGGAAGGAAAAGTTACTACAAAAAAAATGGGAAAGCTGAGGAAAAGAGTAGCCAAGACGCATTCATACAAATAGAAATCAAAGAAACCATCAATCTGTTCAAGAATATAAATGGTACCTGAGATTACTTACACAAGAGCAGGTTTTGATGAAGTAAAAACAAAACTTGGGGCTACTGATTTGGTTTTCAGAATGCTTCAGCACATGGGCTGAATGAAGGACAGTTAGAACAAGTGATGCAAAGACATGAAGTAACTTCAACTAGGCTTCAGAAGAGCCCAGAGGAGGAGCTGAGAACCAGGACAAAGACAACAAGTGGCAAAAAGGAGAAAGAGGGGGGTGGGGGGGAGAATGTGTATACTAAGAAAGAAAAGACAAAAGGCAGAAACAACAGAGAAATTAAAATTTGGGTTTTTTCATCGCAGAAGTCTAATCAAAGTCTTCCCATGGACTACTGTACGTGCATTGCTACATTAGTTTTACTTAAACCCAGCAATATCACCAACTGTAATTTCTAGAAATATAAAGCTTCTGCCAGTAGTCACCCCAAAGGCTAAGAAAAAAAATTATTCTCCACCTGCAGATCAGAGTTAACTGCTGAAGAAGCTCAGCTGGGGGCCTTCTATTTTCCAGAAGCATCAGCCTCATGTAACCACCAGAGGGAGATTTTTAAGCATAACAGCATCAAAATAAACTTCATGGGCTCAAGGCAAGATTAAGATTCTACTGTGCTAATTTGTAAAAACAAATCAAGGAAGTCCATAACTAAAAGGCATATAATCCAAGAAGGTAAATTAAAGAGGAGGCATATGAACTGAGCTTACTTCTCCCAAACTCACACAACAGGTTACCAGCAGAAGTAAGACCTAGGGCAACAGAACAGCATTCAAGTGATCCATGTGTGACCTAAAGCACACTACCAAGCTGACTGAAAATCCTAGTAATACTATGTCTTGACTAGGATAAATTTTTTTACACAGCATAGTTGTAGTTAAAGTTCAACTACACCAGTTGCACCACACTGGCTCACTGCTCTCAGGTGGAACAGGGCAGAGAAACAGCAGGGTAAAAGGTAGAAAACTCATGAGTTGAGATAGACAGCTTAATAGGGAAAGCAAAAGCAACACAAGCAAGCAGAACTAAACAAGGAATTCATTCACTGCTTTCCATGGGCAAGCAGGTGCCCAGCCCTCTCCAGGAAAGCAGGGCCCCACGTAACAGTGACTTGGGAAGACAAATCACTTTGAACATCCCCTCACCTCCTTCTCCTTCTCCCTCTTTTATAAACTGAGCCTGACACCATATGTAGGGGATATCTACTAGGTCAGCTGGGGTCACTGTGTCTCCTGCCAGTTCCATTTGCACTCTCAGCCCCTTCACTGGTGGAGTGAGGAGCAGAAAGGCTTTGCCTCTGTGTAAGCACTGCTCAGAAACAAATTAAACATCCCCATATTATCAGCACTATTTCCAGCACGAATTCAAACCAGGGCCCACACTAGCTACTATAAAGAAAATTAACTCTATCCCTGCAAAACCAGCAAAAGCATGCAAGCAGCTCAGTGTTTAATACCTTCATAAGCCACACCTTCAACAAAACATCCTTTCAGTTTTTGGATTATTCCAGTTCTCTGGGGTAGCATATACAAGCACAAATCCATCACCCAAGAAGACATAAGGAGTAAGAGTTTAGGTCACAGCAGGGGAAAAAAAAAAGGAAAGCTAGATCTGTACCAGTCTTTCATGGCCCTAAAACTACCATCAAGACTAAAACTACCATTATTATTCACCATAGCCTGGCAGGGTAACTGAGTGATATAAGACAGCAAGAGGATTTAGTTCCTATTAATTCCAGTGACAGTTGCCACAGTTCTGCCTCCAAACAAAATCTCAGTGCCTGAGTACAAGGGAGTAGTGAACTATGAATGCCACAGTAAAAGTGGCTGTTATACCTTCCCTACAGATTGCTCATTCAAAATATCCCTTGTCCATGAAGGGGGATTCAGACTCAATATGTAGAAAAATGCCTACAAGGGTGATAAGAACGCAGAGAATGTATCACATGAGAAATTAAAATTGTTCAGCTCATGTACCCTAGAAAAAAACAAGTTGATAGGACATGCTATGATTGCTATCTCTAAATATGCATCAGGACAATAAATGCAAAGAAGGAAAAAGAGCTATTTAGACTCAAGGACAGTGCTGTCACACAAGAAAAAAAGTGGGTATAAACTTGCTCCCAAAGTTTAGGTTGGAAATTAGATTGACTGTAATAGCAGTGAGCACTGCAGAAAAGCTGTCAGTATACTTTCATCTGTGGATTGCACTTGAGAAAAGGAAATCTCCAAAGGTAAGTTTATCCCCTAACACAACGCTCTAAAGACAAGGAGAAAACTGAAAGGATGCCAATGGACAATGCACCTGCTATGCTAGAACCAAATGGTCTTGAGAATACAAACTATGAGCAGACAAACAAAGAAAAGGCTCCTTGCAAATTGCCTGGCTTACCCTGTTGAACACCGGTAACATCATGTACAGTTTTTCTTCCTGCTCTTTCTGGGTCATGTGCCGTGGAGGATGACAGAGCTCCGTGAAGAGGCGCCGCAGATGCATCAGGCCCAGCGCGTTGTCCTGGGGGCTGCACTCTTCCTGCCGGGGCCGGCCCATGATCCTCTTCACCATATTCATCTTGGCTGACTTCTGGAAGCTCTCTTGTATCCTGTTCAGAAAGGAAAAGGAACTTGCTGAATACGAGAGACTGAGGCATCATTCCACCAAAGCCTTCAGATACATTGCACCCACTCTCACCAGAAGTACCTTACTGCAGTTAGGAGCATTAGTTGATTTTATATGCCAGGCATTGATTAGGACATGCCTGGAGGATTTAAAGCCAACAACTTGAAAGAGAAAAGCATCCGATATTCTCTAGCAAAAAGCACGGCTGGCCGGGTTTTGAACACTGCAAAAGGCTTAGGTACTTTTTATTGAACAAGTTTCATGATCTTTTGGTGCACATCCCACAGCATTTACAACAGTGTTGTCTACGTAATGCAAAGCATTCTCAAATTAATTCTAGAATAAAAACAGTACTTTAAAATCTAATCACAAAACACCTTCCAACTCGCTCAGACATTGGCTTTATCATACAGAGACAGCAATAGATTTTTTCCTGACTTTCCTATGGCAAAGAGACAAAGCTATCATTCATCTCATCCTTCAGCTACTGGCTCTGCAGAATAACACCTCAGTCTTCAAGTAAACAACATGGATCAAACCTTGCACTAGAGGTGTAAGGGTCAGAGCAGATAAATCCCTAAAACAGATGTAGCCAATTGGACATTGCAGCAAAAGGGACTAATCTCACAACCGTGTTCATGTTAGGGAAGGAGTAAGGGGAATACATGGAAAACACTTTCTGCTCCATATATAAAGACCACCAACAAGGAAATACTCCACAGAATTGCAATGCCTACATCTTACTGCTTAAATGCAGATGAAAAACCAAAGGTCAGTAACAACTGTAAAAATTATTCAAGAGCAGAAAATGCCTTGCAGCAAGAAACTCAAATAATTATATAATAATTTTTGATAATTTTTTATCAAATAATTTAAATCAAATATATATATTTGATATATTATATCAAATATATTTTATATATTTTATCAAATAATTTTATTTATTATTTTATCAAATAATTTTGATAATTATTTCAATTATAAAAAAGAGAGGTTAGCATGGAGGGTCAATCAATAAAAGGAGAAGTGATGATTCCAAAGGTGCTGTAATTAGAGTAATGAAGGGAAAGTAGACATTACTGAAGAACTCCAACCCAAAGATTAAGTTGTGATGAAAGACAGCAGCTGGATGCTAAAGCCAGGAAAATAACCCCAATAACAAACTAGAGCTATGCTTGTAAAAGTGAAGGCGATTAATACTAATAAGAAACACTAATAAAAGGAAAATATTCTCTCTCTAACCCAAAGAAAGAGATACCTTTCTGGAACACATTCATAAAACATATCCATAAGGTATTTTACTAACACATAGTAAAACATTAGGAACTAATGCTAATGAACATTTTGGTACATTTTGGTATGCAAAAAATAATTCATGAAGCGAGAAGTCATCAGAAAAGCTAAGTTACAAGCCAGCAACTGTCAGTTCATGCTGGAAATGTGCACTGGCTTTTCACAACTGAAGAAAAATTAGATAGAATTGAATGTTGTATTTTAGTGTATCATTCCTAAGAAATAACATAGGTAACACTTTGAATCAGTATTAATCACACTGCTTAAAATAAAACAACAGTTTCCTCCAAAAAAACAATAGCTTTTCCCAAACTCCTCAGTTTGGGGATGCTTCTTTTGCTGTAACAGGTAAACTAACAGAATACTACATCTGAGTTCAAATCTTCACTGCCTAAGCTGCAGGAAAAAAGCCTGCACCTTCTTTTTAATAAAATCTTTTTTAAAAAAATGAAAATTTATTTTTATGATTCACAAAATGCTGAGAACTTATATACCCACCCAAAACTCATACTGTCATCAAATCCATGACTGCTGTGGACTTTTGCTCATTTGGCCCATTTTTCTTTTAAATTCTATTGCTTTATTCAGCCTAAGTACACACTTAAAACAGAAATTTACACTGGTTCAGCCATACACTTGTAATTATAGATCTGACAATTTCTGTATAGTCAGAGAAGTCCAAATGAACATTACACACTATTTTCCTGGTGTACAGGAGCCTACTGGGATGGCATGTCACACCTGTGATCTATTTACCTCCACCAGGGCAGTTAACTCCCACAGATGACAAATGCAGAGAACAATTAAAATAGTCCTCACTTCCCCAACAGAGTCATAGTCCCTCCTGTCCATTCCTCACATAAGCAAGTATTCAACCTCAACATAAAAGACTGGGCAGAGAGGAGAGAGGATGGAACATATTATAAATAACATCCCAATTAATTACTTTTTTTTTTAAAGAAGTAACTGAATTCCAAAATAGATACTACTTCTGGAATTATTCCAGCGTTGTCTCCTACTGTGCTTCTCTCCTATTAAAAAAAATGCTAGTGTTGGCTCCAGGCAATGTCATCTGAAATATACTGTACATGAAAGCTGAAAGAATTTCTGTGATTTATTTTTGCCTGCCCAAATCCAGTGATATTTTCTCTGATTATCACAGCACAGATTATCTATAGGAAGAGAGCTGCTGGCTCTGGGAACTCCAGCATTAGGCTCAAATCTTAGATATGTGCAAGTGAACAGTGAAAGAACAAATTGCTTCTTTGTCCTGTAGGAATATTTTGACTGAGGTTTTCTTTGTTTAGAATTAGGCCTGCAGAAGAGAAAGCAGTACACCTAAACTTTTTATTATAAACAAAAAGTATCTAGAAAAAAAGTCTTCCTGTTCTACAAAGTGAAAGCATCTGCATGATCCTCAGTCAGTCACAACCATCAACATGCAACTTGAATTCAGCATCAAGACCTGGTAGACCCCTTAATGTCAAAACAAAAATGATTCCAGTATTATTTTCAGTAAGTTGCTTCACCTGTTCACAACTGCTTGTTTATACCACATGACAGTCAAGCACCCTGCACAGTAATTAAGAAAAGCAAGCTCAAAAGTTAGGAAACACTTGTCTTGGTAAATGATTGTCAAGCTTGAATTAGGCCTGGCTCTGCACACGCATTGCAGTAGAATCTGAAATCACACATTCGCTTCCCACAGTCCCTAAAGAGCCTCTAGGCTCTCTCAGAGGATGCTTCACGAGCAGCTGGTCAGTATTTTTTTACTTCATCTCTCTGGGTATGATGCTACACCTTGGTTCTTACAACTTGGACTGAAAGGCTGCTCTGCACACCCAGCAGTGCATTTTTTCTGGGACTCTTCTGTCCCACTCAGCCCTGCCAGATCAGAATGCATCACAAATAATAAACCAACTTCCTTTCACAGATATGTCCCACAGCACAGGCATTGCAACAGCCTCAATATCCACACAATGAACACACATCCTCCTTTATGCTAAAATTGATGATGTCTAATAATATGGAATTTATTTGAAGATACTTTGGAGTCCAGCTAATCCTATGACCTTGTAATGCTTGAATCTTTCTGCTTGCTTGTGTTGTGTCCCTTAGGGACCAGCTGATGTCCTTCTCCTCTCAGCTTGTGATCTCAGAGCTAAACACCCAGTACACAAAGGAAGCAATTAGAGGGCACCTCCCAAACCCTCAAGAGGAGTTTAGTGGAAGTGGCAAGGACAGAAACCTGTTCTCAGCACAGGAGTCACTTCCCTGCCTCACATTCCCTCTACTGGCATTCACATCCCACTGCTGCCCTATATTCTTTACTAGACAGTCCTGATGAGTTTCCTCCCCCAGCTGCTCCAAGCAGGCATACTCTTCATAGGGAACCTGTGAATTGGACATTCCAGCTATTGAGTGGTTGGCTTTTTTAAGCTGAAGAAAAAGCTAGAAGTTATTCTGAAAAGGCAAACTAAGGAAGTTCTATGAATGCAGCCCCACCATGACAGGCGTGTGGATTATCAGGAGGGTTGAAGCATTTCAGCCTATTGTGCCCATCCCTCTGCTACTAGAAAAATGTGAATTAATGACAGTTGCAGAGCATCACGTTCTGTATGGATCAAAACTAAACTAAGACACTTGATGAGTAGATTACAAATACGCACAATAAAATGCATTTGTAATAAACATTACAGTTTTCTCTTAGTGGTAGAAGCAGAAGCGTCTCCATGTGAAGAGAAATGAAGCAAGCAGTGAAAGCACAGCATAAGCATCCTTCCTTTAAAAACAGCCCTTTGTTTTTTTCCACAGGCTGTCAGATGGCTGCACATATTCCCATGAGCCTAAGCGAGGCTGACCCATTTGAGCAGCTCTGTTATAAAGCCATTCACCAAGGTTCTTCCATTTTCTATTAAACTTATGTGGGAATCCCACAAGATGAACCCATGAGATTCTCCAGAAGTTTCACTGGAGTTAGTGTAAGAGCTAACTTCCACCCTTCAAAATATTTTTGAAGTGTTTTCTACTGCTAGTGGAAGCTGTTGGAAAAATGATCATAAAATATGTTACAGAAAATACCAACAACTTAAAAGCTCAAAGACAGACGCTACAAGAAAACACAACACGTACACATAATCATTAACATAAGTTAGGGTATGATAATGTATGGGTAATACTACTAAAGATATCAAAACATTTGTGAAGAAAAAGAAGTAGACAGACAGAGGCTGCATGAGACACACTCATTTTCACAATAGCTATTACAGGTCCGAGCTATGCATCTAGTTCCAAAAGGATGTTATTTAAATTAGCAACTAGGTAATTATCTGCTTAGTAATTACAGTCACAAATGTTTCTCCAGGCACTATATTGGTATTACATCAGCAGCTTAGCAGTGAAATAAGAATCAGCTTCTTTCTTTGCAGATAATAATGGGACACCAGTACACACTTCCACCCCAACTGTCTCAGGAAAGTGAAATTTAAGTCTTCCTTGCTATCATAAATCACAGAAGTCCATTAGGACCAGTAAATTCCACATTTTAGTTCCCTCCCCACTAGGTCTGGTACTTCTTTACTGAATTTCAGATTCCCTACCCATGTAGTTAATACTAACATTCTGAAGATGACCACCGATATGCACTATTCAAAAGGACATTGTCTGGCCTTCAAAGGAAACAATAAAGAGCTGTTACTGGCTAGATACACATCCATTTGTGCTTAGAACTGAGCAGGAATAAAAAATTCTCTTTGTAGACAAAAACATCAGCAGGAGGGGAAGAGAGGAACACAACTACTTCCTCCCGTTCCCTTCCCCCCCTCCAGTCCTGCTACCAAACACAGAACAACAACTCACACACAAAGAAAATCATGCACAAGCAAGCTGCGCTGCTGAAAAGGATGCCATGAGTTCTCCCTGACAGACTGAACTGGCACACATGCCTTTGGGGAATGCTGCCTGGTGCCTGTAAGAGAGACCCTGAAGCAAATCCCATATTCTGCCCCAGTAATAGAAGTGCCTATTCCCATACTATTATTTCCTCTTGTTAAATATCCAGTCATCTGGCTGAAACAGGAACTATTTCATTGAGAAATTCCCCCAGCAGGAAAACACCACTGACTCCTACTCCACCTTTTGTATTGCTAAGTATCATTAAGGAAGCTAAGGAAGGTGTGCAGGTAAGGATTTGCAAGGTCACACTACTATTTCAAGGTCATGACTTTTGTGTGAAAGGTTTGGTTTTTCCTCCTTCGCACCGAAATAACACAAAACTTATCTTGAGGAATCTTATGTTACTACCTAAAAATTTAATCTTGACTTTTTTAGATGAACAGAAGAGCTAATACTGGTCTGTTCCTACAGGTTGAAGAGCTGATTACAGAGGTGTCTCAGTTCACAGGGTAGTATCCAAACCTGAGAATTCAATGCAGCTGTTTTTTGCTTTAGATTCTGAACCTCAAAGAAACAAACAAACAAAAAAAGCATTGCTATCCTGATTCAGGACATGTTTTTCCTGTTCTCTGAACTCCCATCAGATTACAGCTAAAGATACAATTTCTGTCATTTGCAATATTCAAAATGCTATTCTTATGCTCAATCTGACCGTAATGCCTTGAAATCTCTGCAAACAGAAATTCCTAATGCTTCAACAAATATGAAGAACTTTAGTAACTGTTTATTGAGAAAGATAAAGACATAAAACATGGACTATCAGTCTTCCGTTTCCCACAAATTATTCATGATAATGACACATAATAGCAAGTGCTGATAGAGTAGATTTCCTGTGGTTTGTACCCTCCTGAAGGTTAACGTTTTATATTCAGTGTAAAAAACAATTAAATAACAGTGATACTTCTGACCTATGTTGTGAGGATAGAGGAGAGCTGTCTTACTAAAGACTAATAATGCACATATTCTTACTTAGTAATAACTTAAATGAAAATGACCTTTAGTTATATCAACTTTTTGCACATCATTTTGTTCAAATAAGAAAATAAAGGACCGCTTTTGACTTTTGCAAATAGCTTATTCTTTTCCTGACTTACAGCGTAAAGCTTGTATCTGTATGAAGATAACTCTGTCACTTCGTTTTCTAATACTTTAATAACCACATTTTCCAAAATTACTGGCACTACTGTAATGAAGTATTTCCAGGCTACAAACACTTCTTCCGCCACCTCCAAAAAACAAAGCCTGTAAACCCAAGTACTAAATCTACCCCAGCTGAAAACAGAAAACAGCTGAGCAGAACTTCTCCAAACCACAGCTGAATTTGCATCACTTTTCTTCATTGCTATTTCCCCACAAGAAAAGCACAGAAAACTTCCATACCTCAGTTGCAGTCCCACCTACTTTGGTACTGAAAAGCCTGCTTCAACATCATTGTCCAGAGCAATAGCACAGAACAAGAGTTACCTGGCATGATGGACTACCTATGCACATGTGGAGGCAAAGGATGTAACTGCAATCATTGCTCACAGACATCTGGGGGTGATGTACAAAACTCACACCTTGATGAAACAGAAGGGAGCTACAAGTTACTTTTACAGAGAGTAAAGATGAGACAGTGCACAAAGAAGCAAATGTGTGCCACCTTTTCCTACAGGAACAAATCTGTCCACACTGCATCTAGAATGTGATTTTTGCCTGGATGATGATAATTCCACTTCCTACATCTTTATTTAGCACTCATTATGATCTGTCATCACCATGAACCCAATTCTCAGTATCGCTTTCCGTTAAGGAAGCCTTTAACAAGAATTAAGGACTTCCATTTTCTCAGCTCAGTAATAAACTGATAACCAGGCTAAAGAATTGAAAATGCTGAAAAAGCAAACTGCCAGAAAGCTCAAATACAGGCAATTTAGACTGGAGATTCAGTGATTTAAGGTGCCTGCCTTTCCACACTTTACATCTCTTTCAACTAAAATGAAAGATGAATTCTGATTTTGTCTTGAACTATCACACGCAATCCTGAGAACCAAAATGTAAATCTGTGTTGCAGTAGACCTCTCATTGGGGTAGAAATGAGCCAAGACACAGACATTTAACAATGTGAAAAGGTTCCCAGTTTATCCTTCCTTACAGCTTGGCCATCCTGACTGATTACAGCAGGCTCCCACTGTAGGGTGCAATTGCAGACTCTGACTGCTGGCTATCCCCTGCTGTACTGTATCTGCAAATATTAGTTTGCAGACTCTGATCACAGGCCTTAGCTGGCTTGACTATGACTGCAGGCTCCATCAGCAGGCTCTAACTCCACCAGACCCAGACTGACCTCACAGCAGAGCCACTGCCACCAGTAACTCTCTTCCTTGTTTGTTGTTCTTTCTGATCCCTCTGGCTCTTTCCTTCTTCAGGGCTCCTCTACCTCCTCAAGGCTTCTCATCCTTCATCTCCTCTTTATCAAAAGGCTCCTAGGCCCCCTTGACCAGCCAACCCACTAACACTTACTTATATTAGTCACAGCTGCAATCCATTAAGAAGAGCAAGGCTGTTCCTCTTCTTTGGTAATTAGTACAACTGACACTTATCAGGGACAAGGTTGCCTGAAATCCCTACTTTCACACCACAAATCTGCTGTTGTAAGCATTTGAATAGGTATGTCCACCACTTATTTAATAGCAGCTTTTGAAAAAGATATGGGGAACTGAATGAGTAATTTTGACTTTTCAGAAGCCAAATGGCACAGTAATGAATACTGCATACAACTAGGAGGAGCAGAAAACCTCATCTTTGAGGGACCAGTGACAGATGGTCCTTCACCTCTTCACAAAACATGACCAAGAAATACCATCCAACCAACCCTAAGGCTACCTGAAATCCTTATTTGACTGCTGGGTTCTATACACCTTCATCTTTGAATTTCAATGCAAAGTCTTAAACCACCTCATCTGCATATAAATACAGATCTGATCTCCAAAAACCAGTTTAGGTTTGCTAGCCATCAAAGAAGGTGGAAAATTCCATACCTCAAACTGTTCTTGCTCCATTGCAATTGCTTAAGTTGGAGAAAGAAGAAAATATTTATACCAGAAAAAGGTTTTCAATAATTTGTGCAAGGCAGAAATATATTGCCATTGCAGGGCTGAGGACCAAACAAAATTCTTCATGTGTGGAAGAAGCCTTTCTGCTTCAGGAGATAAGGAATGATCATTCCAGAAAATAAATCCATCTTGCCATGTTTCATTACCCCTAATCATCAGTTACAGCGAAGATCAAAGTACAGGGCTCTATACAATCATTATGTTAGAAAGGAGACACCTGCATTAGAACTTTCAGGTGGTTCATTCATGGACATCAAGGCTCCAAGAAACCATTTGCCCACGCTTGTGCAATCATACCACTGAGGCATTTTTTCCACTCCTCTGACCTGTTCCAGTGCGGTCTCAAAGCCAGCAATCCAACTCTGACTGCCACAAAGTCTGAACTAGCTCTGGACATACAATTCCTCCTCTACTCAAGGAATGCAAAGGACATTTTTTACCAGAAAAGTATGCTAACCGAGGAGACAAAAATATGTGTGACACAAAAATCCTGACAAGCAGAAGCAAAGTCCAACTTGGCTGGAGCAGACACAAAACATGACAAAAATAGAGATATTTCTCACCAACATGTATTTTTGAAGCACTTATTTATAGCAAAATGATGCCTAGTAAGTTAACAGGTTTTGTATTTAGGGAACAGAAATTCTGTTCTTCGGTGTAACCAGTATGACTACATTATAAACCCAGCAGAATAATTTTGGAGCCTAAAATTTGTCAGATTAGTGTTAATCTGGAACTTTGTAACTGGACATTTAAAGTGGGAATGATCCCCATTCACACCTTACTGGTTGGCAAGAAATAGCTGAGCAAACTCATATTATCCTGCAAACCTCAATACTGCTATAAACACCCAGAGCTGAAAACATATCGAGGAAAAGCAAATACCAAAAACATCATTTTGGTTTTGAACATATGCTGGCAGAGTTGAAACATCTCAGAAACATTTGCACCTCAGCAAAATCATCTGAAATGGAGGAATCAACTGGAACATTTTATTGGAAGCTTATAAACCGACTAACCTATGTAGCATCATAAAAAATATGCAGAATAACACAAAGATAGGTAACAACTGGTTTAAAAACTCAAACTAAAGCAGCACTGACTGTTTGCTTCCTCAATATTCTTGGAGAGCAACTTCTAATTGAATTCTTGACGTGTTCCATGGTAAAATACCTTGAGCATCTTTGAATGCTGTTTTCTTGTTTTGGTTTTGTTTTGTTTTCAATAGGCCTAAATAAACTGATTTGTATCAATTGGACAAACAGAATTAGTTACAGCCCATTGGGAATAAAGAAGAATTGAAATTTTAGCTTGATGACCTGTACTGCATGACAGTGACTAAACAATGAAATTCAGGAGATAAAATTCTGCTAAGAAGCCCTGAGAAAACAAAGAAGGGGTGAGAGGATACACACAAAAAAACAAAGGAAAAAGAAAATTAATCTGGGATGTGAAGAGACAAGCATGGGCTTGGTTGGTATGCAGACATCAACAAATGCATAGAAATAAAACCACTGCTCTGGAGAGTGGCTCTTGCATTCGCAGTAAACAAGCAAAGCAAAAAAGCCTTTCTAGCAAAGTTATTGCATTTGAATCAATAGTAAAACAATGAGCCACCACCAAGAATGGGGAAGAGTGTTTTGGCCTATTCACCTTTTCAAGTAATGGGAAGTGGGAGATCGAGGTGGGGAAGATGGGGAAGGAAACTAGTGAAACTAGAAGGAACAGGAGACAGCTGGTACATCCTTCACAGTAAGGTCATGCAGGAAGTAAAGTAGCCCCAAATAGGACATGTTCAGGAATGATAACAGGGACTGTAAGCATGCTTCTCATATTTAGCTAAAAAAGCCACCGATTTAACAGGAGCACCCATTTGTGGTGCTGGTGGTAGTGGGTTTTCTTCTCAACAGCCATCTAAAGCAAAAACTTCCTGCAGCCAAGTAAACCAGCCATTTAGACACAGAAAAGAAAACACTTCTTCTGCCTTTAGGAAATTTGCATATGAAGGAGCAGTAAGTAGAAGCCCATTACCTGTAAAATTTGTCTCCATAGAGCCACTCTTGTTTCTAACAACATGGATAAGAAAAACAACAAAATGATCCAACTAGCACATGTGATGTAATAAAATTCCTCTCTCTGCTACCAAGGCAGAAAGATTGCAACAAAACAGCAGAGTATATCTGCATTTAAATCAGCATTAAAGCCTGGGCACAAATGTTTGTTTATTTTTGAAGCAATAGGAAGTAAAGAAGAGTGAATAACCCCAATGTTTTAAGCTGTATGTTCATAATATTCCTAAGTGCAAAACAAAATACAACAGTCCAAGACCTTATAATTAGCAATTCAGTCCAGAGATGAATGGAAAAGCAGCAGAAATACTTGCATACACTTATCTACTGCCTGAAATTAGGCTGGTCCAAAGGCATCCACTGAGCCCCACTGGAATCAAGTTCTGCACAGCATACAGTACAGAACCAAAGGACCACTTTGGTAGGACAAGACCCTTAAAATCATCAAGCCCAACCTTTAACCCAGCTCTACCAAGTCCACAACTAAACAATGTTCCCAACTGCCTCATCTGCATCTTTTAAATACCTCCAGGGATGGTGACTGGAGCAGCCTCTTTTCTGGGCAGCCTCTTTCAATGCTTGATAATCCCTTTTGTGAACAACTTTTTCCTAATATCCAATCAAAGCCTTCCCTGGCACAACTTGAGGACATTTCATGGCTGGGGCCAATGGGGAGCATCCAGCAGTTTGGAGGAGTTGATCCTGCCCCTCTCCTTATCCCTAGTGAGGCCACATCTGGACTGCTGTGTTCAATTCTGGGCTCCTTAGGACAAGAAAGACAAGGAGCTACTGGAGAGAGTCCAGAGGAGGGAGACAAAGATGGGGAGGGGTCTGGACCTCCTTCCATGTGAGGAGGGACTGCAGAAGCTGGACCTGCTTAGTCTGAAGAAGACTGAAGGGGATCGATTCTCATTAAAGCCCATAAATACCATAAAGGTAGTGAATGATGTGTCCACTGTGTCCAGAGAACGATGCCAGACTCTGGCAGTGCTCAGTGACAAGATGTGGAGCAGTGGCCATAAAATAAAACACAAGAAGTTCCACTTCAACATGGAGGAAGAATTTCTTTATACTCAGGGTGGCAGAGCACTGGAACAGGCTGCCCAGGGAGGTTGTTCTGTGATGACATTCCAAATCCACCTGGGTGTGTTCCTGTGTCACCTGCTCCAGGTGACCCTGTCTTGGCAGGGGGGTTGGTCTGGATGATCTCCAGAGGTCCCTTCCAACCCTAATGATTCTGTGGTTTCTTCTCATCCTGTAACTTGGGACAAGAAACTGATACCCACCTCACTAGCACCTCCTTTCAGTTGGCTGCAGAGAGCAGTAAGGTCTCCCCAAGCCCCTTTTTCCCCAGGCTAAACAATCCCACTTCCCTCAGCTGCTCCTTGTAAGAGGCACCACCACTGGGAAAACCAGTAAAGGTTCCTATGCATTGTGTAACCAAGCAACTATTGTAACAATGGGAGAAAAGTATTGTCTTTTCTCCTCACCTTCCCTCTCTTCAGCTTCTCCTTCCCCTGACCCCTCTCTGTTGGGTGGCAAAAGATCCTCTGGGGATCATAAACTGCAGATAAAAAACCATTCAACCCCTCTCATCTTCAGTCTTCAAATACCTGAGGATTGCAGGTAGAGCTAGATTACGTCTTGGGCCCCCAGCCTGGTTTTGAATCCAGCTCCACCAGACTGCACATGGAAACACATCTCAGGAGCCTCATATGGAGCAAAGAGTAAAGACAAAAGAGCTGATTGTGTATCTTTCCTTACAGAAAACAGCTCTAGCTCCCCAGTAATACAAAAGACTGCTACTCCCGGAACACTGTCCTGCAGAGAAAGCCTGGGACAGATCCAAGGCAGGACTGAGCTGTTTGGATTTAGAAATAGCCCATCAGAGCTACAAGGTTTTCATCCCCAGCAGTGAATGTGTCAGCTAACGGATTAAACAGGAAAAAATAAAAGATGGGAAAGAAAAGACAAAACACCCACCACAAAATAAACACTTAACAAGAAAAAATGCAAACCTACAAAGCAGACAAACTGCAGACTTTTAAAGCGATATTAATTACTCAAACAAATAGATTCTTCCAGTTTTCTAGTGAAAATTTTTTTCAATGGCACACTTCTTAAAAGACCAAAGTGGGTGTAGGTATTCTTGTATATTAAAGATGGTGTCTCTCATAAAGGGAAAAAGCTGCAACATTTTAGAAAATCCATACTTATTTTGCTTATTTTTGATTGCAAATAAAGAGGTTGGTATATTTTATCATAATTACTTTCAAAACTATTTTTTTCTCTGCATTACTCGTGCTCTAGCCCTGCTTGGTAATAGTGCCAAAATAAAAGCTGTGTTTCACAGTGAATAAATGATTTCTCAACACCAGTTTGCAGTGATTACAAGATTAAATAGGGCAGCAAGAAATCCCCCCCAAAAGTGAGTTTCTCTTATTCAAAGGAAAAAATGAAGCCCAAAGCACTCAAGAGACAGGAAAAATACTGTCTTAATACTATTTTCTCCAACTTTGTTGGATTTCTCAGAACATGTCTAATATAACTCAATAACAAGCTTGCTTCACAGCACAACTACTGCACTCAAGGATCATATTAGCTGTATTTTGAGAACTACCCATGTGACAAACTAAAATCAATTATTTTCTTCCTTAGCTGGGATGATAAATGCAAACCACCTACTTTTGACTTACTTCTTTAGAGCCAACATCCTAAACACAGAAAATTATGCACTGGTACATTACTAATTTTATTCAAAAATATCACTAGATTTTTGACTATATCTCTGATGAGTCTCAGCTTTGGTTCAGCTTCTCTTATAACAGCAAGTCTGACAACAAGAGGTACAACCTCACACGTGCTAGTCATGGAATTAAATTTTGGTTGGGGGGGGTGGGTGGAAAAGTATCATGCAAAGAAGTAAGAGTAGCTGGGATTCATTTAGGTCTCATCCTACCTTGAATTCTTGAAGTTCAGCGCCAGCATCTTAGTTTTCAGGTCCTCCCCTTGTAAGACACTAGAGACAGGAGACAAGCTCCCGTTCCTCCAAGGTGCTGCCAGCCCTCGGTCAGTAAACATCCCTGTGGCCGCTCTGCCCAGCTTTGCACTGACTGTACCAGTGCCCAGGAGGGAGGGATTGTGAGCAAGGAGCAGCTGCTCCCTCCCGGCGGGCTGGGACACCAAGGGAAAGGATCCCTCCTCCTTGCAACCACAAGCCCCAGTCACTGATGCAGCTGCTTCACAAAGAATAAATCAAAATCACACCAGTGCCGGATCAAGATGAAAAACTCTGTGCTCCAGCAAAACGGCATCTGGTCGGCAGCACAGTCGCTGCAAAGGAGAATGATGTATCATGGCTCTCAAATTAATTTGCAAGATGACATTTTCCTGCTTCTCTTATCTCACAGGAAAGTAAATATGTTTCAATTCTGGTTACAATAGAACTAATTATTCTGGGGAAAAAATAAGCGAAGAACAAGAGACGCTCCTGATTTAGAATCTAAATCAGATGCAATGCGGATTTTCTTGACTAATTCTTCTGCTTTCTAGGGGTTTGTTGTTTTGTTGGGTTTCTTTAACGTTAATTACTATTCTAGCTTGCAATGCTATTTTCCTGCACAGCACCTAGAATCTAGAACTGCCAGGTGTTTTGTTTCAATAACAAAAACTATTTGAAGTGGTAGTATTTTCCAAGGAAATCCATTATGTTATTCAAACTCGCATGTTATGTCTCACCACTACACTTGTTCCTTCCCCTAGTAATAACCAAGGGTACAGAAAACAAATTATGATTGAAGCTGCAGTTCTCTGAAAAGAATTCCCCCAGAATGATACTCAAATGACTACAGTGGACACTGCTTTCCAACTAAATTTATCCCAGAAGAGAGCTTGAAAATCTACTTAGTAAAAGCACAACTGCTGACATGGAGTTTATTCACATTTTTCCCTTGGATTCACCTACACAGACACACAATATTCACACTAAGGAAATAGACTTTCTTGCTGGAGGAAAAAACATCAAGAAGAAAACAAAAAAAGAGACAGTAATTGTCTATCAAATGCACTGTAACATCATTTACAGGTACAGAAATCACTGAGTAGTTGCTATTTAATGCAATTCCTTGCTTCTGCAGTGCATCTGTAAAAGTGTATGGACCCACTTAGATGACCTGCACTGTGCTCGGTTGTTTCTGGATATAAAGAACCCCACAAAAGAGACAACAAGACTTTTTCAGTGCTACCCCTTTTCTCTGGTTTTGTGTCCCTTTTAAGCATTGACAGTAAGCACTGTACAGAACGAGGATAACTACTCTTGTTTATTTTTAAGACAAACACAATGCAATAAACAGAGTGAAACCCAACAATATGCTGACAAACAAAAGCACATGGAAGAATTAGGTAAATAAATGCTCACTACTAAGATTTAATTGCAATAATTGTATCACAGCAAAGGCTTCTTCTCTTATACATCCATATATTCCTTTACAATTTTATCAAACATTTTACTTCTCTGTCTTCTCCTAAGGTGACCTTTTCACAAAACCAAAGAGTAAACAGTATTTCTAACGTACTCCCGCTGCAAGACAGGCAGGTGGTAGCCCACTTCTGCACTATTATTTCCTCACTTATAAAAAATGCTGCACATCAGTTTCATCTCCCAGCACTTTGAACAGTTATTCTTTGCATCTACAGGAACGTGCCTTTAAGATTTCTCCTAGGCAGCTTCTTGAAATTAAAATCAAACAAAAAAAAAGCTCTGAAACTAGGCTTACTGTGCCTCCAGTTTGTTTCAATTCATGGGATTTAAAAGTCTTTCCAAGGGACTGCCTAAGGCTTGCCCTTCACAGGCTATCACTTATCAGCAGTGGCTCGTCCAACATCCCCCCTCCACTGGGACAGAAGATGGGGCATGAAACTTTCACAGCATTCTTGTAATTCCAATTACACCACTGGTGCACCACTCCCAGCTGCTAAGGTGTACCTTCTAAATTTGTAATTTTGCTAGAAAAACATTTTCTAGGATACCAAGGAGAAAGCCATACCCCAAGAAGTCAGGAAAACAGCAGCAGGGATCACAGAAACAGAGAACAGCATCCCCACAGAGATTACCTAAATAGAGATTTTTTTTTTTTTTTTTTTTTTTTTGCCTCACTATGCTTCACATCCATAAGAAATTACAGCATCACAGATAGGAACATGTCAAAGGGAGTTTCAGGCATTAATCTATTGCTAGCAAAAATTACTGACCCAGTGTGAAATACTGGTGTTTACCTCTAAGGGAGCCATGAAATGAATCTTCCAGGATAATCTGACAACCATGAGAAGAGCACTGGTACACCAGCACCCCCTTCTATCACAGGGAATTTAAAACAAAGCAGTATGACTGACTTCTTTGACACCATCCCAAGACAACAATTATTTCTATATTTCATATCTTATTCTACAAAAGCTCTTAAAAAATATGGTCACTCCTCCCTACTCACACATTTTCTCCCTGTGGCAGAATAAAGAAACTGCTACAAATAAACAAACACTTCCTTTCAAGTTCTAGGTTTCAGTGCTGCAGTTTTCCAAAGGATAGAACAGTACCACAAGCTGTGCTGTGAGTGTTGGAAGAGGCCATCCAACGCAGTAAACTCAGCATAATTAGGTTATACACACTGACTGAGCTCCTGTGGTATAACAAATAAACAAAGGGTGAGTCAGGTCAAGCCAACACACACACACACACACACACACACACACACACACTCTGCTTACCCCAGTGACAAACAGCTTCATATCAACACACTGGGCTGCCCATTCTCTCTACTCCCAAACTGACATCACCTGCACAGCCTGTAAGTAAACTCTACTCCATGTACTAAAATCTAAATCATGGGTGTCATTGACAAATCCGGCCATGACAAACTAGTATGGAAACCTACTTCAAATGCCCTTCCAAGTGATCCTATTAAGTGCTCCACAGAACCATTTTCAACAAATTTTGCTCCTGCAATACAGTAAGTAATTTAAGGAAAATCCCATTTGAAAAACCAAACACTGTACATACTACACTCAAAAGAACATCCTTCAAAATCTTATACACTTCTATTTGTACCACTTCTATCCCTTGCCTCCCTTATGCACTAATCTAATTCATCTGTCAAGGAAGCTAACTAATCAGTTTGACACAATTTTCTCCCTGGCAAATTTATGTTGGTTGGCTGTCTTCCCTTATCTCATTATCTCCTATGTGCTCATAAACTGCATCACAATTTTTACTATTATCCATGTAGCTGCAGGTAAGTCATTCCACAGCTGGAGAGAAACTCAACGTGGCGCCACAGAGAGCTCAACCAAATCAAATATAGCAGGCTCGGGTCTGAAAGGAACATAACCACAACCCTAAAACCAAGCTGTTAAGCTCTGCCAGTTCTTGCATGTCCTCAGAACTGGAAGAACAGGATGCATGAAGTGCCAAAGAAATATTTCCTACGTAAGTATCTGAATAGCAGATTTGGATTCTAACAAGACAGTCTTCACAGATTCATGAAATAGTCTGCATTCAACAGGCTTCCTGAAACCAACTGCTTTTACTGTCAAGAGGGAAACTACAATGAGATTTTTTATTCTCCATAAAGTAGTATATATGTCTCAAAAAAATCTAAACACAATAGGTTGAAGAGAGCTAGGTATTTTCTATGAAAGTTAAAAAAAGGCGTATTTCTATCAGAGCCCTTGTGGACAGGTTTGTGTTTTTTGTTAATGAATAAAACCTTGGAAACAGAAGTAGCAGCACAGAGCTAGAATGAAAGCATTGACATGGGAGTGCAGGATTTCATTTGGAAGGATGTGCTTTGGGGTTTCTGTCTTGCTGTATGCTTTTGTTAAATTATAAGTGATACCTCACCCTTGAACACTTTACAACTCTCAGTTTTACATGAAACAAGATAAAGATGGTGAGAATACATCAATGACTAAAGCTCTTGATAAGATGTGGCAGCACTTGCAGTTGTTGAGCTCTACGTGCCTCAAAGAGCAATGCCAACTATCATTTCTTTGTCTTTTTCCCACTGGGTCATCTCTTCACTTTCAGTGTCTGTGACATGCTGCAGCCTTTTTATCACTGTGTTGTTTTTCTTTTTGCTCCAAACGGGTCTGCATGTCAAAGGGTGTCCTAGCCAAGCTTGGTTTATTCTTCAGTAGCCACACCACACACACTCACACACCTATGCTTGTAAAGTAAGCTAACAAAGATTGGAATCCTTTACAGTAAACCAGATTTAATAGAATTTAACTCAACTGTTCCTATTGAAATTCACCTCTTTGCTTTAGGAGCAGTTCAACAGGCCTACCTCTTCCCTCTACCCCTCCCACTGCTCCATCTAATTTTACTTGCTACATTCATTTTTCATCTGCAAAACCAAGCTTTAGTGAATTCAACAGTTATACAAGCTTTTTTTTTTACTTCGCTAGTTAAAAGGTAATCCACTAGGTGATAAATCTCCTTAATCCTTTCCAGCTTTCCAGAAAACATGGAAATAAACTAGACTGAACGATCTAGCTGCAAAAGGAAGCCTCTTGTAGGCAGGAGTGTATTTGTAGCAGGGCTAAAGAGCTCTGGGGAAAAGCATTCACAGCAAGCAGTCTATACAGTTTGTACAAACCCAAATACACAAGGATATAACACCAAAATACAAGTCACTTGAGGCAGAAGCAGAGATAACAATGCCTCTGTGTAGATACAGAATGGACCCTTCCTAACCCATCAATTCTACTGAAGATCAGGAGTATTCTTCCCTCAAAGCAAAAATGAGAGACTTGAGAAATTCAAAGAAGAGTCAGGCACTACAGTCTCATGTATTATCATTCTCACCCATTTTTTTAACCTATTGATTAAAACCTCCAAGTTTAATGCAGCTTGTCTCTGAGCATGCATCACATCCACACAACTTTCTGTGACCACCCAGCAATCTATTTCCACAGCATGCCCACAGATAAACAGAATCCTAAATTTTGTTTGGGTAGAGAAATTTTAAGCTGACTGATCTGACAGCACCTGAATTAACTCCCTTTCTGTGACAGGCAAATGAACTGCTTCACACAGAATTTATTGAAGAGTGTGCCAATTACAAATCAAAAGGCAATTTCCACAAAAGCTCTTCAACATTCACATCACTAACCTCTACAGCATTCCTGGGATCAGGGCAAACAGCTTCAAGAGAACAGGGCCCATTCCTTTCCGAGGTTTCTCTTCAACACCAAAGCTGCTCTCTCACTAGGTAAAAGAGAAAAAGGTTAGAATATAAATGTGACAATAAAGTCACAGAGCTCTGCTCTTCTGAAATCAAAGAGCAGTCATTCCTATGACAACTGGACTTTCACAAACTAAGAAATCTTTTAAATAGCTCTGGGAAAAGGTACTGTGGCAAACTAGAAACTGACACACAGCAGTATTTCTCTGATTAAATGATACTCACTGAGAGCACATGAACTTTTAAAAGAGTTAATACAAAGTGCAAGCTCAGTAATTAATGCACTGACAGCCTGTGATCAGCAAAAGCATCCCATTGAGGAACCGAGTGATTTCTCGTCATTACAGCAGGGGAATAAGAACTAACACTAACCCAGCTGAGCAACTGTGAAGCTACTAAAAGTGCAGTTTCCCCTGGCCTCTCCACTAGTTTGTCTGCCTCTTATTTTCAGAGTTATAGAATTATTCCTCTTAGAATTTGCAAGTGGACACACACAAGCCAACAAGGGGCACCAAGTCTGAGCTCACTGCAACACAACTCCATGAATCCATGACAAGGTTCTCCAGCTAACCCAGGCAGGTGCTAGAGGCAGTAAACCCAGCAGTGACTACTGTAGGACCTGCCAAATAACTAGGTGAAATGCCACACCTAGGTTATTAGTCATGGGATAGCAGATCTCATTATTTTACTTTCTGATTCCCAGTCGGCCCCATTTGGCACTATTAGTACAGTGTTTCTACACTCCAGAGCACTACACAGTACAGGCATACCTAAAGCAACTGGAAAAAACTTTATAATATAATTTATATCATTTATTGTTTTATTATTTTGAACATTAAAAGGAGCAGATTATATTTTGGTGGGGGGAAATTAAGATAAAAACAGCAGTACAGCATCAGCTAACTTTGAAAGGCTTTTCTAACAGAGATGACACTAATGTAAAACCTTGCTCACAGAGATGCTGCAGAGGTTAAAGCAATATAAAATTTTATTATGGTGTTGTTCTATGCTCTCAAATCTTAAGCAACTTGCTGGCAAGTGCAAGCATTCAGCATTAACAACTAAAGGAGAATTTCTCTCCTAACTCCATTGTCCATGACTGTGAAACCTTCCTCCAGTTCCATCTGTTCATGGGGAAAAATAAGGAGCCACCAGCCAGAACCAAATACCACCTGTGTGCACAGCACGTAAAACTGTAGAAATTGGACCACGGAACTCAGAAATACCAAAAGCAGGGAGAGCACTTTGATTTTATCTCTGCAGAAACAGGTAAGCATTTAAACTAAGATGATAAACAAACAGTCCTTTTGTCATAGGAACAGTTACTGGAAAAACCTTAAACAAATAAGGAACTGCAGTTTCAGCTATCTTCATTTCTCCCTGTTAAGAATTTTATTATATAACCAACCGCCTCTCAGGTTCAAAATGATAGATTTTTGTTTTTAAATACAGACAATGGAGGTCTCGGGTTCCAAATCAGATCAGACTGTGATTGCACTAAACTTAATTAACACTTACTATATTTGCAAAGCTCAAATGACCAGTTACACTACAAGTACTCAAAATCCACAAGCTTCCTTGAGCAGAAATTAAAGGGTAGTATCAACACCTTTTCCAGCTAAAACTGTAAAAAAGGAGGAAGTACAACCCTGAAGACAGCTTGCAACCTTCTTTAATATGTGTTACTTGGTCCTGAACCAAAGGTTTATCTATGGCTTATCTATATTCCCACAGTACATTTGGAATGCCCTGTCTCTAAGTCCTGATTCTTCTACATTTATCCTACTTCCATATTTTTTCAGGGTCACAATAGCCTGAGAAAGACTTTATCAAATATATCTGCACAAAGCAAATTGTTTTGACTTGCAGCCTTAAAACCAATAAACACAGGGAGCAGGAGGTCCTGTTTAAACATAGTTAACAAGAACTAAACGCTTTCTGTGGTGCCAAAAAATTAAAGCACTCCTACTTTACTTCCATCAACCAATCTTCGGTATTGCCCAAGCTTTAATTCTCCCTGTGGTCATCAGTTAGCAAAATTGACTGCAAGAGCAATAGCGTGCACAATCCATACCAGCAGCAGTAAGAAAAAGGAAGATGTTTGCAACCTTGAATATCCCAAAACACCAACATCCTCCAAAGAAATGTAACTAAACTACGTAACAAAACAGGTTAGTTTTGAACCCACTAGTCACAAAGAGCAAAACTCTGGAAGCACCAGACAGTTCAAACGATCCCAGTCTCCTCACATCCCCCAGCCTAGTGAAAGCACAGAAAACCTCAAGAAGAAATGGCAGCTACTCTGACAAAAGCCATGCTGCAAGTTCTGAGAAAGGAGAACCAGTCCTGGTCCGTGTCAAGGAGGCAGCATAGCTTAGTCACCTTCCTGCCATATTGAGTCTCCAAGGTAAAGGAGACTGACTGGCACATTCAACAAAACTTTTCCTGAAGGAAAGGATCTATGTTTTTCAAACAAGATTCAGATTTAGCTTTCCTAGATGATTTCTTAGGGCATTCAACCTCTCTCCATCTGAACTAGGTTTCTGACTAGGGACAATGGATCTGGCGGCGCACAGGAAATGTGGTAGTACACAGCTGTGCTGCCTACGGGCATCCTCGCCCATCTCTGTCCACTGAAGGGGTGCAGAAAGGAAGGTAAGCACACCCTGTACCTCTCCAGACAGGCACCACCTTGCTCCCTGGCTTGCCCATTTGCAGATCACACACTATCTAGAGGCTGCTCAAACCCACCATGGAAAAGCAGCACAGCGAAGAACCTGTGCATTCTGTACCTGGTGTCTGCTCCTGACCACTTCAAAAGCGTCTCAAATGGCAATTACCTCATGAAAAAGTACACTATAGGTAACAAATACAACATGGAGCTACGGTAGTTCCACTTGCAGTGGGAAACAAAAAGGGTGATGATTTCTCCTCCCCAGAAAGTTGCAGGCACAACAGAGTTGGATTCAGCAAAGGCAGCGTAGACGAGCTCTGTGTCACCTCGTTTTCCTGACCCACCACTGAACCCTGGCAGCAGCCACGTCTATTATTTTCCAGAATCCAAATGTCACTCAGCAAACAAGCCCCAGCCACCAAAAACACCCCACCCATGGCTTACATAAAGCTCCCTACTGCACTGAAGGGCTTTCCTTTGGTTCAAAGAGTTGGAACATATAATTTGCAACTATTTTCTCAAAACGTAATATTAGGGTGGCCAGCTTGAGCGTGACCAATAAAAACCAAAGTGACACTTCACAGCAGTTACCATTAATTTTAACAGACAACTTTTTCAGACAAGTCCCAATCTACAGGCATTTTCTGAAGAGTTTATTTAGGTAATTTGCATAATTACATAAGGTAATTAAAAATATTTTTTCCATTATATGAATAAAAGCTTTTTGGCTTTTTTAAATGCGAAGTCCATTGGGTCAACACTTATTTTATAACAAATGCACTCCTGCACTGTAAGTTGGATTATTTTGTATAAATACATTTTTGTTTCAGTGGCAATTGAACTTGAACTATTTCTCATCCAAATATACTTCTTCAGAACTGATGCTAAAAAGTTTAAATCAAGTTCTAATAATGCAATATTTTTGACTTGAGTAACTTCTCTTAGCTGCCATTACTCTTTTGTCTTTGTCATTTAAACAATTTGCTTGCTATAACAAATGTTCCCAGACCTGTATCCCACCACACATTCAACCAGATATTTTAGGTCTCTTTCTATTTTGCCTCAGTATCTCAGTACTCACTATTTCTACAGCTTAACAAATCAAATAGAATTTGGTTGCTACCACCACCAGACATCATACAAAATGTGCTAAATAACAAAACCTCAGCAATCACAAACTACTTGGTTCCTGCAAAGAAGAAAACTGATCAAGTAACACCATTAAAATTTGCTTTTATGTACATCTTATTTCTGAAAAAGAAATACAAACGTTATGCAGGCTTCCATCTTAGCTGTCTCCCCTTATTTATTTTCCAGGTATTCCTCTGTGGATAAACTATGTTTATCAACTTTATGCACACCATTCTGGTGTCATCAGAATATTAAAAAATGAAAGCCCTACAAGAGCATAAGGTTTCTTCTGTGCCTACACACACCACAGGTATTTAACAGAAACCTATTCACACCTAACCAGCCATTTCCCTCCCTGCTTCCCTGTTTTGCAAAGTTACAAAACTCACTCACGTTACATCAAAGAGGAATCAAGGAAGACATTACATATAAACTGTTGTTGATAGGAATTACAGTAGCTGAGTGCTAGCACTTACTCCACATCCGACAGAGATAAGAATCCTGCCTCTGATGGAAAGAAATCAAAGGGATCATAAACATTATGTGATCTGAGTACATTTTCTGCCTTTTCTAGGAGAGATGTGTGCTTAGCACATGTTCTCGACCTCACTGGTTCACTTTCAGACACACTGCAAGGGATGTGATGTCAAAGCCTGCCTTTAGCCAGATGAGGTCAGAGGTCAGGATCACAGACCAGCAGGAGCCTGGATCTGAATTCACACTGCCTACTATGATGAGAAATAACTTTGGCAACAACATATTTCTGCTGTACATAAAACCTGAGAGAAGAAATACAAATGTGGGCAATATGTTGTCTAAGTACTTCCAGCTGTTTTAACTGTAGGACCAGGATGAAAGAGCCAGATGTTCCCCTCAGACAAAGACAAAACCTTAAAAGTCAACATAAGGGTCAGCCCCATTTGTAAAAAACAAACAGAGACCTCAAACAGGTAAAATGGTTTCTGGCATCCCCCAAAACACTCTTTTCATTACTATTTCTTATTCACTACTCCTGCTAAAACAAACTATAGTATTGTAAAACTGCATGCAGGAACAAGTAAAGAAAGGTACCGCATCTGTTTCCAATAAAGTTCACAACTCCAACACCTGGGTACTTTCTTCTCCTCACCAGTATTCCTGGAATCTTTTGCTTTTTGTTTATACATCGAACTCCCAGCAATCTTGTTATACTTCCAAATGAATGCATACTTCCTAGTGAAGACTCCATTAACCTCCTCCTGCTCAGGAAGGATGAAGGAACACAATAAGGCACACACTTCACCTTCTCAGAGATCAACCCAAGAGGTTCACAGTAGAAAACAGCAAAAATGGCACATCCAAGTCTACAGACACTTGTCACAAGAGACTGCTTAAAAATTTTCACTGACTATTATTCCGTCCATCGTCAAATTAGAATATGGTTGGACACTTGTAACTCAGCATTCCTGCTGTCCCCAAGACCCAGTGCAACACAGACTGGAAACACTAGAATGATGATACCAATGGTGAACAGAGGAAACACCACCACAGCTTAAATACAACTTTCTGGAGGTGGAGGGGGAATATATAATCCCAACAACTAATCATGTTTAGACAGGTAAAAATTAATTGGGTGGAAAAAAATGAAGACACCCCACTCTGTGCAACAACACGCCAAGTTCCAAGCCAAATACCTTCTCAAAATACCTTCAACACTTCAAAGCAAAGGGAAAGACCCTCACAAAAGGGGTCTTTGAGACAGATTATTACAGCCACCCTACTATATACAGTTCTTAAATGTTGCTTCACTTCACCTGAAGTTGTCCAAGAGCCAAACACAAAC
Source organism: Certhia americana (assembly GCA_018697195.1). Lineage (NCBI taxonomy): Eukaryota > Metazoa > Chordata > Aves > Passeriformes > Certhiidae > Certhia > Certhia americana. The sequence goes on from JAGMWU010000042.1 coordinate 864,318, forward strand.
AGAAACCCTTGATAGATCTCTTGGGCACCATGCGCTCTCTGTCTTTCAAAAAGTTCCTCCTTACCCTAAAAAATTCTAGTGTTGCCTTTCAGCCAGGTTCTTCTCAATACAGTGAAGTCTGAGAAGATGTAGATGCAAATGGCCAACCAGATACAACAGAAGCAGACATCACCCTCGAGAAACTGTTTGAGCTGCAGCTGCACTCACATCCCCTCCAGAAGCATCCTCTACACAGACAGGCAGAATGCAAAACAAGAACTTCAGCAATCTGGCACTGGGTACAATTTAAAAGCAAGGTAAGTTTAACATCAACAGTTTAAACTTTTTTTTGATGGAAGCCAAGGAACTAAATCCAGTCTCATTTATTGTGGGCAAGCTCTGCTGGACAGCCCAAATCTTGCTTCAGTGTAACTGCAGTCATTTGGAAGTCAGGAAGACTTAATACAGCACCTGATTTCTATGCCACTGGAAAGATAAATGCTCCATAAACTGCATTTATGTTAAGTCAAAGCCAAAATTAGTCTGAAAAAGGAAAAAGAAAATTGTCATACACGCTTCATGTTACTTCACCTTTTAATTACTCCCTAATTAAATTTGCATGCTTTGATAATATCTACTATTATAAGTTGATGCTCCAAATGGAAATAAATGCTAATTCCCTCTGCAAATGAACCATCAAAACCACGTACATTTAAATAGATTAGTAAAATTTATTTCAAGTTGTCTTCAGAATGCTCTCACCTACCATACTCAATCCTCAATTAACAAAAGTCTTTGCCAAGGACGCATTAATTCAGCCACCCATAAACAGTCTTCTGCTCTTAACAGCAAAGTGTTTCTTGGAGAAATAAATCACATGTCAGTGCTAAACTCCAGATGTCCCTACACAGACATGCTGAACTGACTTGCAGGTAACCTGTGATACAAAGTTTCACATTGCTTGATAAGAAGCATTGTCTTTTCTACATACAGGTTTTCAAATTAAGCAACTGGGTCTTAATGTTATAGCACTGTGATCCGTGTCACTGAAATACTGGATGTTGTTTGCATATAAGTACAGAATGATACAGGATGGAAGATTTCTGTGAGGCTCAATGCAGTCCAATCTCTGCTCAGTAAAGGGGCAGCTTAGATCAGTTGCTCAGGTGAGCTCTGAGCATCTCCAAGAGTGGAAATCCTATTGCCCCTTTGAGAAACCAACCATGCTGTTTACCTTCATGGTATAAATTTCTACCCTACTTGTAACTGGCCTTGTGCTGCTTGTGTCCAATGCCTCTCATCTTATCCCTGGGCATCTCCAAGAAGATAAAGATAATCAAAATTTCTACAGAAATCATCTCTTCTGAATTACAGATTAGTGACCACAGAGATACTTTATAAGTCGACCAGATATCTGAGGACAGGGCCCTTAATCAGATCAGTCAGGTACACACTGAAACGGTGAGAGTATTTTTTATACAAGCTATTATTTTATTTATGAACGAATAAAATAAACCTACATGAACACAAATAACATTTTGCTTCATCAAATGGGAAATAAAGACAAGAATAATTGAGAGGGATTCTTTGTTTATTTCAGCAAGCTAATGCCTGTCTCACTCTTTAGCTTTCCACAGGATGAACAAAACCCTCTGGATATAGAGACAAACCCTGATTATCTACAGCACTGGTATATAAAATTCTGAAATCCAAAAGTCAAATACCTGCCTGGAGGACAGATGCTCCGGCATTCCTAAGAAAATACCTTGGTATTCGAGGGCTTGCAGCACAATTTTAAGTACTATGTTCAATTCCCTCACTGAAGGGTGTATGGTTATTTGTTTCTTCTACAAAGAGAAGGGTATAAGTTGTTGCAAACAGTACACTCAAAAGCAAATAAAGATTTTTCCCTCTCAATTAGCGTCTACACGCTAGCTTGCTCAATATAGCTACACTCACTGATGCTATATTGCATAATGTAATCAATATACCACTATGTTATCCCTGCCATTAATTCCAAGCTCATATGCATTTTTATTTACTTTAATTAATCACAAAGTTACAATTTCCTAACAAGGACTGAAGGCTGACCTATATTAAAAAGTGCCACAGGCTATTGGCAAGCCAAAGACGAAGTCAGGCTTTTCACAGCACTGCATGGTGGGAGGATAAGGGACAACAGATATAAATTGATACAAGAGAGGTTCAGACTGCACATAAGAGAAGCTTTATTCCCCCACTGAAAACAGAAAGGCACCAGAATGAGGCCCAGAGAGACTCTACTGTCTCCAGACTTGGAGGTTTTGAAGACACGACAGGATCAAGCCCAGTACAACTTGGTCCCATCTCAGAGCTGATTCAGCTGTGAGCAGGAGGTTGTACTACAGACCTGCCAAAGTTTCTCCCAATCTGAGAGACCTTGAGAGGTTCTCTTCCCCACTGCCATGTACAGAGTGAATCTTAATCCCAGTGTCCCATTCTAACATTTAATGTGTAAAGTTAGCTGACTTGCTGACCTCCTTTCCCAAACTTCCCAACTACATGGATTCTTTTCACTCTGCAGCCTTCAGCTTCCTACAGGGAAGGTAACCCTTCACCAATGGACATAATTCTTTTTCCAGGCATCTACCTGAAGGCCAGAAGACCAATTACAAAGTCTGCAGTACATGAAAAACAGGAGGAAAAAAATCAGAAAGCAGACAGGCTATAGAACACACTGGGCAGAGGACAGGCCCTCCCCAAGCAAACATCCCTCCTGACTAGCAGAGTCCTTTGTATTTGACTCACATCCAGCCCTACAAGTTCCAAGCAGGTTCCTCTAGAGATCTACCAGTCACCCAGTACAGCATATGAGTCCTGTAATAAGTTTTTCTCCAGCACCTGCAGCGTAGGGCAACATCTTGGCCTGTGCTAATAACCCTTCCTTAACAAGGATCACAGAGTATCTTGGTGTGATGACATTCTGGTGGTCCTGTCTGGAGTCAAGACTAGGGTACTACCCAAAAGCAGCTGTCCTGGTGAGCTGCCTTTGATGGCAGCACAACCATTTGCATGGTGCTGTACTTCAGGTAACATTTTAATAAAGGCAAGAGATGTCTTGCATCAAGTTAATTCTTGCACCTGTGAATCTCTGCTTTTGTCCATCTGCAACATGGAGAAATTGTCCCAGAGCTAATGGAGCTGTAGCTGTGCTTCCTGGAGAGCAGCTTCAACCTACATGCACCTCCTCAACAGTGTCCTCACCTTCAAACACCACTGAGCCACTCACAGCATGCACAGCACTGGGCCACTTGCTCAGAGTGTGCTGAGGAAAAGGAAAATTAGGGCAGCTGGCAGGATGGAAGATGACTTCCAGGTAACAGGCCAGCCAGGCTGCACACATTTCCCACCAGTGCTCCTGCCCTGGGCTCAGCACACAGTTCCCAGGCTGTGTGCTGCACAGCTGGTGTCCAGGTATATCCAGGGATCAGAAGAAACAGATTTGCAGCGGAGATTCCATTTCTGGGTTTCCAGGTAGCTATTTCTGTTCTAAAAGAACTCTCTTCTGACCAGTGACTTTCGACTCCAAGCCTTGAAGGGCATGTATTTCAATAAATTGTTTCCTTATTGTTAAATTAAGTGTTACTGTTCTGAGGTCTGTGGGTCGTGTCTCTTCTTGACAGAGAATTTTGCCAGCTCAGATAGAGCTAAGACAGTAAGTAGCCTGTCCACCAAAAGAATAAATCAGTATGTATTTAAATGTTCATGAACAGCCTAAAGATTCTGTTCAACACTGGAACTGAACAAGTCAAAGTTGATTATATAAGAAATCCTAATAATAAAGATTTATTTATTCTATCACACACTCTCTACTATGAATCTTAATCTCCCAGATTCTGTTTCCAAGGCCCATGTACAGCTATCGAATGTTTTGTAGTTATTGTGGTGCTAGTCATATCACCACAATTTGCCAGCCTTCACCTCTCAGGAGAGTGCTGTAGAACTCTGATTCTCATCTTGCAGAAGAGTCTTTTTACTCAGCTCCTTGAACTCCCACCTATAACCAGTTCTTACTCTGCAGGTTTGCAAGACTGGTATATATTGGACAGCTCTCTCCAGGTCCAATTTCTAACTCAAATGAAGTAACAAGGCATGTTAGAAAAGGAACATTAGGACAACAATTTCCATAAATGCTGATTTTACTGCACTGTTTACCAGCATCTGATAGTAAATGAGATGAAGCCTTATTCTAGTATCTGCTTGGAAACAAAGAAATCCACTGAACTACATCCACCATCCTGAGAGAAGACAGATACTCTGAATATAATCCAAGATCATTAATGGTGTTCCTGGGAGAGCTTGTTCTGCAGACTGCCTGCAAAGACTTCACATCTTTGGATTCTGCCTTTTTGACAACTGCCAGGGATCTCATTTTGAATCAAACTTCTCCTGTCTTGCTCAGCTAATACAAGTGCTAGAAATAAATTCTTTTAAAATCCCAACAAACATCAGCAGACTAAAATTATACTGAATATCCCAATAACTGCTTCAGTCTGCAATGTGAAATCAAAGTAAAAAGTCACCTTCTTATTTAGTGACCCCCAAGTTGAACAGACATCTCCCCACAAAAGGGGGTCAGACCTCCCCATGTAGCTCATCACTGGCACTTAAACGAAGCTAATTAACTTTCTTTTTCCTTGAACTAAAGGGAAACTAAGTACTGCAGAACAAGCCCAACAAGAAAAAAGAAGTGTCTAAATGGAATCACTCTTAAAATCATCTGCAAAAATTATGACCATGTACTTCTTTCTCCTCCTTCAGAAAGCAGCACTCACTACTTGAAACATGCCAGTCTGTTTCTCAAAAGTGTCTCCCTTGACTATTCCTTCATTCCTCGACTCATTCATTCCTTTTTCCTTTTTTTCTGAGATGTTAGATCCAAGAGAGATCACAGGCCAATAAAGATCTTGCAATACCCACTCCTGATCATTATTAACTTAAATGAGATTCGGATGAGTAATACCCATTTTTATCCTCCAAGTAACAGTACAACTTGATGTACTGCCTAGCAGTCCTAAGAAGCTGAAAGTGTAACAATGCAGATAATAGATTTAGTTTTCCATGTTTCCTTTCTGTCTATGTTTTCTGTCATTCCACACAAAAAGCTTCCTGTCAAGACTTCACATGTGATGTCTTTAATTAAAAAAACATGGGTGAACGTTCAGAGCAAAATCTCTAAAAACATATGGATGCAAATTTCAGATCCAGACCATTTTCAATGGCTAAATTTTAATACACACCGGGAAACAAAAAAGTTAGACACTGCATGACTTAAGGAAGTGTCACTTGCCAATATAAAATTATAATGTCTCTTCAGTCATCCAGTAACCCTAATATTTGCATGATCTGCATGACAATCATGAAGAAACCTCATAAGAGAAAATATCAACAGATCAGAAATTTAACTCATTTTCCACAGTTATCCAGGTCTCCCTCTTACACCAACACAGAATCATATCTTCATTAATAAATATTTCTAAAAGATTTGTAGTTACTGAGTTTGTGAATGCACAAAGATTTTGTTTCCATCTGGATTTTTGTCATACTCTTTTTAGGGGCAGGTGGTTTGGCTTGATTTAGGGTTTTTTATTGAGGAAGGAAAAGGAGATAAGATATAGGAAGAGGAATCTAAGAGGAATCTGAGACTTCTTGATGATACATCTTGAGCCTTCCTTGCTCTTAACGCATTTTTACTCAACTTGCTGAAAATATAACTTGAAGAACTTCCTCTGCCTGTGAGCTACCAACAGTATTGTTCTTTTACAATTTTTTCCTCTACTACCTGCCAGGAGTATTTCCCAAATGAAGAAATCCTGCTACTTACCCTAAATGCAACTTGAGTTGTTCATAATTATTTTTCCAATTGAAAAGTTAAAACTACTTGAAAAGTCTGCACTAGAATTATCAAAGTAAGCCAGAAAAACATGATTCTGGCTAAATTTGAGTGTGCCATAACGAAGTGTACAAAAACCCCCATGTCCATAATGGAGAAAAAAAAGAAGCAAACCCCCAAGCCAATAACAAAGTTTCATTACCATTCTGCTACATAAGAAGTGAAGAAGAAGTTTAAAAAAGCTAAAAACTAGCGAGGTATGAAAGCGACTTGTAAACACTATTGAAACTGTTATTTATTTGTGTTTGGATATATTTTTCCAGGAGAAAGGAAGCATCTTTACAGTTACTCAGAAAAATATCATTAATGACACCAGGCCATAATTTGATGACTCTAGATTCCTACCCATTCTGTAAAGAAATGTCACTTCAGCTTGCTGTCCATGTCACTGAAAAACAAACCAAAGTTCAAGTGATGTTATTTTGAAGGAATTGAGCTTTTCTTGACATAATCAGAAATATTTAGGTTTGCTCTGACAAAATGAGGAGAACTGCTGAACACTGCAGGGTGTCAAAATAAACACATTTTAAAACTGAGATTCGGTGAAACAGAGCTCAAGAAAGCTACAAGGAAATACCATATACACCTCTCTTGTATGAGCAAAGTCATTAAGCTTATTGACATCATCACCTTCCTAGCTTGTAAGGGCTTCAGTTCCTCTTTAGAAAAAGAAGCTGAACCAAGATAAGATACTAGATTTTCATGCTTTTCAATGTCCAGAAAAAAAACTGTTTTCATACTGCAACCAATGTCCATCAGGAGATGTCAAGTTGGAGTTAGTTTCTTTAGAGACCAATTCAGTCAATGATATTTTGCTGTATTTGCAGTGAAAAGCTAGCACCTCAGTTCTCTTCTCTATCTAGGTTTGAAATGCAAACAATCTTTAAATAGTGTGATCAAGTACCACTCTTGATCAAAATTCTTCTCATGTCTCTCCTTACTAGGTAACACAGTTAAGATTTACCTCTTGTAATAGAAAATGTACAATGGACAGATTAGTCTGAAATCTCTTTCAAGAGAATTAACATTTCATGAATATGTCCTTAGAAGTTAATTAGAAAATCCAAACAGTACTTAATAGGAAAGACAGTACAGACTGAAAAAGAAATTCTTCAAGAATATTACTGAACTTGAGCTGCTGTTCATTTCCAGTGTGCTCCTAATTTACCACTGTAAATTGGTACCAACCCTTACCTGCAATTCAATAGAAGCATGTGTAGAATTATCATTTTTCATTGCCTTCAACAGAGTAGAAACTCTCCAGTAACCACACTCAACAATGCACTAAGGGAAGATTTAGGTAATGGCAACATGGAAAACACCAGATATAAAAACAAAAACAAACAAACCAAAAAATCTTTTCTCCAAAGTAGGAAAGAAAGATCTTTCTCCTAAACTGTTCAATTCCTAAGATTTCCAACTCAACTGCTGACTATTTTTCGAAAACAACAGTAAGAAAAAGCAAATGTTTTAAGTTACCAATCTACACCAGATTTTGTCATTTAACCACACACTAATTTATGCACATATTCATTGAAACAGCTGAACAGTCGTTAAATGCTTCTCAGGGATCATATCACTAAAACCATTGATGAATCAGTTGGACAAACTACATATATGAAGCAGAGACATGGCAGCAAACAATAAACAGTCCAGGAACACACTGCTATTAGGCTCACAGAATATTTCACTAAGGTGTGAAAAGCAGTTTCAAAATTCCCAATCAAGTTTTCTGCCTTATAAAAGCACTGCTTCTGTGAATTCTGCATTAGACCACCATTGAACTCTGCATTACTACTACCATGCTGACAAAGAATTAGACATAATATCAAGCTTTTTTTTTGTTTTATGTATTTTTCCAGAAAAATCTACCACCCTTCCCTTCTCATCATTGCTTTCTGGGTTTCAGCAGTACCAGGTGCTCTGATAAAGTACAACATTCTCGTATTCACAGTGCCAGAACTGCAATGCTGAGGTAAGAATTCTAGCAGAACAATGGAAATAGTCAACTAAGTCTGTGATAAATGTGGCTACAGCACACAATGTCTCCGTCAAGAGAAAATGGAGGGGAGAGGTGTAAGTTGACAAGACTGAAGCAAACATGATATACATCCAGTTTTTTTGGTTGCAAAAAAGAGTACCTTCTGTGTGCCTGGTCTGCTGAAAGCAGACAGGGGCAGACTGCCACTGAAGGAAAAGAAATTCCAACAAAAAGAGCCCAAAAGGAAGGACCCCAATTTCCTACAAACGACAGCACCTTGCCACCTCTCCAAACACCTGATCTACAGCAGAGACACTGTGAGCAAGAAAACACGATCTTTGCGCTTCCTAGAACATCTTTAGCATAAGACTTATAAACTAAATAAGGACCTTAAACCCTTAACCCCAATTTATTTCCTGATATAGGACACTAAGTACTAGAGCCTATTTATGACTGATGCAAATCACACTTGACATGGCAATGAGAAGTGCAGCCAACAGTGTGGTGTCACAGAACAACTATTACTTCTCCTCTGCTGGGACTTGTAGATTCAAGTCCCTGAGTAGAGTCCCTGACTATACTCAGCTCATCTGTGAGCAGGGAATATAGCACTGTAGTCTACAAGTCTATCATCTCTTCTCCCATCCCTAAATGTTTTATCAAGGATCAAAAAAGCCTGCCTTGGTCACTTATGCTCACAGGAAGCCACATAACACAAAATTGAAATGAAAACATAAAACTGGGAACTGAAAATGAAGTGTGAATAGGGCAAACATTTTTACAATATATTAACTACCTTTATTATACTGCAGTGAGATCACTTGGCTGTAAAAGCATGAGATTTACAACTACCTCATCTTATACACTGGGGTACAACATTTTATTTGGTGATCCCAGGGCAGGGTGAGGGGGTAGAATTAAAATTTCTCTCAGGCCCACCCTTTGAAGGAAGAGAAAAAAACCAACAAACTGAACAAACACCAGCTATTTACATGTTTCTAAAACCATGAGAACATGAACTTGTGACTTTTGACCTGAACTCCAAAAAAGGCCATCTGCAATATTTTATTTAGATTCAAGCAAATGCTTTTTCTTATGTATCCATAAATTACCAAGCTATTTTATTTCCCTACACATTTCATATTTCCCATGTTATACAAGAGCAGTTTGATTTTGCAGCATAGTGAATTGAAGAATGAACCCAAACAAGCCACTGTCTCACTGGAACTGGAAAGAGAAGGAAACAGCAACATGGGGAAAAAAAATAACTTGTTCACAAACAAATCGGGGGAGGGGGGGTGAGGAGGAAGAAAGAAAAGGAAAAAGCTGCAACCAGAACACAAGCAGCTGGTGCTCAGGGACTAGGAAGGACTTTGGCTCCACAATAACAGGATCAGTTGCATAATCACTGCTGCCTGAGAAGTTATACAATGTCTGCCCTTCTCATCATTAAGAAAACAAATAAGCAACAAAAGTCTTTTTAGGGCACAGAAGCTAATAAATGAAATACCACATGTGAAGTCCTACTAAAGAGCAGGAGCTCTGTAGTTTCAAACATTACTTATTAGCTTACTGAAATATTAAACATCAAATTCTATGTTGACCCTTGCTAAAAACATCTATTTCCCCTAAAAGCGAAATGTCCTAAAGCCAGTGCCAAGCCACAAGAATTTACCACCTGGCTTTTCCAGCCTTGCTCTCAGAAGACATGTTTGCATGGGAGAAAGCTGTCCCTAAGGCCAACTTGCATGACACGTGACCTCTCTTGCTGCTGCAGAACTTTATGAATTCTGTGGCTATCACGGCATTTGAACCAAAGTCATAAACTCCAAAAATATCCCAAACACTAACACAATTCTAATTGTCTAACCGGAAATTTTGCGGATACTTAACAGCATAACCAGAATATTTGTAAGAGAAATGAAGACTGATTTGTCTTCAATGAATGACATCACTGAAGATGGTTTTCCTGAGTGGTCATGTATTGTGCAGACCCGACACTGAGGCATCACGCGAAGAGTGAAAGTGAAGTTTGATTCAGGAGTGAAAGACCACAAAGATACTGCATGCTAATTAAGAGGGGGTTGAATTTGAGTTTGCCAGCACTGATTCCATACAGATAATTCCAGCCTAACTATAGCTCTCTCATTAAGGACCTGGGCCAAAAGAACAAAAGCTCTAGCTCCTCATCTAAAATTTGCATTTCCCTGTGATTACCTCTCTTCTGCTCCAAGTCTTTGGTTCTTCTTACCTCTGTGTCAGAAGTTTTGTATCTTTTCACCACGATTTGGGCTCACAGCCCAAAGCTACTGCATTGCAGAATCAGCAAAGACATGATGCAGCAATATTCCTGAATTTCTTTGGATGTGGAAGTACATGTCATTGCTGCCAATCTCTGAAAGCCATTCAGATAATATTCAGAGGCCCATGGCATTTCAGAAAAAAAATTTAAGAACCCACAATGATGACACTAAGATGGCTATCTTGACACTTTATGTCCCGTTGCTATTTTCCAGCTAGCATCTAGAACACTGCAAAATTCACTGACTGTGCAAAGACAGAACAAACATTCACCCTACTACTCACCCCTATACCTCCTGTGCTCAGTACACACCACTTCCAGAAACAACTGCAGGAATTAGCAGAGAAGTGGAAACACCAGGGTCTGTATTGCAGTGGAAGCACAGACCAGTTTCAGAAGGAAGGGAGACATTCCTTTTGCCTCCCCTCCAGCCTGTCAGCTCCTAGGTAAGCAGACAGAATGAGAATGGCACCACTCCTAGTGAAGGGAAAGGAAGCTGCTAACCTGAAAGCCTGCACAAAGGAATATGCTAGGTACACACCGATTCTGCATAGACAAGATATTGAGGGACCAGCAATTAGAGAAAGGCCCATTCCTCTCTGCTTGACTCATGAGTGCTGAGCTTGCCTCAGGAAAATGCAGCAGAGCTGCTGTTCTGCCTCACCAGCCTCACTACACGCAGCAGATTGTCTTGACCAGTTACAACTCCAGAAGCAGCAGCCAGGCCACAGCAGCATTCCATTAGCAACCACCTTAACAGGAGAGCAGCACATGTCAACTCCACCTTTCCTATACTTTTACTTTTTAATATCAGGGATTGCTGCAGATGGCAATAATCCAATCCTTAAAGCCCCTTATTGTGAATATGCTACAAAGCAGCACAGCTTTATCCATAATGTCTCAGTTCTGAATTAAGTAAGCCACTTACCTCTGCTAATGCTTCTGCAACAACTCAGATTTTTGATTAATGACCTACTCTGCAACAAGTGCCCATTACACCTTACAACTTCATCAGCAGTCCCCTCACTCCCCTCCTGGCTCTGGCAAATGCTTTGAACAATTCTCATGTTCAGGACTCAGGGGACCCGTTTTACCTGCTCAAAGAGTAAAGCTACACCAGGCAACTCTCAAGACACTACTGTACTAATCCAAGTGCAACTGGAACAGCTGTTGTGGATAAAGAGTGCAATGCCCTTCCTTGTGGAAAAGAAAGAAAGATCTGAAAACCCCACTGACTTTCCCATTCCTTTTGGACTTGGTGCTAAGGAAGGAGCGGAAGGAGAAAAACCACAAACATGAAGTGCTCCAGAACTCCAACAAGAAATACCTGGCACTGTAAAAAAATTACTTCTAAGAGAGATACTAAAAATGCTAAAAACTAAGTAAATAGTAAATCTCACAGCTAAGCTTCCAGAGCTCCTCACTCTGCTACTCACTTTCATTAGAAATGGTTCACATAAAAATGTGTCTCATTAGTAAACTCACACATCAAAGAGAAAATTGACTCAAAAGACACTTCTTAGGTGGTGGCTAGGGTTGCTCTAGAGTTGATAATTTATGATTAAACAGATCTCTGAAAGTATGATCTTCACACCAACACCTAAGATAATGGGAATTAAGAACCTGCAAAAGACAATTATTTCTTCCCAAGGCTGTAAGGGCATTCCACACTCTGTCCTGATTTTGGACAGCTGAGTTCACAAACTTTCGAGAGGTGAATTCCACCCTCAGTGCAGCTCAGCTGATGAGCAGCTTCTCTTAACTTAATCTTCCACTATCAGATACTTCAACTCTATAATGATATCTTTCCAATGAAGAATGGACAGACAACTAACTCAGCCCCGCTGCAGAATCCCTCCTAAGACTCCAGGCTTGTTACATCCAGGTAATTTGTCTTCAGGCTCCACAAATATAATTGAGGCTCATTCTGGGTCTGGAAAAATCTTCCCCATTACATTAAATCTATCTCTTTCTTCAAAGGGGGAGAGAGAAAAGTGCAAACTAGAAAGAAAGAGGAAAAAAAAAACAAGAGCCAATTACCAGTGACTTGGAAAAAAATGACAAAATTGAGCAGGCAAGTTCTGGATGCAGGAGGAAAAAAGGACACGCATCCAGAAGACATGAAGGAGATGCAAAATGGAAGACTGATTACAATTCTGTGGACACACAAGTCCTGAAAACCTATTTACTTAAACCATGAGAAGCTCAAACACAGATATTCAAATCTAATTACTCCCACTTTATAACCCTAAAGCTTAGTTTCAGAAGAGGTCAAAAAATGAAGGCAGCAATAGCATAAAATAATAAAAGTAATTGTCATTTGCTTTTCTTTTTAAATCATTAAAAGGCTTTTGCTTGCTTTGTCAATAGTGTAATCTAGGAAATCCTAAATCTTAATGTGTTTTGGCCTTAAAAAAAAAAAAAAAAAAAAAAAGCAGCAAAGAAGAACATACCACTTCCTAAACCTGTCAAGTCTCAACAACTCTCCTGCCCAGCAAAAGAAAAAAACCACAAAACTTTCATCCTTACATCATCCCTATCAACAAGAAATTAAAGCAAAGAAACAAAATAACAAAATTACGATTTAGAGTTTACATATCTTGCATAACACTGAAGGTACCTCACTGATCACCAATCCTATGGACAAAAGGGAGCCATTCTGGATTCTATTAATCAGAAACAATTTTGCTGATCCCAAATTACCTGTGCATGTATATGCTGAAACAAAAATAACAGCAAATGATTTGTCTAAAAAAAGCAATAATATTTAGAACATCAACAATATCCTGGATTTAGATGAACTGAAATTACTAGAAGCAATTAAGAGGGGAAAAAAATCTATTTAGTCTTCAGTGTAGTCTCTCTTTGATTTTTAAATAATAATTAATAAGATCTCCATACTAAAAAAAAAAAAAAAAAAGGGAGGAGGAGCAGCAAGTTCTGAGATGGGTCCGAGTGCATCAGGCCCATGCTGCTACCTGTGATTTCTCCCCTGCTCTGATGCATTTCCAGGAGGACGTTGGAGGAATCCTCTGTAGAATCTTTTTCCAAGCAATATTTTGGCACAAATTCAAAGCATTTGTTTTAAAACACAAGCCCAGCAGCGTCAGCAACAGACCTTCAGAAAGCGTAATTTTCTTTCAAGGGCAGACCGGGATTGGCATACAATTGAGATTATGCTGCACAAAAAACAACTCCAAAAAAATCTCTCAGACCAGCAGAATGGATAAATGAATGCTCTGACAAGCCAGCACAGACACACACACACACACACACACACCACTCTCCTATGGTTGCTCTTATAAGCAGCATTTTTTGCACGAACAAAATATTAAAAAACAGACACACAAACAAAAAACCCCACTGAGCCAGGAGAGGGAATTAATGCATTTGTTTCATTTAAAGCACTCCCAGGAGCAACAGTAGCACTTACATGCCAGACTTACAAGAACAAACACTGCAAGGGAAACACTAACTGTGAAACAGAGATGGGTCACTAAGCTGGGTTCTCTTATTTGTGGCAAGCTGACACATTCCTTCCATCTGCCTGTCCAGACTTGTCAGCGTTCCGCTTGGAAGTGGCTGAAAAACCTATAGCCATGGTGATAATGTAAAGCACATTCAGAGAACACCTCCTCCTCTCTCAGCCCAAAGGGAGAACTCCACCAGTCAGCAACAAGTGCCCCACAGGGCACAAGGGTAACAAGGTGTCACTAACCAGCCACAAGAAGGAGGAAGGCAACAAAGAGTACAACTAAACACTCAGGGTGACTGAAGAGTAAACAGTGTCAGAGGTACAAAAGAAATAGTCCCTCTTAAATTTACCAATCTTTCTCATCCAATTAAAAGCAGGGACAAATGCTGTGAGACTGCATTTGAAAATCCAAGTGAGACTGACCTGACTAGTGCTATTTCCTAAACTGAAAGATGATGAGGAAAAGAGTATTGCATGATGACTGCAACACAATTTTCTTAAGCCTGCAGATCTATAAAGGTAGTTCAGAAGCGAGACTGTCTTCTCCAAGAGCTACTGTGGCACAAATGGCACTGCTTTGTCTCCACTTCCATCTCCCTGCCCTGCTGACAATCCAACCAGCACGCTGGAAGCCAAAAACAACCAAATTGGTATAGTTCTGGGAGGACCTCATATTCTGAAATCATCTGACATGCTTAAACTATTGAGGGGAAATTAAAACAAAAAACCCACACATCACCACCAACAAAACAACACACAGCACCACAAAAAATACACATCAAAACAACACCAAAACCCCACATACCAACCAGACATAAAACCCCAACTACCTCCAAGCCCTCACCTACTGGGTTGAATAATGAAATTTCTACCATTTTGAGACTGAATTGTGACTACGATAATGTTACTTAGACAAGCCATATTAGTTCAGATTTGCCACACATCTTTCTCCAAGACATTGATATTTGCTATCTCACCTGCATTATTAAATTGATCACTTTGAGATAAGCATGATATCTTCACATGAATATACTCATTTACTACCAGCAGAGCTGGCACATGCTGCTCAGCATCATTAAACTGATACCTTCAGCTCAGCAACCTCCCTTTAATCATATTAAAGGTACACCAGCTAACACAAGAAATAGAAGCCAGTAATTCATGCATCTGGATGAGCACACTGGGGGAGGTAGTGGTAATTACAAACCAATTATTTGGATACAATTATTTGCACCTCTTTGCAGACAGGACACCTTCCAATGACACCCATATTAGTACCTCGAAATGCATGGCTACATGCTAGAAATCAGAGGGGGAAGATCAGAAGGGATCTGTACACACAGAACACAAACCCCAAAAGAAATAGCAAGCCATGGCAACATGATTACATGACCCTTGGATGCAGCAGGAGGCATCCCTGAATTAGGGAAGGAGGGGAGGGTTTCAAAGCAGGCAAGAAATATTACTGCATAAACCAGCACGCCAACTACTCTGAGACATCTAAAGGTCAGCCTTCTTATAGCTCAAGAGAGCAACCAGAATACAAATGACTACCAAACACTTAAATATATTTTATTACTGAAAGCTAAATTTATTATTGAAGGTCAAGATAAAGTTAAAAAGAGCCTGGGTCGTCATCTCAGCATGCAGATTGTATTTACACAGCTCAGGGCTCTTGGACCAAGCGGATAATGGCATTACAACACATACTGGAAGGTGAGCAAACTCACTTTCAGTATGAAAATGAAAGCTCTTAGGAGTGGTAACTGGCCAGAAGAACAGATTATTAACCATGTAAGATTCCCTCTTCACTCACAGACATTAATTACACAGAACATCTTTTTAAAAGAGACACCTGCATTCAAATAAAAGACGTTGCAACCAATGCAGTACTGCTTATGTGGATAATAATTTCTTACTGCAAAAACATTCCAGCCATCCAAAGTTGATTATCACCACTGAAGCAACAGATTCTTCAAAAGGCAGTTGTTTTTAACTAAGAAAGGACACCACATAGAGTGAAAAGATGTCAAGTACTGTAATTATAGTGCTCCAGTATGCACATCTTTCAGATATTGCTCTGGAATGCCCACGTTCTCTGTCCTTATCGCTTCTTCTCCTCCTCCTTTACCATGCCCATTTATTGAAATAAAAATTAATTTAGACTGGGCTAGCTATTCTTCAAGATGAATCAACATGACATTTCAAAACAAACACAAAATGAGAGTAACCTATTAAGAGATTAGTAAATTTTGAGACAGTAGTACATGCCTACATACTTAGTATAAGCCTTCAGCCCATGATGAAGTTTTGCCATCCTCCTCCCAGACCTGTTCAACATTCTGAGACGTCTTAGTCCCATTTCAGGAGTACTCATTACAAATGGTGTAAACTAACATCAAAATACTTAAGCATAGCAATGAAAAAAAGAAAGGGAGGGCGAGAATTCCACTTTCTTTATGGAAGAGAGGAATAAGGAACAGTATTAAAGCAGTATCTGTCAGCACACATACTCCACACAGCTCAGCCTAAGCATTATTCTAACAGTACCTGAGGAGACAGCTGGAGGGAAACACAAAATTTTTAACCCAAACACTAAGAGTCAGAGTAAAATGGTGAAATTAAAATCCTCACATCTTGTTTGCCAGACCAGGTTTTTTCTTCTCCTACTTATAAGAAACTAGGGACAGAGGGAAAGGGACCTATTTTGCTGATTTTACTTTTTATTGCTGGATTTTTGCCTTTTAACTGGCAAACTGGACATCACCATATAAGCAGTAATTAAAAAGAAGGTGAAAAGAATTCTACAAAATTCAAGATACATGGAGACAAATACAAATGTCCAGACTAAAAAACGACAGCAATAATTGAATTAAAGAGAAAATAACATAGAAAAAAATAAAAGTCTTCATCACGCCTCCATTTTCCATTCATGTCGACAGAACAATCTTCCTGAAACATTTATATAGAAAAGTACTCAAGGACAGTCTTCATATGTTAGTAAGAAAATGCAACCCTGTGCACCTACTCTTCTTCTTTAAATATCAAAACCATTCATGAACCCCAAACGGTGCAATTCTTTTAAAAACATGAGTTGTTCAGAGACTTTTCATCCAATATGCTAAAGCATATTTAATGCTTTAACAAGAAAGTGTGACTTCTGACCAATGTTCTTTCCATGTTCCAAGTTAATAGTAAACTTTCAGTTAAGTCAGGCTGCTCCTGATTGAGCTCCTGTCCTTCTCCACCTGATTAAGTGCAAGCTCATTTCTTTGAGCATCCACCCAAATCCAAGGAAAAGGGCCAAAGGGCACTTGTTTGTAATTAATTCGTTTAAATTCATAACAGCAGCTTGCTTTCTCCTGGGTAGAGGTAAGAGCCCTCTGCAAGCTGCACTAACTTTCCAACAAGGTTTCCCTCAGCCACAGGTGGGACTTCACAGCTGCTGGTACATCACTGCTGCCCACCACTCCAAGAGCAAACACAGCAGTCTGAGCAACAGACCAATTCTAAGCTCAGTAGTGGACAAAAAAACAATTACAGTAAAATATCCAGTACTTTCATAGCCTACCACTATAAAAATTATCTTATTATCTTCAGTATCACATGAAGAAAAAAAGAAAGAGGAAAAAAACCCACTCTCTGCCTATCTGCCACTGGGCTTCACAGTGGGCACAAAAGATCCCCATGTTTTCATTTGCTCTTTAAAGCATACAAAAAGCTTGTCCCATATCCTTACCTCCTTCTGTAAAAAATCAGGCCTCTAAACACCATGCTCTCAAGCTCTGCAAATGTCCTGCTTCCAGCACTGTTACAGATGCCACTTCCAACCAAAATTTGTCTGGTGTGTTCAAACTTTTCCAGGTGAACTTGAAATTTGAGTTCTTCCTCACATCACATAATAAAGATGAGTATTCAGAAACAGCAGCAAGTCAAGAAAATGTATTTCAATGTACTCCAACCCTGCAGTGCTTGAGGTGCTCCACTTTCCTGCTCATTGTGAGGAGTATCACAAAGGCAAACAAGCAGATCTAGGGATTCCTACCTCAGCACCACAACCCTCAGCTTAATGCAACAAGACAATTCTAAGCTGAATTCCACACAATATGAACATCTACTAATGATAGTATCCTCTTCTTTTCCCAAACTGTTTAAATAAGCTTATTCTCACACTTTGTGCTATTATGTTTTCATTTGAAAGGTTCATCCTTACTCAGGTGGGAAGTTCAATTTCATCCTGCAAAGGTTGATGGAAAAGAGGACAGACAGGAAAGAGGAGGAGAGTTTTCATAGTTTAAATTTTTTCTGTCTAAGGCAGAGGAACCTAAACCCTCACCTGGGTATATTCTCTATTCAATCTGAGCTACTTCAGAAAAATAACAACTATATTGATCTTCTATAAAGAAAGATAACAATGGAAGGACACACAGCTAGACTAAAAAGATTTTTCCAAGTACATTATTTGCAGTACACACACCTCCTCTGCTTCCTTTCATTAAAAAGGAGAAAAAAAACCCAACCAAACCCAACCAAACAAAACCAAACATTCATATCATCATCTGTATTTAAAGCATATTTCAGCTCACAGGTTTTCCCAGCTGGTGCAGTGCGAGTGAGCAAGTGGCTACATGAGGCTTGGTTGCTGGCTGGGGATAAACCCTGACACTATACAAATAATTAGGAAAAAAAATAAAAATCCTGCTACTTATACAGCACATCCAGAGTCTTGTCTGTACAAAAACATCACCTTTCAAACTACAAGGGCTTTCAACAGACAGCAGGGAAGCCAAGCACTCCCATATCCTGATCCAGCATTGCTGGGAACATGGCTATGTCGCTGGAAAGAAATGAAAGCAAAATATTTCTGTCTCCAGGAATTGCTACAGTCAAAGTAAGACATGTTGCTACGGTTCCTTTACACACTCTAATAATGAAAAGCTTGAAAAGATACTCCCTGGTAATTTCATGACCCACTCAAAACCTAAATTAAGTATTCCTCACTAGCTTAGGCTCGCTGCTCAGAACTGTTAAAAAGAAACTTTTGCAAACCTAATTAACAAGCAAATTAGCATTCTTTCAGACCATATCCACAGAGACTTTGTTTTTATATTTGCACTGTGGCTCACTGCTCAACTGCTGACTCAAGTATTAGTTTTTAACTTGTGATGCAATACCAAAACGGTTTCTATGCCTATTCCACATGACTGCTTATAAAATCATAAAGAATGTTTACTTCTGTCTGTTCAGAGAGGCATCCTTTCATCTGCACGAGTAAAGAAACTCACAAATAAAATAAATTTCGCTCCTTTTCAGACAAGAAACCACTGATGACAAGAATATTACCAGGTCTGATCACAGCTTTCTCAGTCTCAGCATACATGTGGCACCCCAGTCCAGAGCATTTTGCCATGTGAAGATTCCAAAGATGATGTAACCCTCACAGTTGTGGGGAAAAAATGACAACTGCATGCTTAAGGCTTAAAATCAAAAAAGAAATCAATTTGGTTTGTGCTTTCAATGCATTAAAAGCCGTAACTTGAGCCAATCTCACTACTCAGAGCCTAACACCATGACATTTCAACTCTGAGAACATCAAAAAAGCCCAACTTCTACATTAAGAAATGCATTCTTTACCTGTTTTGTCTGTCATTCTGCCATGTGATACATTCTGTACTCTATGCACTCATGCACATACAAACCAAGGCCTAATCTCATCCCTGGCTCACTTGAAGACCCAAGGAGCTCCTTAAAATCCCATTAGAAGTAAACAAGCCTTGGCAAGCATACAAAAAGAACCAAATCCTACGACCATCTATGGCACTTTGAATGCTATCAAGGTGGTAAATTCCTTTCTCTTGGTTCCCATTACTCCTTTGATTGTCTTCAGGAAACTGCACATTTCAATTTTTTGTTGGTTTAGAGTTTTTTGTTGGGGCTTTTGGGGGTGGGTTTTTTTGGTTTTTTGGGGGGTTTTCCCCAAAACTTAGGTATCATTTCTGAGCTCGCTTCCATGCATTGCTCACCCCCTGCTCTGCACCCTTTGGCTGCAGGAATCACATGAACTGGTATTGCCACTGATGCCTCCATATCAGAAAAAAAGCTTCCCCTAGAACAGCTCTCCTACCACAGGCCAGCACTCCCCACTGGTCTAATAAACCTCAGACAAAAAGCTCAGGCTCATTATGCCAAGTGCACTTACATCTGATTAACCTTCTTGGGGATCTTTTCCTAAGGCACTCCAAACAGTCTTTCTCCCTATCAGGATTGCCCATCATCCAAGTACTTGAGAAGTCTTTAGAAAAGTTTTATTACCAAGCCAAATAGATATTTTGGCATATTTTATCCCACTGTATCCTTTAAACAACACACCTTCTGGATACCCTAAGCATTTCCCCAGCCCTGCAATTTCTCCTTCTATTCCCCTTATCTCAAATTAAACAAACAAAAAAAAAGAAGGGTAGCTTACAGTGCTAAATAACTGAACACAAACTTTAGGAAGTTCCTGCTGTACAAACCCCCTCTTCCTGTTACAGCCCATCTGTGAGCTCAGATTTTGGTTCTCAGCAAGAACCAGCGATAAGAAGCAACACTTTTATTTATTTTATTTACCACCATTTACTTCACACAAATCAAACCATCCTGCTTTGGACAACACTGAGACTTTTACCACGTCTTCATATGAAAATAATAAATCATCTGATAATATAAGAACATAAAACGTGGTTCACTTGCACCCACATTCCACCTGGCAGAATAATACTGGGAAAAGTAGCACTAGGTAGAGCTACTCTCTCCTACCCAAAGCATGGTGATAACTCTGACAAAAGCTGCAGTGAAATAGAAAGCCAGATGTACATTTTTCTCAAGAGCTACTGATCCACAGTCTCACTGAAGTCATCACGTTCCAAAATTGAAAGACCCAAAAAAACCCAAAACACCTAAGAATGTGTAGGAGTATCTTCTCCTTCTAGCCATGTGTCTATCTTTGCACTACCAAATTGTCAGCTCTGAAGGTTTAGGGTTTTTTTTCCATTTGCTTATTTGATATAGCTGGTTTAAGATAAGGATCAATTTTGCTAACTCCCCCTTAACTCTGAAATCCTTCACTACAAATCCTCAAATGCACATTTGAAATCAAAACTGTTACAGCCATTAGTAAGAAAATGGATGATTAAATAGAGGGACTAGCTTTATAGTTAAAAGGGTCTGACTTCTCTAAGGTAGATGTTTTAGAATTGGAAAAAGAAGCTTAAGTTATCCATGTAACTGATGAAAACTCACCTAACCTGAAAAAGCATGAATTATGCTTCCAGTGCAACAAAATGTTTCTGCAGAGCAAGAGAGAAAGGGATGAAAAAAGCTACCTGGAAAATCCACTTCTTCCACATGTTTTCAAATTTATTATTGTCTGTACATTAGGTTAGCCAGCCTGATCGAAGCTTTTTCCATATCATATTGTAATAAAAACGCATGGAAATAACAACATTTGTGAAGGTATAAGAACTGAACATTCTATTAATGCATATCTGATTGTTATAATTCAGATACATTCATCTCATGGTTTGCTGACATTTCTTAAAATCTGCCCAGAAATGAGAAGCCACCTGCCTTCATCCCATACAACATCCCTTATTGTTTATAGCTCCCACACAATTCACTCTTTCCTAGCACAACACTGTTCTACTGCATTTGAAATTTCAGAAGGTATTTTTTCTACATGTGCAAGTTCTGAAAATCTGTTCCTATTCTGCGATATGTGAGAAGCGTTACAAGTCACATGCTTAAGACAGGCAGAAATCCATCTCAGGGTAGTGATGAAACACCAAAACCAGCAAAGCAGTCAAACCCCTCTTCCCTCAAATAAGAAAGATCTCAAAACATGGCACGTAGCTCTCACCAGAATAAAGTAATTCCAAAGAAACATCAAACTTTTTTCTCCCCAAATCTCAGTACAGTTCTACTTCTACTATCACAGCTTTTCTCAACAGGTAGGGAGAGAAAAAAGAAAAAGAAAAAAATTACCCCATAAAAAAATAAGCCAAAAATATTCCCTGCTGCCATTCAAAATTTCAAAAACATCAGCACAATTGTGAAAAATCACGTCAATTGGACATTTCCACACAGAACAAAATCAGAAAATTTTGCCCCAGAGCTGCTCATGGGAAAAAACCAAAAGATGTAGGTCATCTTCACTCACAAAAGATTTAAAGGAAAGAAAAAACCAAACCACCCTTCTGCATACTTAGAGCAAAGTAAATAGAAAAGAAACAAGACCTATTCTCCCTTCTTTGGACTGCACAAAGCTGCCCTTAGCACTCGCTTTGAAAGCCTTGATAGCAGCCAAGAGCTCCTAGCAGGTAGAAGAAAGTTGCACTACCAAACAGTGACACCAGCACCTGAGACCATGCCACGGCCTCCTCAGCAAGGTGTTGGCATCCTGAAAGCAGTCACCGAGTCCCTGCTGGTACCAGGGAGGTGCTGTACACACTCACCTGTAAGATCTAGAAGAACAGGGTTGTGACCAAACAGCCAAAGCCTGCACTACTGCCTCATCACACACGGGTTGCTTACCAAACAGATGCTCTCAAGGCTGGATCACCACTAATGCACACTCAGTCCTGCAAAGCTTGCAGTGCTCTCACCTGAGCCAAGAAGCTGCTCTCATCTCCCCACCAAGGACTTCAGTTAAAATGTTACATCCTGCCAGCAGCATTTTGTACCCAACAAAAGGATAGGGCAACACTTTCTATAATGTCTGTGGGACAGGGACTAAAACCAAATGTGCACAGGGACCTTTTAATTATGTCCTGTAATCTCCTCCCCAGCCTGGACAAGGCATGAACAGCCCAGCAGCAGGATGCAAAGACTCCAATAGAAGATAAACAGTTCCATTCTAGTATAGCTCCTGTTATTACAAAACTGTAAATGGAATTACAAAGTTAAAGAGAGCTGTTCTAGGAGATAGGACAATCTTACATCAGTGCACCTCAGTCCTTTAACACATGAAGGTTTAAAGACTCAAGCTGTTGGTCACTCAGGACAGATAAGTAACAAAAAAGGTACTTTTTAAAGCAATCAGCATTCTAAATACATCGAAGAAACTAATACTCTTAAGTATTTGTCATAACTTGGACATTTTGAATAGTGCACTATTGCAGTCAGCAACACCACCAGCATGAAAAAAGAACCAAGAAGGAAACCAGTGAAGTTAAAAGCTTCTGTGTTAAAGCCATGAGGAAATAATTTGTTTTCCACCTACACACATATCCAGAAATTGTACTGTGGACCAACAGAAAATTCTATTTCCCATTACAAAATGCAAGTTACATTTTAGTAACATATCATACGAATAGACCTCCTTGGTACTAATTATCAGAAAAGCAAGCAAGCAATAGGGGGAAAATTGTGACTTAGAGCTATGATTTGCCACAGCCTACTTTATCTGCACTCTTCAAAATCTGTTTTATTTTGGACAAATGACACAAGACTTCCTCATGGCAGGAAGTCCTGCAAGTCAAAGGCCACTGCTGAAACAGTATTTCCACTATTTTGCAATAGGGACTTAAAATCACTCAGAAAGACGAACAAAACTGCTAATTAACAGATTTGTCCTTTGGCAATTTAACCACCCAAGAGGGAACCACTGCCTTCTCTTTACATTTTTCAGCTTAGCACAACTTCAGAAACCCAAGCGAATGCCCAGAACCCAACCACAGAAGAGTTAATATCAACATTTGGGAAGTGAAACACCATGTTCCAACGCTAAAGTTTCCAAACAATCTCATGATGGTCCTGAGCATTTCAAAGGGCAAGCAGAACATCTGCCCACACTCACCCCCATTCCCTGCACATAAAGCACCACTGAAGTTTCCTGAGCACTAAAAATCCCACAGAACACTTGTGGAAAACTGTGAATTAGTTAATGCGAGATTGGTGGACATGAAAGACACTGCTGAATTCCTCCAGTGGCAGTCCACATCAATACATCCTGAAGACCTGCTCGCCTTGCACACTTCTGTCAGTTTAGCTGCACCAAACCAGAGCTAAATACCAAGGTTTTTGTAGTCACACAGATGACTGTCAGATCACCTTCTCAGACCACTCCCGTACCAAGAGGCAACACCATAATGTAGCCTTGTTAAGGCAAGGTTGAAATTATCAAGAACTATAATTATTTTTTTTTACTTAGCATCTTTCTGTTACCATTTTGAATAAAAAGCTAAGAATTCTTTTCCCATAGTACTGTCTGTGTCCTAGCAGTACAACCGAGTGGCTGATCTTGATGTACTAAACTGGAAATAAACAATTGACTGAACACGCCAATCCTTACTTAAACCTCGATATAGAAATGTTGTGATACATTTTCAAGAGGGTGCTAAAGATATTAAGTCACAGCAGCACAGTGCTTAACCTGCTTCAACTAGATAATCAGCTGGCTAAGAGATGCAATATGACCACAAAACCCAAAACATGTTACATTTTTATTCCAAGTCTAGCAGCCGAAAATTGCCCAACAAACTAGAAAAGCAAATGTGTCCAGTTCCTAGCAAACACATACCAAACTGAAGAATACCATTCACCATCTTCCAATGTGATATTTGAAGGGTTCTTCTACCCAAAATACCTTGTTACCAACAGTGTTGAGTACTCTGGAGCTGGCTCTAATTGAGCTAAACAGTCCCACACCACACAGTGAGGAGACACCCACCCACAGTCCAAACGTGCAGCCAAAGTTAGACTGCCAGCACTTCTTGACCAGGGCCATGGAACAAAGGCACAGTGCCACATTAACATGGACACACTTCCAGGACACAATGCCTGCCTGCCTATAACCGAAAAGCAAAGAAAGGAACTGGCTGGCTTACTGCCATTGACCACTTCCCACAGCAGGTAAGCTCACAGCTTCAAATACCGTATGTCTGTCTATCGAGACTGCACAGGATGAGAGAGATACTGCAGAAATGTCAGTTCACGCAGACCATACAGTTTGGTCACATAGCCTGCTTCAAGATACTGCTAGCTTGTTACCAAAATGTGCCAAGGATGCAATGAAGCAGGCCCTCTGCAGAGCCTGACTGGACCCATAGGAGTCTGTGAGCTCAGGAACACCCAACATATGGGTTTACAGCCATAACCGGGCACAGAGGCAAGCACAGGCATCAGGGAGCAACCCAGTTTTGTTAATAATAATAATAACTTCTTAATAATAATAATAACTTCTGTTAGCTACAACATGCAAAATTTACTTTTCTCAACAGGAAACCCAACACTTGTTTTTCATAGTAAAATTTCATGGTCCAGTATATAGACACACATGGACCTTGTCACAAACCCACGTTACCAAGAAACCAAAATTCAGTCGTTCAAGTAAGGCCAGGACTCACAGGGCTACACTGAAATCTTTCAAGTTATTCTAGTTAGGCAAAAAATTTCAGTTAAATAATTTATGAAACTCTAGGTCAAAATAAATACATCTAGTTCTCTGCAATTCCTCTGTAAGTGTTTTGCTTACAAGTGCAGGCACAGCTAGAAATTACAGCCCTAGTCTTTCAAGGTGAGCATCACACAGGGTTTCAGCACCCAGCACTACTGACTGGTCTCCATGCAAACCTCTCCATTTGCGTGGACCACCTCCCAGAACTGCAGGGCGAAAATCACGCCCAAGACAATCCGCAGGTACTTCGGCAACCCCGCAAATCCCCCAAACACCACGTTCCGAACCCTCCAGGAGCCACGACCGCCCCCTGTCCCGGGGACAAACCTGTCGTGTTCTGCAACTTCAATGTCCCTGCCGCACCGCGGGGTCGACAGCTCGAGGCTGCCGCCAAAATCAGAACCCGCAGGAAAAATCAAAATAAAACGCGGTGGGGGTGGGTGGGGGGGGGGGGAAGCCGCCCCGCCCACCGCCTTTGAGCTGCCCAGTGCCCGCGGCGGCCGGGAGCGATCCCCCCACACTCCCTGCAGGCCTCCCCAAGGCTGGGAGCGCGGCCCCCTCCCAGCGGGACCCCCACTGCCCCCTTCCCGCGGGAACATCGCCCGCCCCAGCCACAACAAAGGCGGCCGGATCGGCCCAGCGCCCGCGGGGCTCCTCCGAGACCCCCGGGCTTCCTCCGGCCTGCCCTCGCCGCGGCCCCGGCAGGGCGGAGGGGGGGAGCCGCGCACTGACAATGATCGGCCGCCCCCGGCACCTGCGCCGCCGCCCCCTCCTCCAGCCCGGCCCGGGGATGCCGAGCGGCCGCGCCGAGCAAGGCCGAGGGGGGGACGGGTCTCCCCGCAACAAAGCGGCAGGGCCCGGGGGGCGGCGGGCACTCACCGGGGGGGGCGGCGGGGTCCCGGCGGTGCCGCTGTGCCGGCCCGGCGAGGGGGCGGCGGGCAGTGCGTGTCTCCTCGCTCTCCTCTCTGCGCTGTGCTCTCTCGGCGAGAGGGGCTCGGCCTCGGGGAGGGGTTAGGCGGCAGAGCGGCGCCTCGGGCGCGCGGGCGGGCGGTGCGGTGGGACGGGCTGGACGCCGTGCGAGGGCGGCTCCCCCGGTGCTGGGGCTCCGGCGGTGATGGCGTGGCGGCGCACCGGGCGCCGCACTGAACGCTGCTGCTGGCCTACCGTTCGTGGCGCCGGACGGGGTCCCCCGGCCCCATCAAGGAAGCCGGGCCACGCCGGAAGCGCGACGGGAGGGAGCGGGGCCGATTCCTACGCTGGCGGCTGGTGGCCATGTCGTAGGTCTCTCAATGCCTCCTCCTCCTCGTCGCCGGAGACACCCACGTCCCCGCCCGGCTTCCAGCGCTGCCCTCCTCCCTACGCTCCTGCTCTCCTCGCCACATGCTCACAGGGTGGCTCGCTAGGGTCGCTCCAGCGGCCCGGCAGAGGGCCGCCGTAGGGAGAGCCAGTTAGTCCTGGCAGGCGCGGGGCCGCCTCTGTATTGGTTCTGGGCTTGTTAGCAAAGTTTCTTACGTTTGGAGGTGGGTGTTGTGCTTCGCCCCGTTATCTGACGAGACATTCCCCCTTCACGCTAGCGCTGAAAAGCCCGGTCTCCCGTCTGCTTTCGCCCGCCCCAGGCGTCCGACCGCAGCTGACGAGGCGAGGAGAACGTCCTGGGCAGGAGCCATGGAATGTGATGTGGAAGGTGGCGGTAAGGGAATGTTCTAAGGTCGATTTGCCGGAGCAACATCAACTGCCTTGCGCTGGGTGCTTTGTCCCTTTCGCTCTTTGTACAAGTGTACATCTAGGGAAAGTAACTGGATTAAGCCATATGCCGGACCACAAAGAGGATTGTTCGCCTGATGATGGCCGAGCAGTCTCATCTGTATTATCCAGATGTAGAGTTAATAGAAACACATTACCTGTTTTTCTTATAAATCCAGAACTGTTGTTAAATTCTTAACAGGTACCGAAGGACTCTGGTTTGTATGAGGCACAACATCGGTTGTAGCCCCGTGCTGGGCACACAGACGGTGCAGGGAAGGTCTGCAAACCCGAGGCAAGCTTCATCCATTTGGGTACACTCTGGAACAGAGCAAAGGTGGTCCACAGTGTGTGACTCGATACCCTTTCTTCACCTTTTTCTCAATCACTTATAAAGCTTACCTCCTCTAAGAAATCAGCTGTTTTGTTGGCTGGTTTGTTTACAAAATCCCTTCGGAAGCCTTCATTGAAGAAAACAAAGATCGCACGTTTGTAAGAAAACGGCTGCCGGGTCTAAAGAGTGCAATAAACAATGCACAAAACCATCCGAGACCTCTATCGTTCCATTGGCAAATTATCACACGCATCCAGGAAAGCGAGGACTCGTACTCGCCTCTTGGCCATGTGTATAGGGGGGGTTATTAACGGAGAGCTGTGTACTGAGCATTTCTGCTTGAGGAAAAATGGATAGTAAACACATTGTATACCTTGTCATTCGCTGTCTCGGCCGTTAGCATCAACTACATGTAAATGCACTTAATGTTTGTTCTGGCTGAGTTCTGCTGTTCATGCTGGCGCAGTGGAAATATCTGGGTCCATAAGGGGGAGAAAAAAAACTCTGCTTAGAAACTTTAGTGACTGTTGAGTTAGGCTAGACTTACGAGCAGTCCTTAAGAAAGCACTCACTGAGGTTACCCGCGCAGACAAGTCCTAACGTCGAATAACAAAGACACGCACTATTCGCCGCAGCCAGAAAAGACAAAAGTAGGGCAAGGACAAGTGATCGCCTTGTGTAACATCCTAAAAGACTATTAGTGCCTGCTGTACTTGTTAAAGACATCTTTACGGGCATCTCAACATTCCTGTGTGACAGCAGCAACATCTAGCCTAGCTCAGGAGAGCAGACCGGCTATAGGTTGGATTGATGGGATGACTGTTACCTTTGCAATACATGTATTTTTATTCTTGTGTCAGTACAATCAGTGAAGAGCATATGCATGAGAGAGAAGTGTACATGCCACAGGTCATCAGTACAGCAACTGTAATAGGATCAGTGGCAGAAGTCTTAAGACAGTATTCTAGGTTTCTCAATAAAAAAGTTAATTTTATTCCTGCTGCTATCTTTTATTGCCTTGCCTAATGAAAGGGCTTCCTTTTTTCCCCTACTTTTTAGATGTAGTAGAGATTGTAAGCAACTTCCATTACAACCACTCTTTGCAAGCCTCCTATTCCCACATCACAAAACTAAACCTGTAATTGTCACCCTGTCTGGTATGGAAAAAAAGAAGATTAAATTGTTGGCTAAGGGCATATAAGAAATGGTTAGTTACAGAGGATAAGAAGGGAAAATGAGGATGTGTCGAACAACATGAAGATCCGTGACCAGATTTCTTTTCAGGGGAGAGCACTAGATGAGAGACAGCTCACATGTTTTTGTACTGCACCATGTAGCATGTTATACACAGGAGGACAAAGTGGTTGTTGAGTTCCATGGCTATCACATTACACCAGATGAGCATATGTACCCTTGGAGTGAAGGCTAGTCACGGACTGGTCAGCGGGCAAATACGTTTCTGCTACCAAAATCACCAAGGTCTCTATCTCAGTCCTTCAAAGCTAACATTGCACTGAATTTTTACCAGGTGTATGCTCCAGCCATGCCAATTCTAGATGCCACCCAAAAGACAATTAAACAGCCTTGAGGAATAGGAATTTGCCCCGTTGGTGTTTTATGATTGTGCATGCAGCAATGGGAAGCACTCTTTCCATCAGCGTTCTGACAGTTATTCACTTTACTGTGCAAGATGCAGCCTCTGAATGTACATGGCAGTTGACACTCACAAAAACAAACAAGTCTCTCCCCTGTATTTATGTGTGAGGGGCCAGGAACTTGCAAGATCTTTTCGTAGGTAAGGGTTAGCAGGGATCCTATCTGAGGCCAGCTCTGACGAGTAAGAATCCGAACGGAGTGACAGAGAAATGGGGCTCTATTCCTAGATTCCCTTAGAGAACAAGTGGGGAAAATTAGCAAAGC